>OX422212.1:11118443-11718443 GCA_949130495.1 Sambucus nigra | reverse complement strand
GCACATCGTGGCTACAAAAGTAACTACAGCTAAAGTTATTTGTGTGTTGGAGAAGTACTTTCCACCATTTATTTTTTGACATAATTATTCACTTGTTGGTACACTCATGCGACAAGGCCTTCTTTGCAGTCCAGTTAGATATCGATGGATACACCTGTTTGAAAGGTTGATGAAAGTTTACAAACATCATGTCAAGAATATATGATACGTCGAAAGATCAATTACAAAAGAATACGTCACCATGAATTCATCAATATTCTCTCAGGGATATATGCCCCACCCAAGCATTGTATATAATAGGGATGAGTTTGTAGATTAGGGAAGTCGTGTAATGGGCACACAGGTGGAATTGACAAGTTAACTCGTTATCTATTTAAAACTCATGAATACGTCGAAGAATGGAAAAAGTAAGTTTATGTAGTCTTTTTAAATTATTTTAACTTTTATACTTGATCAAATTCATAATACGTTCATCACAATCAATGTTGGAAATGTACTGCATGTGGGAACAATAAATATGAAGAATGATGGCATAATCAAAAGTGAATTTGGTCTATGAGTGTCATATGAGGTCATTATTACGAGAATGTATCTTACTAAATGACAAATTGCAAGAAAGTTTTAAAACTAACCTAATTAATATATCTATAATCCCAGCTCTTCAAGATGGGTGATGCAACATCAATGCTTGATCGTCTAGCCATTGGACCCTATTTAATGGCACATGAGTACAAAAGGTACCAATTGAAAGGTTATATATTTGGTGCAAGGGTGTACGAGAAAAATACAAATGTAGAGAACTCGAGCATTTCATATAAGGCTCTTACTTTTTTCGAGTGAGCGTAAAAGATAAAAACCTCGTTGAACTTAAAATGACTTATTAAGGTGTTATTCAGAACATCTTTGAATTATACTATATAAGCTTCAAAGATGTTGTGTTTTATTGTGATTGGATAAGAGTTGAGGAAAAATGTCTATAAAGTTATTTAAGGTACCAATTTGATCATGGTTGACTTGTCCATGATGAAGAGCAACGAGCAAGAAAGCAATGAGTCATTTTTTTGTGATTTTCAAAAGGTTAAGCAAATGTTTTACTCGGTGTATATCAACAACGAGTTATGGTCAATCGTCTTACATGCGCCAAAGCATCTAACTAATAGCATAGATGACTTGGCTGCTCTTACCGAATATCAATTAATTTTGTATGATAACCCGAATTCGAAATAATTATTTTATTTGTAATAAGGATTCCAATTATTTGAAACTATTCTTAATTTGGTTTATGGTATGGACTTGTATTCTTCTAATGCCATTGCTAATTTGTATTCTTCTAATGTTGTGTTCATTTATCACAGTCTAATGCTTTGTTGGATATATTATCATAGGATTACAGTTTAATTCTTTACTCATTTGGATTTTATTAGTTTTTGGAGATTTGAATCAATCTTTGTTAGTTAATTAGTAAATATATTAATATGGATATTAATTAGTTAAAGCCTTATTTGAAACAATTCTTAGTATAGTTTATGATAAATGTAGTCGTTAATTTATCTTGCATATTATCTAAAACTATCAAACTAATACATTATTTATATTTCTAAATCAACTTCTTATATATATGGTTTTACTAATAACAATTTGGCAGGAAATATCTTCATTAGGGCATCAGGGAAGCGGCGGTTAGGAATGCTCGTCTAGCACTAGGCCCCTAAAGTAGGGAATTTGGGGATCTTAATAGAGATCAAGATGGCCTTCCAATCTAGGCCTTGGAATTGGCCAAAACTATTATTGACAATGGGTACACTGATTGGAGATGGGTACTTATTATGCTTAAGATGGCC
This sequence comes from Sambucus nigra, assembly GCA_949130495.1. Taxonomy (NCBI): domain Eukaryota; kingdom Viridiplantae; phylum Streptophyta; class Magnoliopsida; order Dipsacales; family Adoxaceae; genus Sambucus; species Sambucus nigra. The sequence continues at coordinate 11,716,602 of OX422212.1, read as the reverse complement.
GTTTGCGGGACGTTATAGGTATATGCTTGACACAATAATATTTAAATTTTATTTTATAATTTAAATTCTACTAGCTCACTTTTTTTTTATATTTGTTTAATAGGAACAATTTGAATTGCCCCAAAATCACATGACTCCACGGTGGAACAGCTAAGGAAGCAATGAAAAATGTGGAAGAAAAACATGTGTGCACGATATTTTGGTAAGGATCGAGAGTTCGTCTTACGGCATAGGGATATAGTACCCGATAAGGAACCAATCTCATTGGCAAAATGGAAACATTTTATCGATAATGAGGTATTAGATACGCAGTTATCCTCTCATGAATCGGGGATGGCAAATCAGGATAATAAGGTTAACATGCACTATTCCAGGCATACGTGTTACGCCAAGATGGAGCATAGGATGGTAAGTTTTGAATGTTATTTCAATTTAATTTTATTTTATTCTATTTTGAGGTAATAATTTTGCATTAATTTCTTTTAGGAGACGGGGAGTGGTCCTTAGGGGTAGGTCACATATGCTCGATGCCTATGTGGCAATTCGAACAAAGAAAGAAGGATAAGGAGATTAATCCGGCCTTGGTTTCTACTGTTGTAAGTTATAATTGTATTTATGTTGTTAATACATTATTCATAATCAAATTTTTTGTTATTTCCACTAATCATGTAGTTTTTTGTTATTTTAGGAAAATCTTAAAGAAGTTCACAACTCACAGAGAGATGCCAACAAGGCATCTCTAAGTAAAGATGAACTTAGCCAAGTGCTCGGGAGGGATCAGAAAGACCATACTTGGGGTGTTAGCTCTTGGATGGTGACGAACTAAAGACCAATTCGGACTAAAAATTTAACAACATAGAGAAAAATTGAATAAAATATTTTGATGGTTAAGCCAGATGTTTACGATCAAGCTAGGAGCAACTCTGGGAAGGGCAAGGATAAAGTTGTGGATGAGGGAACCACTACTCCTTCTTTCTCACCCTCGCCAATAGACCCCTCATCTCTGTATGACTTATTCTCCACGCCCTGCTCGAACTGTCCAACCTCCATTTACAATTAGTTGGGAGAAAATCTATTTACTAGATTTACTAGGGCCGATAGGATTACCATGGGTTAAGGTACCCAAGTATACATCCAAGTTCGCTAGTGTATAACTGTTTGATGCACTCTCACGAGGCTTGGGTCTGCATCATTGACGTTGTGGTGGGGAAAGAGAATGAAGCCTTGCGGTTGAATGAACAGTGTGGCGTGCAACATATTGAGGGCTGTATTGGTTCTTATATTGTATAGCCTACCTTTCTCCTCCAACCTGAAAATCAATGAACATTTAATTTTTATGTAATAATTTATATTTAACATTCAATATGGGTTGATATATTGTGTTTCTTGTTTATATTTGGTTAGTGATTTATTATTATTAATATCAATATTAATTGCTATTAGTTATTGTTAAAATATATCGTTGATTACTCTTAGACGTTATGTAATATATTGCTGGTCAGTGGTAGTGGTCATACTACCCAACAGTTTTTTTATTCTGCTGCCCAATATTGTAATGACTTTGACCATGAAAAGTCCTTGGAAAGGATAGCTTGTCACATTCAAAGTCCGTGACAAGTTTTCCTTCGTCACGGACTTGTCACAGTCAAACTCATGAGAAAGAAGAACTTGTCTCGGACTTTGACCATGACAAGTGCGTGACAAATGAAATTTATCACAGACTTTGACCTTGACAAATCCATAACAAAAATAGTTTTCACACCCATTCTGGTCACGGTCTTTGACCATGATAAATTCGACTTGTTAAGATCCATGATCGTGATAAATAGTTTGTTTTGCTGTAATGGAACCCTCTCTACCAATTACATATATAACATTACAAGGATCCACCCGTAGAAAAGGAGAAGGGTATTATTTCTAGTTATCATGTCCATTTAGCATCTCTATCAATATAGTAATGGAAAGATTGCAGTGACAATGCATCCAGAAGATTATAGAAGAAAATTGAGAATCCTCACTCATGTCACCTGTCACTAAAAGAAATTTGGTAGCTAGAGTTAATAAAACAACTGTTATGTCTACTATTTATAAATAACAATTGTACAGAATTATGAACATTAATATAATGACAGAATTGAAAAAGAATTATAGAAATGAAATACTTACTAGAATTTACAGAAATAATAATACTTAGAAAGAAATCCGAACCCTGTTGAACAGTCTCCTTAAGACAAAATGATTCCTCCAACGTGCTTGAGTTTAATGAATAATTGTCTCCCAAGATAGAACGGATTTTCGGATTAATCAAGCAGCACAACAATGAGTAATCCCAGCGAACACAATTTCTGTATTTTGTACTCAACACAACCAAGAACATGTAATGCAGAAATGAAGAAAAGAATTTTCTGGGCAGAGGAAATAATGCAGTAGCATTTTCGAAATTTTGGAGGGTTTATTTTTCTGTGTTTAAAACTGAGGGGAAAACATTTTATTTATAGTAAATGTTTTGACTGTTGGGAACAGTCAAAACCGAAATTAACTGTCAAAGTAGTTAATTTCGTTAACTGCTGACTCTTGGAATTAACTGATTATCAGTTAATTAAAGATTAATTAATTCCGTAATTAATTAATTAAATTAAAGCCCAGAAAGTTTGGCCCAAAAATTTAAGAATTTTTATAGGCCCAAGCCCGAGCCCGAGCTCGAACCGAGCCGAGCCGGCCGGACGGACGGACGGACGCGCGCGCGCGCGCGTGGACCTTTGACCGAAAGTCAACCCAAGCATAGCTTAGGTCATCTCCCCTTCAAAGAGTTGGGATACCCCAAAGGCATCCAAGCCTTAGTCCATCAATTGGGTTTTATTAACTCATCATTTTTCCACTACTCTTTCAATGTGGGACATGAGTTAAAACATACCCAATACATTAACTTTCATTGCTTTATGAGTCACTTTGGGGACATAATTATCATTCATAACTTATTGAAATTGGACATATGAATATACTACGTTAATCTCCTTGCGGAGGTGAACGCGTTCGTATATGGTCCCACAATTTCCGTAGTGTCGGTCCCACCTAAATTTGAGCTCAAAGTTGCTCAAAAATTTGTCCAGAAAAATCTGGACAGCTTTATAATACCCATTTAAGTTCCAATTTTCCAACAATCCTCCACATGAATGATATATCGCTATAAATAAAACAAAACAAATGCTGATGCAGATGCAGACACAGGTTGAGTAAAACTGAAGACTTATTGCATCGGTAAAAGTAGCCTAGTGGCCTTGAACTTTCCTTAGTGATATACTATCGGATTTACTTGGTTAATCAGTAGACTTCACGTCCTTGAACCGTCAACCCTTTTTTTAAACCTAGACAACAGTATTCACACAACAATTCTTTAACACAGTTGGTTCTCACGTTTGTGTTCATTTTGGCCGTGAACACCACTTGGTTCCGCAAGTATTTTAGAGAATATGCCTTTCATTATTCTCATAGAAGTGGCCCCCTTCTTACTTACGTAGGTGACTTCCATAAACATTATTCTGCAAGACCCCACTTAGACGTACTAAGATATAGATGTCATTAAAAGCATAACTCATCCTAATTTCGCGGCAGATATGCACTGTCTCATCTTTGGAATGGATAGGATGATATATCCTCCAGTGCTTACTGAATACAACGTAGTTCGGTTTGCCCATTGAACCTAGATCTTGGGATCTCCAGTCAGCTAGGTTGGGTTGCCACTATATTGATTCTTATTTATTTATAGGCTTTAGACCCATTCCTCTCGATGATCTTTCAACTTGCTCTTGGTTTAAACCTTTCGTTAGTGGATCCGATATATTATCTTTTGACTTTACATAGTCAATTATGATAATTCCGTTTGAGAGAAGTTGTCTAACGGTATTGTGTCTACGACGAATATGTCGTGACTTTCCGTTATACATGTGATTTTGTGCCCTTCCAATCGCTGATTGGCTATCGCAATGTATACATATTGCGGGCACAGGTTTAGACCAATTTGGAACATCCTCTAAGAAATTTCGAAGCCATTCAACTTCTTCTCCAGCTTTGTCTAGTGCATTGAATTCAGATTCCATTATCGATCTAGCAATGCACGTTTATTTTGAGGATTTTCAAGATACGGCTGCACCTCCGAGGGTAAACACATACCCACTCGTAGACTTAGAGTCTTTTGTATCAGATATCCAATTTGCATCGCAATGTCCTTCAAGAACAGCTGGATATTTTGAGTAATGCAATCCATAGTTTTGAGTATATTTTAAATAACCCAAAACTCTCAATATTGCTTTCCAGTGATCTCTTCCTGGATTACTTGTAAATCGACTTAGCTTACTTATTGAGTATGCTATGTCCGGTCGCGTACAGCTCATGATATACATTAAACTGCCGATAATATGAGAATATTCTAGTTGAGATATGCTTTCACCATTATTTCTTGGTAGATGTAAATTTACATCTACAGGTGTCTTGGTAGGACTAATATCATACTTCTTGAATTTTTCAAGTACTTTCTCAATGTAATGAGATTGAGATAATATAAGTCCATCCGATGTTCTAGAAATTTTAATTCCTAATATAACATCGGCGATTCCCATATCTTTCATGTCAAATCTACTACTCAGCATTTGTTTTGTAGTTTTGACAATTTCCAAGTTTCTACCCATGATAAGCATATCTTCAACATAGAGGCATACAATGACATATCCATTATGAATGTATTTAAAGTAAACACATTTACCGCATTCATTATTTTTGAAACCATTTGATAACATTGCATTATCAAATTTTTCATGCCATTGTTTAGGTGCTTGTTTTAATCCATATAGTGATTTAACAAGCTTACATACTTTTCCTTCTTGTCCGGGAGCTTTGAACCCTTCAGGTTGCTCCATATAAATTTCCTCATCTAGTTCACCGTTTAAGAATGCAGGTTTTACATCCATTTGATGTATTTCAAGTCCATTAATAGCAGCTATTGCTATTAACATCCGAATGGACGTTATTCTTGTTACCGGTGAGTATGTGTCGAAGTAATCCAACCCTTCCTTTTGCCTATAGCCTTTAGCTACAAGTCTAGCTTTATATTTATCAATTGATCCATCGGCCTTCAATTTCTTTTTGAAGATCCATTTATAACCTAACGGTTTTGAACCTGGTGGAAGATCCACTAGTTCCCATATATGATTTTGTAATATGGATTCAATTTCACTATTAATTGCTTCTTTCCAATTGGAAGCATCGGGTAAGGATATAGCTTCTTTATACGATTGAGGTTCATTTTCTAACAAATATGTTAGAAAATCTGGACCGAAAGAAGTCGAAGTTTTTTCTCTTTTACTACGTCTTGGTTCATCCTCTATTGAATCAATAGGTTGATGAGTACCACTTGTAGTAGCTTGATTTGTCCTTTTAGAAGGACCAGATTCTCGGGTCATGTTATACGGAAATTCATTTTCAAAAAATGAAGCATCCCTCGATTCAATAACCGTATTTACATGAATGTTCGAAATCTCAGATTTACAAACTAGAAATCGATATGCACTGCTATTAGTAGCATAACCGATGAATACACAATCCACGGTTTTTGGCCCTATTCTTACCTTTTAGGTTTAGGAACCATCACTTTGGCTAAGCACCCCCACACTCGTAAATATTTATAGGAAGGTCTTCGACCTTTCCATAATTCATAAGGTGTCTTGTGAGTCTTTTTGTGAGGTACTTTATTGAGAATGTAATTAGCAGAAAGTAAGGCTTCCCCCCACAAATTTTTTGGAGCTCCTGAACTTAATAACATTGAGTTCATCATTTCTTTCAAAGTACGGTTTTTGCGTTGAGCAACACCATTCGATTGAGGAGAATATGGAGCGGTTGTTTGATGAATAATCCCATTTTCAGAACAAAATTCCTCAAATGGATATTCATATTCACCTCCTCTATCACTCCTAATAGCCTTTATTGTTTTGCTTAATTGATTCTAAACTTCATTCTTATATTGTTTAAATACATTAATAGCCTCATCTTTACTATGTAACAAATATACATAGCAATATTTTGTGCAATCGTCAATAAAATTAATAAAATACTTTTTTCCACCTCTAGTTTGAACAAATTTCAAATCACAAATATCGGTGTGAATTAAATCTAAAGGTTCAGTTGTCCTTTCAATAGAATGGGAAGGTAATCTAGCTAATTTAGATTGCACACAAATATCACATTTATGATTTTTATCAATATTAAATTTTGGCAAAAATTCCAAGTTAATTAATCTACGCAATGTATCAAAATTAACATGTCCCAATCTAGCATGCCAAATATTAGATGACTCAATCAAGTAAGAAGAACTAGCAACTTCATTCATTGAAACAGATGTTTTAGGGGTTACAGTAAGAACATTCAGTTTAAAGAGCCCCTCATTTATGTAGCCCTTTCCTACATACATGTCATTTTTAGACAACACAAAGCGATCAGACACAAACACAAGCTTGAAACCATTCTTAGTAAGTAGAGATCCAGAAATCAGATTCTTTCGAATATCAGGCACGTGAAAAACATTGTTGAGAGTAAGTTCCTTTCCAGAAGTCATTTTCAAAGCAATCTTTTCTTGTCCCACCACCTTAGAAGTGGAAGAATTTCCCCTAAAAAGGTTCTCCTCATTTTCCAAAGGCTTATAGGTGGAGAACATCCATTTGTTAGCACAAATGTGTCGTGTGGCTCCAGTGTCCACCCACCATTCCTTGGTATTTACATCCATGTTACATTCAGAGACAACGGCAGAAAGATTCATATCCGCCAAATCATTGGTGATATTCTCACCCTCAGTCACATTTGCTTGAGAGTTATTTTTATTTTGCTTCTTAGGTTTACGACACTCACTTGAGCGGTGTCCCGGTTTACCACAATTGTAGCATTTTCCTTTGAACTTTTTCTTGTTATGTTTGGAAGTGCCTTCCCCATCATACTTTCGTTTGTTCTTTTTAGGACCTTCAACGACATGGACCTTTGTTTCTATCGGATTCTTCCCACTTTTCTTTTGAGACTCACGGTTGTCTTCTTCGAATCTTAGCCGGACTACCAACTCCTCCACATTCATCTCCTTACGCTTGTGTTTGAGATAGTTTTTGAACAAAGTCCAAGAAGGTGGCAACTTTTCAACAATTGCAGCAACTTGGAAAGTTTCACTAATTGACATTCCTTCAGCATGAATGTCGTGGAGGATTACTTGGAATTCTTGCACTTGCGAGATCACAGATTTAGAATCAACCATTTTGAAGTCCAGAAAATGCCCAACGATAAATTTCTTCATCCCAGCATCTTCAGTTTTATACTTCTTTTCTAAAGAATTCCATAATTCCTTGGAAGTTTTGATAGTGCAATAGACATGGTACAAAGTCTTGTCCAAGTAGGCCAAAATATAATTTCGGCATAAGTAGTTCGAGTGCTTCCAAGCATCGACAGCAGCAACCTTTTCAGCGTCATCTCCCTCTTGAATAGTGGGGCAATCTTCATATACAAACGTGCCCAGTTGGCAGGTAGTGAGATAGAAGTACATTTGTCCTTGCCAACGTTTGAAGTCAGCCCCAATGAACTTTTCCGGTTTCTCCCCGTGTGGCATAAATACGGGTGAAGTCACATTTGTGTTGGTGACAATCAGTTTCGTAGGAGTAGTGTTCGTACTTTTTGATTCCATTTCTGTTACAAAAACAGAATTTTTATCAATGATAAAATTCATATATAATGAATTAATCAAAACATAATACAAAATTCTGTGCACCAATTTCCTCCAAATATAATTTACAATAAATGAATTCCAAAAGAATTCAAATAATAATTCAGAATTAAAGTATAATATATAAACAGAATTCCGTACAAAACAGAATTAAAATTTTAAAATCTGTGACACACTAATTTTTAATAATAAAAAGAATTCCGTACAAAACAGAATTAAATTTTTAAGAAAAAAATATAGATAAACAAATTTTAACAAGAGTACACAAATAAAATTTATTTTCTAAAACAGAATATAAAAACAGTATAGAAATTAATTTCTATATCAAAACTGTTTTACTAATTTCTACAATAAAGCAGTAAATTAATTCATTTTATTCTGTCAAAACAGATTTATTTCCAACAAATAAATTTCTGTAAAAAAAAAATTATGTGCACTAAAAACAGTAGAACTAATAATTTTGTCTTAAGATTGTTATGTCTACTATTTATAAATAACAATTGTACAGAATTATGAACATTAATATAATGACAGAATTGAAACAGAATTATAGAAATGAAATACTTACTAGAATTTGCAGAAATAATAATACTTAGAAAGAAATCCGAGCCCTGTTGAACAGTCTCCTTAAGACAAAATTATTCCTCCAACGTGCTTGAGTTTAATGAATAATTGTCTCCCAAGATAGAACGGATTTTCGGATTAATCAAGCAGCACAGCAATGAGTAATCCCAGCGAACACAATTTATGTGTTTTGTACTCAACACAACCAAGAACATGTAATGCAGAAATGAATAAAAGAATTTTCTGGGCAGAGGAAATAATGCAGTAGCATTTTCGAAATTTTGGAGGGTTTATTTTTCTGTGTTTAAAACTGAGGGGAAATAGTAAATGTTTTGACTGTTGGGAACAGTCAAAACCGAAATTAACTGTCAAAGCAGTTAATTTCGTTAACTGCTGACTCTTGGAATTAACTGATTATCAGTTAATTAAAGATTAATTAATTCCGTAATTAATTAATTAAATTAAAGCCCAGAAAGTTTGGCCCAAAAATTTAAGAATTTTGATAAGCCCAAGCCCGAGCCCGAGCCCGAACCGAACCGAGCCGAGACGAGCCGGCCGGACGGACCGACGGATGCGCGCGCGTACGCGTGGACCTTTGACCGAAAGCCAGCCCAAGCATAGCTTAAGTCATCTCCCCTTCAAAGAGTTGGGATACCCCAAAGGCATCCAAGCCCTAGTCCATCAATTGGGTTTTATTAACTTATCATTTTTCCACTACTCTTCCAATGTGGGACATGAGTTAAAACATACCCAATATATTAACTTTCATTGCTTTATGAGTCACTTTGGGGACATAATTATCATTCATAACTTATTGAAATTGGACATATGAATATACTACGTTAATCTCCTTGCGTAGGTGAACGCGTTCGTATATGGTCCCACAATTTCTGTAGTGTGGGTCCCACCTAAATTTGAGCTCAAAGTTGCTCAAAAATCTATCCAGAAAAATCTGGACAGCTTTATAATACCCATTTAAGTTCCAATTTTCCAACAATCCCCCACATGAATGATATATCGCTATAAATAAAACAAAACAAATGCTGATGCAGATGCAGACACAGGTTGAGTAAAACTGAAGACTTATTGCATCGGGAAAAGTATCCTAGTGGCCTTGAACTTTTCTTAGTGATATACTATCGAATTTACTTGGTTAATCAGTAGACTTCACGTCCTTGAACCGTCAACCGTTTTTGTAAACCTAGACAACAGTATTCACACAACAATTCTTCAACACAGTTGGTTCTCACGTTTGTGTTCATTTTGGCCGTGAACACCACTTGGTTCCGCAAGTATTTTAGAGAATATGCCTTTCATTATTCTCATAGAAGTGTCCCCCTTCTTACTTACGTAGGTGACTTCCATAAAGAGTATTCTGCAAGACCCCACTTAGACGTACTAAGATATAGATGTCATTAAAAGCATAACTTATCCTAATTTCGCAGCAGATATGCACTATCTTATCTTTGAATGGATAGGATGATATATCTTCCAGTGCTTACTGAATACAACGTAGTTCGGTTTGCCCATTGAACCTAGATCTTGGGATCTCCAGTCAGCTAGGTTGGGTTGCCACTATATTGATTCTTATTTATTTATAGGCTTTAGACCCATTCCTCTCGATGATCTTTCAACTTGCTCTCGGTTTAAACCTTTCGTTAGTGGATCCGATATATTATCTTTTGACTTTACATAGTCAATTGTGATAATTCCGTTTGAGAGAAGTTGTCTAACGGTATTGTGTCTACGACGAATATGTCGTGACTTTTCGTTATACATGTGATTTTGTGCCCTTCCAATCGCTGATTGGCTATCGCAATGTATACATATTGCGGGCACAGGTTTAGACCAATTTGGAACATCCTCTAAGAAATTTCGAAGCCATTCAGCTTCTTCTCCAGCTTTGTCTAGTGCAATGAATTCAGATTCCATTGTCGATCTAGCAATGCACGTTTGTTTTGAGGATTTCCAAGATACGGCTGCACCTCCGAGGGTAAACACATACCAACTCGTAGACTTAGAGTCTTTTGTATCAGATATCCAATTTGCATCTCAATTTCCTTCAAGAACAGCTGGATATTTTGAGTAATGCAATCCAAAGTTTTGAGTATATTTTAAATAACCCAAAACTCTCAATATTGCTTTCCAGTGATCTCTTCCTGGATTACTTGTAAATCGACTTAGCTTACTTATTGAGTATGCTATGTCCGGTCGCGTACAGTTCATGATTTACATTAAATTGTCGATAATACGAGAATATTCTAGTTGAGATATGCTTTCACCATTATTTCTTGCTAGATGTAAATTTACATCTACAGGTGTCTTGGTAGGACTAATATCATACTTCTTGAATTTTTCAAGTGCTTTCTCAATGTAATGAGATTGAGATAATATAAGTCCATCCGATGTTCTAGAAATTTTAATTCCTAATATAACATCGGCGATTCCCATATCTTTCATGTCAAATCTACTACTCAACATTTGTTTTGTAGTTTTGACAATTTTCAAGTTACTACCCATGATAAGCATATCGTCAACATAGAGGCATACAATGACATATCCATTATGAATGTATTTAAAGTAAACACATTTATCGCATTCATTAATTTTGAAACCATTTGATAACATTGCATTATCAAATTGTTCATGCCATTGTTTAGGTGCTTGTTTTAATCCATATAGTGATTTAACAAGCTTACATACTTTTCCTTCTTGTCCGGGAGCTTTGAACCCTTCAGGTTGCTCCATATAAATTTTCTCATCTAGTTCACCGTTTAAGAATGTAGTTTTTACATCTATTTGATGTATTTCAAGTCCATTAATAGCAGCTATTGCTATTAACGTCCGAATGGACGTTATTCTTGTTACCGGTGAGTATGTGTCGAAGTAATCCAACCCTTCCTTTTGCCTATAGCCTTTAGCTACAAGTCTAGCTTTATATTTATCAATTGATCCATCGGCCTTCAATTTCTTTTTGAAGATCCATTTATAACCTAACGGTTTTGAACCTGGTGGAAGATCCATTAGTTCCCATGTATGATTTTGTAATATGGATTCAATTTCACTATTAATTGCTTCTTTCCAATTGGAAGCATCGGGTAAGGATATAGCTTCTTTATACGATTGAGGTTCATTTTCTAACAAATATGTTAGAAAATCTGGACCGAAAGAAGTCGTGGTTTTTGCTCTTTTACTACGTCTTGGTTCATCCTCTATTGAATCAATAGGTTGATGAGTACCACTTGTAGTAGCTTGATTTGTCCTTTTAGAAGGACCAGATTCTCGGGTCATGTTATACGGAAATTCATTTTCAAAAAATGAAGCATCCCTCGATTCAATAACCGTATTTACATGAATGTTCGAAATCTCATATTTACAAACTAGAAATCGATATGCACTGCTATTAGTAGCATAAGCGATGAATACACAATTCACGGTTTTTGGCCCTATTCTTACCTTTTTAGGTTTAGGAACCATCACTTTGGCTAAGCACCCCCACACTCGTAAATATTTATAGGAAGGTCTTCGACCTTTCCATAATTCATAAGGTGTCTTGTGAGTCTTTTTGTGAGGTACTTTATTGAGAATGTAATTAGCAGAAAGTGAGGCTTCCCCCCACAAATTTTGTGGAGCTCCTGAACTTAATAACATTGAGTTCATCATTTCTTTCAAAGTACGGTTTTTGCATTCAGCAATACCATTCGATTGAGGAGAATAAGGAGCGGTTGTTTGATGAATAATCCCATTTTCAGAACAAAATTCCTCAAATGGATATTCATATTCACCTCCTCTATCACTCCTAATAGCCTTTATTATTTTGCTTAATTGATTCTCAACTTCATTCTTATACTGTTTAAATACATTAATAGCCTCATCTTTACTATGTAACAAATATACATAGCAATATTTTGTGCAATCGTCAATAAAAGTAATAAAATACTTTTTTCCACCTCTAGTTTGAACAAATTTCAAATCACAAATATCGGTGTGAATTAAATCTAAAGGTTCAGTTGTCCTTTCAATAGAATGGAAAGGTAATCTAGCTAATTTAGATTCCACACAAATATCACATTTATGATTTTTATCAATATTAAATTTTGGCAAAAATTCCAAGTTAATTAATCTACGCAATGTATCAAAATTAACATGTCCCAATCTAGCATGCCAAATATTAGATGACTCAATCAAGTAAGAAGAACTAGCAACTTCATATATTGAAACAGATGTTTTAGGGGTTACAGTAAGAACATTCAGTTTAAAGAGCCCCTCATTTAGGTAGCCCTTTCCTACATACATGTCATTTTTAGACAACACAAAGCGATCAGACACAAACACAAGCTTGAAACCATTCTTAGTAAGGAGAGATCCAGAAATCAGATTCTTTCGGATATCAGGCACGTGAAGAACATTGTTGAGAGTAAGTTCCTTTCCAGAAGTCATTTTCAAAGCAATCTTTCCTTCTCCCACCACCTTAGAAGTGGAAGAATTTCCCATAAAAAGGTTCTCCTCATTTTCCAAAGGCTTATAGGTGGAGAACATCCATTTGTTAGCACAAATGTGTCGTGTGGCTCCAGTGTCCACCCACCATTCCTTGGTATTTCCAACCAAGTTACATTCAGAGACAAGGCAGAAAGATTCATATCCGCCAAATCATTGGTGATATTCTCACCCTCAGTCACATTTTCTTGAGAGTTATTTTTATTTTGCTTCTTAGGCTTACGACACTCACTTGAGCGGTGTCCCGGTTTACCACAATTGTAGCATTTTCCTTTGAACTTTTTCTTGTTATGTTTGGAAGTGCCTTCCCCATCATACTTTCGTTTGTTCTTTTTGGGACCTTCAACGACATGGACCTTTGTTTCCATCGGATTCTTCCCACTTTTCTTTTGAGACTCACGGTTGTCTTCTTCGATTCTTAGCCGGACTACCAACTCCTCCACATTCATCTCCTTACGCTTGTGTTTGAGATAGTTTTTGAACAAAGTCCAAGAAGGTGGCAACTTTTCAACAATTGCAGCAACTTGGAAAGTTTCACTAATTGACATTCCTTCAGCATGAATGTCGTGGAGGATTACTTGGAATTCTTGCACTTGCGAGATCACAGATTTAGAATCAACCATTTTGAAGTCCAAAAAACGCCCAACGATAAATTTCATCATCCCAGCATCTTCAATTTTTGTACTTCTTTTCCAAAGAATTCCATAATTCCTTGGAAGTTTTGATAGTGCAATAGACATGGTACAAAGTCTTGTCCAAGTAGGCCAAAATATAATTTCGGCATAAGTAGTCCGAGTGCTTCCAAGCATCGACAGCAACAACCTTTTCAGCGTCATCTCCCTCTTGAATAGAGGGGCAATCTTCATATACAAACCTGCCCAGTTGGCAGGTAGTGAGATAGAAGTACATTTGTCCTTGCCAACGTTTGAAGTCAGCCCCAATGAACTTTTCCGGTTTCTCCCCGTGTGGCATAGATACGGGTGAAGTCACATTTGTGTTGGTGACAATCAGTTTCGTAGGAGTAGTGTTCGTACTTTGTGATTCCATTTCTGTTACAAAAACAGAATTTTTATCAATGATAAAATTCATATATAATGAATTAATCAAAACAGAATACAAAATTCTGTGCACCAATTTCATCCAAATATAATTTACAATAAATGAATTCCAAAAGAATTCAAATAATAATTCAGAATTAAAGTATAATATATAAACAGAATTTCGTACAAAACAGAATTAAATTTTTAAAATCCGTGACACACTAATTTTTAATAATAAAAAGAATTCCGTACAAAACAGAATTAAATTTTTAAGAAAAAAATATAGATAAACAGATTTTAACAAGAGTACACAAATAAAATTTATTTTCTAAAACAGAATATAAAAACAGTATAGAAATTAATTTCTATATCAAAACTGTTTTACTAATTTCTACAATAAAGCAGTAAATTAATTCATTTTATTCTGTCAAAACAGATTTATTTCCAACAAATAAATTTCTGTAAAAATAAAATTCTGTGCACTAAAAACAGTAGAACTAATAATTTTGTCTTAAGATTGTTATGTCTACTATTTATAAATAACAATTGTACAGAATTATGAACATTAATATAATGACAGAATTGAAACAGAATTATAGAAATGAAATACTTACTAGAATTTGCAGAAATAATAATACTTAGAAAGAAATCCGAGCCCTGTTGAACAGTCTCCTTAAGACAAAATTATTCCTCCAACGTGCTTGAGTTTAATGAATAATTGTCTCCCAAGATAGAACGGATTTTCGGATTAATCAAGCAGCACAGCAATGAGTAATCCCAGCGAACACAATTTATGTGTTTTGTACTCAACACAACCAAGAACATGTAATGCAGAAATGAATAAAAGAATTTTCTGGGCAGAGGAAATAATGCAGTAGCATTTTCGAAATTTTGGAGGGTTTATTTTTCTGTGCTTAAAACTGAGGGGAAAACATTTTATTTATAGTAAATGTTTTGACTGTTGGGAACAGTCAAAACCGAAATTAACTGTCAAAGCAGTTAATTTCGTTAACTGCTGACTCTTGGAATTAACTGATTATCAGTTAATTAAAGATTAATTAATTCCGTAATTAATTAATTAAATTAAAGCCCAGAAAGTTTGGCCCAAAAATTTAAGAATTTTAATAAGCCCAAGCACGAGCCCGAGCTCGAACCGAACCGAGCCGAGACAAGCCGGCCGGACGGACCGACGGATGCGCGCGCGCACGCGTGGACCTTTGACCGAAAGTCAGCCCAAGCATAGCTTAGGTCATCTCCCCTTCAAAGAGTTGGGATACCCCAAAGGCATCCAAGCCCTAGTCCATCAATTGGGTTTTATTAACTTATCATTTTTCCACTACTCTTCCAATGTGGGACATGAGTTAAAACATACCCAATACATTAACTTTCATTGCTTTATGAGTCACTTTGGGGACATAATTATCATTCATAACTTATTGAAATTGGACATATGAATATACTACGTTAATCTCCTTGCGGAGGTGAACGCGTTCGTATATGATCCCACAATTTCCGTAGTGTGCGTCCCACCTAAATTTGAGCTCAAAGCTGCTCAAAAATCTGTCCAAAAAAATCTGGACAGCTTTATAGTACCCATTTAAGTTCCAATTTTCCAGCAATCCCCCACATGAATGATATATCGCTATAAATAAAACAAAACAAATGCTGATGCAGATGCAAACACAGGTTGAGTTAAACTGAAGACTTATTGCATCGGGAAAAGTAGCCTAGTGGCCTTGAACTTTCCTTAGTGATATACTATCGGATTTACTTGGTTAATCAGTAGACTTCACGTCCTTGAACCGTCAACCGTTTTTGTAAACCTAGACAACAGTATTCACACAATAATTCTTCAACACAGTTGGTTCTCACGTTTGTGTTCATTTTGGCCGTGAACACCACTTGGTTCCGCAAGTATTTTAGAGAATATGCCTTTCATTATTCTCATAGAAGTGGCCCCCTTCTTACTTACGTAGGTGACTTCCATAAAGAGTATTCTACAAGACCCCACTTAGACGTACTAAGATATAGATGTCATTAAAAGCATAACTTATCCTAATTTCGCAGCAGATATGCACCGTCTTATCTTTGGAATGGATAGGATGATATATCCTCCAGTGCTTACTGAATACAACGTAGTTCGGTTTGCCCATTGAACCTAGATCTTGGGATCTCCAGTCAGCTAGGTTGGGTTGCCACTATATTGATTCTTATTTATTTATAGGCTTTAGACCCATTCCTCTCGATGATCTTTCAACTTGCTCTCGGTTTAAACCTTTCGTTAGTGGATCCGATATATTATCTTTTGACTTTACATAGTCAATTGTGATAATTCCGTTTGAGAGAAGTTGTCTAACGGTATTGTGTCTACGACGAATATGTCGTGACTTTCCGTTATACATGTGATTTTGTGCCCTTCCAATCGCTGATTGGCTATCGCAATGTATACATATTGCGGGCACAGGTTTAGACCAATTTGGAACAACCTCTAAGAAATTTCGAAGCCATTCAGCTTCTTCTCCAGCTTTGTCTAGTGCAATGAATTCAGATTCCATTGCCGATCTAGCAATGCACGTTTGTTTTGAGGATTTCCAAGATACGGCTGCACCTCCGAGGGTAAACACATACCCACTCGTAGACTTAGAGTCTTTTATATCAGATATCCAATTTGCATCGCAATGTCCTTCAAGAACAGCTGGATATTTTGAGTAATGCAATCCATAGTTTTGAGTATATTTTAAATAACCCAAAACTCTCAATATTGCTTTCCAGTGATCTCTTCCTGGATTACTTGTAAATCGACTTAGCTTACTTATTGAGTATGCTATGTCCGGTTGCGTACAGTTCATAATATACATTAAACTGCCGATAATACGAGAATATTCTAGTTGAGATATGCTTTCACCATTATTTCTTGCTAGATGTAAATTTACATCTACAGGTGTCTTGGTAGGACTAATATCATACTTCTTGAATTTTTCAAGTCCTTTCTCAATGTAATGAGATTGAGATAATATAAGTCCATCCGATGTTCTAGAAATTTTAATTCCTAATATAACATCGGCGATTCCCATATCTTTCATGTCAAATCTACTACTCAACATTTGTTTTGTAGTTTTGACAATTTCCAAGTTACTACCCATGATAAGCATATCATCAACATAGAGGCATACAATGACATATCCATTATGAATGTATTTAAAGTAAACACATTTATCGCATTCATTAATTTTGAAACCATTTGATAACATTGCATTATCAAATTTTTCATGCCATTGTTTAGGTGCTTGTTTTAATCCATATAGTGATTTAACAAGCTTACATACTTTTCCTTCTTGTCCAGGAGCTTTGAACCCTTCAGGTTGCTCCATATAAATTTCCTCATCTAGTTCACCGTTTAAGAATGCAGTTTTTACATCCATTTGATGTATTTCAAGTCCATTAATAGCAGCTATTGCTATTAACATCCGAATGGACGTTATTCTTGTTACCGGTGAGTATGTGTCGAAGTAATCCAACCCTTCCTTTTGCCTATAGCCTTTAGCTACAAGTCTAGCTTTATATTTATTAATTGATCCATCGGCCTTCAATTTCTTTTTGAAGATCCATTTATAACCTAACGGTTTTGAACCTGGTGGAAGATCCACTAGTTCCCTTGTATGATTTTGTAATATGGATTCAATTTCACTATTAATTGCTTCTTTCCAATTGGAAGCATCGGGTAAGGATATAGCTTCTTTATACAATTGAGGTTCATTTTCTAACAAATATGTTAGAAAATCTGGACCGAAAGAAGTCGAGGTTTTTGCTCTTTTACTACGTCTTAGTTCATCCTCTATTGAATCAATAGGTTGATGAGTACCACTTGTAGTAGCTTAATTTATCCTTTTAGAAGGACCAAATTCTCGGGTCATGTTATACGGAAATTCATTTTCAAAAAATGAAGCATCCCTCGATTCAATAACCGTATTTACATGAATGTCCGAAATCTCAGATTTACAAACTAGAAATCGATATGCAGTGCTATTAGTAGCATAACCGATGAATACACAATCCACGGTTTTTGGCCCTATTCTTACCTTTTTAGGTTTAGGAACCATCACTTTGGCTAAGCACCCCCACACTCGTAAATATTTATAGGAAGGTCTTCGACCTTTCCATAATTCATAAGGTGTCTTGTGAGTCTTTTTGTGAGGTACTTTATTGAGAATGTAATTAGCAGAAAGTAAGGCTTCCCCCCACAAATTTTGTGGAGCTCCTGAACTTAATAACATTGAGTTCATCATTTCTTTCAAAGTACGGTTTTTGCGTTCAACAACACCATTCGATTGAGGAGAATAAGGAGCGGTTGTTTGATGAATAATCCCATTTTCAGAACAAAATTCCTCAAATGGATATTCATATTCACCTCCTCTATCACTCCTAATAGCCTTTATTGTTTTGCTTAATTGATTCTCAACTTCATTCTTATATTGTTTAAATATATTAATAGCCTCATCTTTACTATGTAACAAATATCCATAGCAATATTTTGTGCAATCGTCAATAAAAGTAATAAAATACTTTTTTCCACCTCTAGTTTGAACAAATTTCAAATCACAAATATCGATGTGAATTAAATCTAAAGGTTCAGTTGTCCTTTCAATAGAATGGAAAGGTAATCTAGCTAATTTAGATTCCACACAAATATCACATTTATGATTTTTATCAATATTAAATTTTGGCAAAAATTCCAAGTTAATTAATCTACGCAATGTATCAAAATTAACATGTCCCAATCTAGCATGCCAAATATTAGATGGCTCAATCAAGTAAGAAGAACTAGCAACTTCATTCATTGAAACAGATGTTTTAGGGGTTACAGTAAGAACATTCAGTTTAAAGAGCCCCTCATTTAGGTAGCCCTTTCCTACATACATGTCATTTTTAGACAACACAAAGCGATCAGACACAAACACAAGCTTGAAACCATTCTTAGTAAGGAGAGATCCAGAAATCAGATTCTTTCGGATATCAGGCACGTGAAGAACATTGTTGAGAGTAAGTTCCTTTCCAGAAGTCATTTTCAAAGCAATCTTTCCTTGTCCCACCACCTTAGAAGTGGAAGAATTTCCCATAAAAAGGTTCTCCTCATTTTCCAAAGGCTTATAGGTGGAGAACATCCATTTGTTAGCACAAATGTGTCGTGTGGCTCCAGTGTCCACCCACCATTCCTTGGTATTTCCCAACCAAGTTACATTCAGAGACAACGGCAGAAAGATTCATGTCCGCCAAATCATTGGTGATATTCTCACCCTCAGTCACATTTTCTTGAGAGTTATTTTTATTTTGCTTCTTAGGCTTACGACACTCACTTGAGTGGTGTCCCGGTTTACCACAATTGTAGCATTTTCCTTTGAACTTTTTCTTGTTATGTTTGGAAGTGCCTTCCCCATCATACGTTCGTTTGTTCTTTTTAGGACCTTTAACGACATGGACCTTTATTTCCATCGAATTCTTCCCACTTTTCTTTTGAGACTCACGGTTGTCTTCTTCGATTCTTAGCCGGACTACCAACTCCTCCACATTCATCTCCTTACGCTTGTGTTTGAGATAGTTTTTGAACAAAGTCCAAGAAGGTGGCAACTTTTTAACAATTGCAGCAACTTGGAAAGTTTCACTAATTGACATTCCTTCAGCATGAATGTCGTGGAGGATTACTTGGAATTCTTGCACTTGCGAGATCACAGATTTAGAATCAACCATTTTGAAGTCCAGAAAACGCCCAACGATAAATTTCTTCATCCCAGCATCTTCAGTTTTATACTTCTTTTCCAAAGAATTCCATAATTCCTTGGAAGTTTTGATAGTACAATAGACATGGTACAAAGTCTTGTCCAAGTAGGCCAAAATATAATTTCGGCATAAGTAGTCCGAGTGCTTCCAAGCATCGACAGCAGCAACCTTTTCAGCGTCATCTCCCTCTTGAATAGAGGGGCAATCTTCACATACAAACCTGCCCAATTGGCAGGTAGTGAGATAGAAGTACATTTGTCCTTGCCAACGTTTGAAGTCAGCCCCAATGAACTTTTCCAGTTTCTCCCCGTGTGGCATAGATACGGGTGCAGTCACATTTGTGTTGGTGACAATCAGTTTCGTAGGAGTAGTGTTCGTACTTTGTGATTCCATTTCTGTTACAAAAACAGAATTTTTATCAATGATAAAATTCATATATAATGAATTAATCAAAACAGAATACAAAATTCTGCGCACCAATTTCCTCCAAATATAATTTACAATAAATGAATTCCAAAAGAATTCAAATAATAATTCAGAATTAAAGTATAATATATAAACAGAATTCCGTACAAAACAGAATTAAATTTTTAAAATCTGTGACACACTAATTTTTAATAATAAAAAGAATTCCGTACGAAACAGAATTAAATTTTTAAGAAAAAAATATAAATAAACAGATTTTAACAAGAGTACACAAATAAAATTTATTTTCTAAAACAGAATATAAAAACAGTATAGAAATTAATTTCTATATCAAAACTGTTTTACTAATTTCTACAATAAAGCAGTAAATTAATTCATTTCATTCTGTCAAAACAGATTTATTTCCAACAAATAAATTTCTGTAAAAAAAAAATTCTGTACACTAAAAACAGTAGAACTAATAATTTTGTCTTAAGATTGTTATGTCTACTATTTATAAATAACAATTGTACAGAATTATGAACATTAATATAATGACAGAATTGAAACAGAATTATAGAAATGAAATACTTACTAGAATTTGCAGAAATAATAATACTTAGAAAGAAATCCGAGCCCTGTTGAACAGTCTCCTTAAGACAAAATTATTCCTCCAGCGTGCTTGAGTTTAATGAATAATTGTCTCCCAAGATAGAACGGATTTTCGGATTAATCAAGCAGCACAACAATGAGTAATCCCAGCGAACACAATTTCTGTGTTTTGTACTCAACACAACCAAGAACATATAATGCAGAAATGAAGAAAAGAATTTTCTGGGCAGAGGAAATAATGCAGTAGTATTTTCGAAATTTTGGAGGGTTTATTTTTCTGTGTTTAAAACTGAGGGGAAAAAAATTTATTTATAGTAAATGTTTTGACTGTTGGGAACAGTCAAAACCGAAATTAACTGTCAAAGCAGTTAATTTCGTTAACTGCTGACTCTTGGAATTAACTGATTATCAGTTAATTAAAGATTAATTAATTCCGTAACTAATTAATTAAATTAAAGCCCAGAAAGTTTGGCCCAAAAATTTAAGAATTTTTATAAGCCCAAGCCCGAGCCCGAGCCTGAACCGAGCCGAGCCGAGCCGAGCCAGCCGGATGCGGGCGCGCGCGCGTGGACCTTTGACCGAAAGTCAACCCAAGCATAGCTTAGGTCATCTCCCCTTCAAAGAGTTGGGATACCCCAAAGGCATCCAAGCCTTAGTCCATCAATTGGGTTTTATTAACTCATCATTTTTCCACTACTCTTCCAATGTGGGACATGAGTTAAAACATACCCAATACATTAACTTTCATTGCTTTATGAGTCACTTTGGGGACATAATTATCATTCATAACTTATTGAAATTGGACATATGAATATACTACGTTAATCTCCTTGCGGAGGTGAACGCGTTCGTATATGATCCCACAATTTCCGTAGTGTGCGTCCCACCTAAATTTGAGCTCAAAGCTGCTCAAAAATCTGTCCAAAAAAATCTGGACAGCTTTATAGTACCCATTTAAGTTCCAATTTTCCAGCAATCCCCCACATGAATGATATATCGCTATAAATAAAACAAAACAAATGCTGATGCAGATGCAAACACAGGTTGAGTTAAACTGAAGACTTATTGCATCGGGAAAAGTAGCCTAGTGGCCTTGAACTTTCCTTACTGATATACTATCGGATTTACTTGGTTAATCAGTAGACTTCACGTCCTTGAACCGTCAACCGTTTTTGTAAACCTAGACAACAGTATTCACACAATAATTCTTCAACACAGTTGGTTCTCACGTTTGTGTTCATTTTGGCCGTGAACACCACTTGGTTCCGCAAGTATTTTAGAGAATATGCCTTTCATTATTCTCATAGAAGTGGCCCCCTTCTTACTTACGTAGGTGACTTCCATAAAGAGTATTCTGCAAGACCCCACTTAGACGTACTAAGATATAGATGTCATTAAAAGCATAACTTATCCTAATTTCGCAGCAGATATGCACTGTCTCATCTTTGGAATGGATAGGATGATATATCCTCTAGTGCTTACTGAATACAACGTAGTTCGGTTTACCCATTGAACCTAGATCTTTGGATCTCCAGTCAGCTAGGTTGGGTTGCCACTATATTGATTCTTATTTATTTATAGGCTTTAGACCCATTCCTCTCGATGATCTTTCAACTTGCTCTCGGTTTAAACCTTTCGTTAGTGGATCCGATATATTATCTTTTGACTTTACATAGTCAATTGTGATAATTCCGTTTGAGAGAAGTTGTCTAACGGTATTGTGTCTACGACGAATATGTCATGACTTTCCGTTATACATGTGATTTTGTGCCCTTCCAATCGCTGATTGGCTATCGCAATGTATACATATTGCGGGCACAGGTTTAGACCAATTTGGAACATCCTCTAAGAAATTTCGAAGCCATTCAGCTTCTTCTCCAGCTTTGTCTAGTGCAATGAATTCAGATTCCATTGTCGATCTAGCAATGCACGTTTGTTTTGAGGATTTCCAAGATACGGCTGCACCTCCGAGGGTAAACACATACCCACTCGTAGACTTAGAGTCTTTTATATCAGATATCCAATTTGCATCGCAATGTCCTTCAAGTACAGCTGGATATTTTGAGTAATGCAATCCATAGTTTTGAGTATATTTTAAATAACCCAAAACTCTCAATATTGCTTTCCAGTGATCTCTTCCTGGATTACTTGTAAATCGACTTAGCTTACTTATTGAGTATGCTATGTCCGGTCGCGTACAGTTCATAATATACATTAAACTGCCGATAATACGAGAATATTTTAGTTGAGATATGCTTTCACCATTATTTCTTGCTAGATGTAAATTTACATCTACAGGTGTCTTGGTAGGACTAATATCATACTTCTTGAATTTTTCAAGTACTTTCTCAATGTAATGAGATTGAGATAATATAAGTCCATCCGATGTTCTAGAAATTTTAATTCCTAATATAACATCGGCGATTCCCATATCTTTCATGTCAAATCTACTACTCAACATTTGTTTTGTAGTTTTGACAATTTCCAAGTTACTAACCATGATAAGCATATCATCAACATAGAGGCATACAATGACATATCCATTATGAATGTATTTAAAGTAAACACATTTATCGCATTCATTAATTTTGAAACCATTTGATAACATTGCATTATCAAATTTTTCATGCCATTGTTTAGGTGCTTGTTTTAATCCATATAGTGATTTAACAACCTTACATACTTTTCCTTCTTGTCCAGGAGCTTTGAACCCTTCAGGTTGCTCCATATAAATTTCCTCATCTAGTTCACCGTTTAAGAATGCAGTTTTTACATCCATTTGATGTATTTCAAGTCCATTAATAGTAGCTATTTCTATTAACATCCGAATGAACGTTATTCTTGTTACCAGTGAGTATGTGTCGAAGTAATCCAACCCTTCCTTTTGCCTATAGCCTTTAGCTACAAGTCTAGCTTTATATGTATCTCCCCGTGTGGCATAGATACGGGTGCAGTCACATTTGTGTTGGTGACAATCAGTTTCGTAGGAGTAGTGTTCGTACTTTGTGATTCCATTTCTGTTACAAAAACAGAATTTTTATCAATGATAAAATTCATATATAATGAATTAATCAAAACAGAATACAAAATTCTGTGCACCAATTTCCTCCAAATATAATTTACAATAAATGAATTCCAAAAGAATTCAAATAATAATTCAGAATTAAAGTATAATATATAAACAGAATTCCGTATAAAACAGAATTAAATTTTTAAAATCTGTGACACACTAATTTTTAATAGTAAAAAGAATTCCGTACAAAACAGAATTAAATTTTTAAGAAAAAAATATTGATAAACAGATTTTAACAAGAGTACACAAATAAAATTTATTTTCTAAAACAGAATATAAAAACAATATAGAAATTAATTTCTATATCAAAACTGTTTTACTAATTTCTACAATAAAGCAGTAAATTAATTCATTTTATTCTGTCAAAACAGATTTATTTCCAACAAATAAATTTCTGTAAAAAAAAAATTTTGTACACTAAAAACAGTAGAACTAATAATTTTGTCTTAAGATTGTTATGTCTACTATTTATAAATAACAATTGTACAGAATTATGAACATTAATATAATGACAGAATTGAAACAGAATTATAGAAATGAAATACTTACTAGAATTTACAGAAATAATAATACTTAGAAAGAAATTCGAGCCCTGTTGAACAGTCTCCTTAAGACAAAATTATTCCTCCAACGTGCTTGAGTTTAATGAATAATTGTCTCCCAAGATAGAACGGATTTTCGGATTAATTAAGCAGCACAGCAATGAGTAATCCCAGCGAACACAATTTCTATGTTTTGTACTCAACACAACCAAGAACATGTAATGCATAAATGAAGAAAAGAATTTTCTGGGCAGAGGAAATAATGCAGTAGCATTTTCGAAATTTTGGAGGGTTTATTTTTCTGTGTTTAAAACTGAGGGGAAAATATTTTATTTATAGTAAATGTTTTGACTGTTGGGAACAGTCAAAACCGAAATTAACTGCTGACTCTTGGAATTAACTGATTATCAGTTAATTAAAGATTAATTAATTCCGTAATTAATTAAATTAAAGCCCAGAAAGTTTGGCTTACCAGCCCCAGCCGAGCCGAGCCGGCCGGCCGGATTGACCTTTGACCGAAAGTCAACCCAAGCATAGCTTAGGTCATCTCCCCTTCAAAGAGTTGGGATACCCCAAAGGCATCCAAGCCTTAGTCCATCAATTGGTTTTTATTAATTCATCATTTTTCCACTACTCTTCCAATGTGGGACATAAGTTAAAACATACCCAATACATTAACTTTCATTGCTTTATGAGTCACTTTGGGGACATAATTTTTATTCATAACTTATTGAAATTGGACATATGAATATACTATGTTAATCTCCTTGCGGAGGTGAATGCGTTCGTATATGGTCCCACAATTTCCGTAGTGTGGGTCCCACCTAAATTTGAGCTCAAAATTATTCAAAAATCTGTCCAGAAAAATCTGGACAGCTTTATAATACCCATTTAAATTCCAATTTTCCAACACCCATAACATCCTTAGATTTTCAACTCTAATGGCGTACTGACTCAAGCGTCGAAAGGAGGTCAACTCCTCCCCAGTGCATTAATGGCCGAGTAGAAAAGGGATAAATGTGTAACAACTCACCCAAAACTTCCTTTGGAGAACAGGAAAATTCAAGCCGAAACATGGGGTAAATACTTGACATGGTAAAAAAATCCTTGTAGATTATGCACACCTCATCTAACCCGGAAAGGAACATGTGATCCTCAAGGTACTAAAACTACATAGTGGCCTACAAAAAGCTTTAGTTTATCAAACGATTAGGCCATAAAGTCACCGAGCGTAGGTTGAACATGAAATAATCAACTTCATACATGCACATGGTTTCTAAGCCATCAAGATAGGCACAATAACCTCCGGTCATGGTAATGATCATATGAATAAATTAGGCTTAATACAAAGAGAGAAGAATTGGATAACATGGGTGATCTTAAAGCTTAACTTAGCCCCTTTTATAATTTCCCCACAAAATATTAAGGCAGTTTGGCTACCAGTATTAATATAAGAATGAAAGTACTAACATTGCAGTAAGACGTTGCCAAAGATTGAAAATTCAAATACCCAATAATGATATGCTGGTAGGCGGGCTAGGGACTATGCTGGCTGATGCTCCCTATTTTACTGAAAATACTTTTTTCCTCTTTTATATTTCTTTTGTCCAAATAGCTACCGCAATGAATGAATTTTTACCAAAAATCTTCTCGCGCATTCCTTTATCAAAACATTATTAAAAAGTTTTCAAAAAATGCATCACACACTTTTCATCCCATATAAATCTTCAGTGGAAAATTAAATATGCATAGAGATTAAGAAACTAAATCCAGATATTAAAATAAAATGCATCATTTTATATATATTGCTTTTCTCTCAATTTTCAGGTACAAAATAAAAGAAAAGGAAAAAAAGAGTAATCATAATTATTGGGACACAACCCATGGTGGAGAGTGAGAGAGGCCCCACATCCTGATCTAGAAGAGGGAACATAATCATCAACTATCATATCAACTTTACACATGATAATATCATGAGGTAATACCATACTCGTTTAGATAAGGAGGACACGAGCCTTATAAATACTCTTTGAAACATGACCAGACAACCCAGTAACCCCACTACCTCACGTCTGAGTCGGTGGAGACAGAGCCTCATCCACATCATTGAGAAAGGGCCATATGAAATTGTGTCCGTGTTAATGGAATATTACTCCCCTATCATTACCTCTGCCCTCACCTCATCTGTCATCTTCTTCAAATCTCGTATATAAAGAGGAGGTTCATTGGAGGAATCATAGCCTCTCCCACCATTATCTTCTTAAACATATGTTTCCCCATGTACCAGCCATAATCAAACCTTTGAAATATCAATCGTCACATATGTGCATGAAATCCAGTAATCCCCATATCATCCATCAAATAACTCTAGGGGAACAACATCTACTATCAAGAAAAATTTAATCATTAAGATACAACAAAAAAATAAGAAAAAAAAAATTCTAAAATCTAAAAATAGACAAAAAAATAAAAAGCCCACATGGTTGCACATAAGGACATTTTACATCCCCCTCACATCCTTAGAAATTGGAAAGGACTTAAAAATCGTTTTCTCCATCCTCGATCTCCTCATCCTAGGCCTATCATCATCCTCCAACTCCTTAAAAGGCATCATTCGAGTGTCATAACCAATCACCTCATAAAACTACACTGGAAGAGAAACTTATTTTAAAATTGAAAACTATCACAAAATCACAAAAAGAATCCAAGAATAAATAAAAAACACAAAAAATAAAGTTACCTCCAAAAGGTACAAAGCTCCAATGAAATTAGGCCAACAGTAATAGATAAAGGCATCCAAAGCGGCATACAATATTTCCAGTGTGAGACTCCCCCAATCATAATAGAGGATCTACGTGAAGTCCCAGAAGAATGAAGGAAACCAAAAATTTTAGTCATCGTTGATCTATTCTAGCAGCGTACGCCCTAGTACGAATAAGATAAAACATGTGCCACCCCTCATACGTGCTGCGAATCCATCACATTCATAACACGTTGCATCAAAACAACCTTCAAATATCCTATCCTCACCTACTCCCCTTAGCCGACTCTCTCTAGTGGCACACTGCCACATCAATATTCTCATTCGTTAGGCAAATAGATCGATCCACTACTCCTTAGGTCCTCAAAATAGACTTTGACTCTCAGAATCGGACTATGATTCTCGTTCGGTTGAATACACTACTTAGGTATTAGAATAAACCTTGGCCCTCATAATTAGGCCGCGATCACCGTATTAGTCGTACACATTCCTTAGAACCCTGGAATAAACCTTGAACCTAAGAATTAAGCTCGATCCCCTTATTAGTTGAACATACTCCTTAGGTCCCAATATAGACCTTAATACTCATAATTACACCATGATCCCAGAATTTCTTTCAAACATCCTTAAGTCTTCAAATAGACATTTGCCCTCAAAATAAGGCCTCAATTCCTACAATATGTCCTTTAATCCCTCAAAATTAGGCCACGTTTCATAAACAGTTCAAGACCTCAAAATCAGACTACATTTCTCAAATTCACTCTACGCCCTCAAAATCAAGTCACATATCCTCATCAAATTCATATATAGACTCAAGCCCTCAGATCCAGGCAACATTCCCTGTATACATTTCAAAGCCCTTGAAATCATATTGCAATTCTCATATATATCTAAGCCCTTAGAATCAGGCTATATTACTCGTATACATTTCAAATCCCCAAAAATCAGGTTACATTCCTTATATACATTCAAGCCCTCAGAATTAGGCTATAGTCCTCATATACATTTTAAATCCCTCAAAATCAGTTTGTATTCCTCATATATATCCAGGCACCCTAAATTAGGCTATATTCCTTTTATACACTGTAAGCTCTCAAAATTAGGCCATATATCTTCACAATATTCCTGATATACATTTTAAAGGCCTCAGAATCAAGCCATATAAATCATACCCTTAAGGATCCCAAAATCATGACATATCCATCATTACCCTATTCTCCTTAGGTTCTTAGAATCATACCATATCCATTATTTTTAGGATAAAATCTTCCCATATACCTCTTGAGGTCCTTAGAATCAAACCACTACCCTTAGAATTAGTCCTTTACTCTTAAAACCTCCAATTCCAATCCACACAAGAGTTTGAACTCAATAGGACTGAACACTAAAAACCTCAACTGGGTGTCTGATTTATAATGGTCTTTTCCTCATTTAAATCTCACCCGTCAAGGGGCTTTATATACACCCCATTCCAATACCCCAACACTCCTCCATAAGGTCCATACAAAGTCCCTTCAATTCTAGACCCTCGAGCTCCCTTCAAATCCTAATTAGAGAAAAATCACGCTCTCTCCACCCCATTTGACATTGGTCAACTCCTAAGCTTGGGGGTCCCCTATTAAAAAATCATAGATCTTTAAATCCACATTCTAACGTTAATAATCGTGCATGAATCAAACTTAGGGTTTTCATTATGTGGATAAAAATCATGTATGCCTTCCTATAGGCTAGACATCTCACATGACTACTGATAGATTAAGATTTACTTCGCCTACAACTCTAACCACAATGTTGGGAAATGGGGAAGGGATTATGTAGGTTGACATGTCCTTAGGGAAAAATTGTCCTTATTTGAGGAGTACCCAACATCAATTTAATTGTGAAAGCTTTTCTCAAAATTAGCATATATCATTTTCACCACATTCTCCTAACATTACCCTACATCACCATGACCTCACCTTCAACCACCTCTACCATCATCATCCATCATCAAAAGTCATCCTATAAAAGTGATCAAAACGAAATCCAAAATTTCTTGAATGTATGAAACCCCTTTTGTTTCATTAGCCCTGTTAACGCAAAAATTCTCCATCTACGAGGACCAATCATAAAAGGACACATGTCATCCTACGTGGCAATATTCGACACCCGAGGAGAGTTGGTCGGCACCCGAGGAGTATTAGTCGGCACCCGAGGAGAGTTGGTCAGCACCCGAGGAGTGTTAGTCGGCACTCGAGGAGAGTTGGTGAGTACCCGAGGAGAATTAGTCGGCACCCGAGGAGAAATGGTCGGCCCCCGAGGAGAGTTAGTCGGCACCTGAGGAGAGTTGGTCGGCAAACCAACCAGGAAGATCAAGGGATATGCATTTAATGTGCATTAATGAAGATGATAGCGCATTTAATGAGCCTTAATGTACATTTATACTGTATTAATAAATGACAACACATAGCATACCAAGCAATTCAACAATTAGATTCGTTGAATGTATACATAAATGTCTACATACAATGAATCTCTTTATCTCCCATCACTATAAATACATGTATTCCCTTAGCCAAAAGGGGGGAGATCCGAGATAACTAAGAAACACCATACACAAGATACACCTCCTTTCTCTCTCTACACCCTATGGTGCTATTGTAAACCCGTGGGAATAAAATAACAGTGGACGTAGGCTTTATTCATAGCCGAACCACTTTAAAAATCTTTGTCTCTCATGTGCTTGATTGGATTTCTTTCATCTATTTATCTGTGATCATAAAAATGGGATTCGGTCTAGTTTTTTGCATCAACAGATTGGCGCCGTCTATGGGAACGTGTTACAAGCATTGTTCTCCATCAAAAGCTAAGTTTTTATTTTCTCTACGTATAATCAATTATACATACATCTGTTGATTCAATCATGATTTTTATGTTTATATACATAAATTAATTGTCCAATTTTTATCTGCAAAATATTGCATATCATGATTTTAAAATCATAACTGTTATATTAATTCTTATTTAGAAATCTCAAAAATAATGCATTTCATAAATCATAACTTTTTGCTTGATTCTCAAGTTTCAATTTTATATCATGGAATAAATATTTTAAATGATTACATATACCAATTTATATGACGGTGGTAAGATTTGATAATTTTCATTATAAATTTTGTAAGATCTTTGATGACTATTCAAATTCCCATCATATTTTTAATCAGAGAATGTGAAAAGGTTAAAGATAATAAAAAGTTTTCTCATGGAAATCATGACCCAGATCTATTTTCTCTCTCTTCAAGTTTGAGTCTCTTTGCATTCATTTTTATGAACTATATACTTAATTTGGTTCATCTTCCATCTATGTCAATAAAGTCTCATTGACTGATTTTTGATATAAATTTGGTAATAACTTCGATCCTTCAACATATTTTTATCTCTCCAAATAGGGAATAGGAAAGGATCAATATAAAAAATAATTTTCTCTCACCTGAAAAATCATTACCCACCTCTTGTAAATAAGGATCAGTAAAACAATCATGATTATATCAAGATTCT
Source organism: Sambucus nigra (assembly GCA_949130495.1). Taxonomy (NCBI): domain Eukaryota; kingdom Viridiplantae; phylum Streptophyta; class Magnoliopsida; order Dipsacales; family Adoxaceae; genus Sambucus; species Sambucus nigra. The sequence goes on along the minus strand of OX422212.1, from coordinate 11,686,049 downwards.
GGGCACAAATTTGATATGTTGGCCCCTCGTTCATCACATCACAGGGTTTCTTTGTCGAAATCACACGATCTAGTGGATTAGATGAGTATTCATTTAATTAACATTCTTAATGCTTAAATTTTACATCGAATGTTATTTTTCTGATCTAAGGATTCGAGATATTCTGGTCAGCCATCTATATTGTTGGTCGGCATCATCGTGGGCCATCTTTTATTAAAGGGAAGCTTAAACATACCATTTTGTTTGTCGGAGATAAGATGTGAAGATCCATCAGCAACGTTGAAATAATTTTATCCAACTACGAGGTATCTTATTGTTGGTCGGAGACTCATATTGTAGCTCGGTGGAACCAATTGCAGGTCGACGATCATCTACTTCTTGATCGACTCCATCTCAGCCTTGTTCGGAGGGTTCAATTTACTGGTCAGCAACTATCCAACCATCCAACTCTTGGTTGGCGACATTTGATGTTGTTCGGTGACCATCTAACAGCTGGTCTGCAATATCAATGCACCATTTTTGTTGATCGACGAAATCGCTCTGCTGGTCGGGGATCATTTGCTTCGTGGTCGGCACTATATATTCTACAGCCTGAGACATCCCCAAATGTTGGTTGGCAACACCCATGCCATTGGTCGGCAACAGTAGAATCTTGGCGTATTAAAAATGCGGAGCACCCCAGATATTTCTTTAAACACGAGTTCAGCTTGGGGGTAAACCGGGGGCTTAAGTTTTTTTTAAAAACTTGTGATCATCCAAAAAAAAAAATATTTTTAAAGCCAAGGGATAAATAATTTTCAAACATCAACTTATACCTGATTAGTTGTTGGAGATTAAATAAATTTACAAAAAACTTTATGTCTTATTTATGGCGCATATCTAATAAAAATTTCACCATCTCATACACATTTGGCACAAAACATATTATTTCATATTTTGAAATTTTTATTGCCTTATGCTGATACACATCACATATTGTTTGGTTGAATTATTATTCTCATGATAATAATTATTTTCTCTAGTCTCGACAGGTGTTCGAGAAGCTTATTAAAATTTCATAGGGACGAGATTCAATCCCGATGAAAGATCTCGTAAACCTCTAGAAAGTAGTATTGCTCGACATCAGGCAATTTTGCCTCGACATATCAACCAACATATATTATTTCATTTTTTGAAATTAATATTTTTATTTCTCAAGCATATACATATTATATATTGATTGGATGAGTAAATTATTCTCATGACTAATCAATTCAGCCTACACATATGGTAGAGCAAGTTGTTAATTTTTACAGGTACAAGATTCAACGCCGACGAATGCTCGAAAACAATCTGGAAACTATTATCATTGCTCAGCATTATGAAATTTCACCTCAGCAAGGAACTATATATTTTATTATTGCCTTGATTTGTGCTCAAGTACGAATTATTCTATATATCCGTTCGGATTCATATTCTATATTCATCTCTTCATGGAGCTCGGCGAAATACTTATTATCATATTCAGCTCCAAGAAAAAGTTACAACAGTTATTATATTTCACCCCCAACGGATAGTTGGTCGGGGAAATTCTTATTTATATTCAAGCCCAGATATCGGCTCAAGCACAAATTATTCTTGGGATTCATATTCTATATTCATCTCAACATGGAACTCGGCGAGATACTTATTATCATATTCAGCTCCGAGGAAAAGCTACAATAGTTATTATATTTCATCCCCAACGGATAGTTGGTCGGGGCAATTCTTATTTATATTCAAGCCCAGATATCGGCTCAAGCACAAATTATTCTATATATCCCTTGGGATTCATATTCTATATTCATCTCAACATGGAACTCGGCGAGATACTTATTATCATATTCAGCTCCGAGGAGAACTATAACATTTATTATATGTCACCCCCAACGGATAGTTGGTCGGGGTAATTCTTATTTATATGCAGGCCCAGCAAAGTTCTCAGCCATATTCTTATGTGCTGGAAAATATTATTCTTATTCGGCATTATGCAATTGTGCCTCGACAAGATACTTATTCAGCTTTAAGGAGAATTACAACATTCGTTGTGTTTCACCCCCAACGGATAGTTGGTCGGATAATTCTTATTTATATTCAGGCCTGACAACATTCTCGGCCATATTCTTATGTTCTGGAAGATCTTATTCTTGTTCGGTATTATATAATTCTACCTCGACAGATCAACGAGGCACTTTATTATTTTTAATTATTCTTTATATCTATTTGGATGCATATTCTATTCTTATTTCAGCATGGAGCTCGACAAATATTTATAATCATATATTCAGCTCCAAGGAGGTCTCCAGCATTTATTATATCTTATTCCCAAAAATCTGTTGGTCAGCTCCGAGGAGGTCTCCAGCATTTATTATATCTTATTCCCAACAATCTGTTGGTCAGCTCTGAGGAGATCTCCAGCATTTATTATATCTTATTCCCAACAATCTGTTGGTCAGCTACGAGGAGTTCTCCAGCATTTATTATATCTTATTCTCAACAATCTGTTGGTCAGCTCCGAGGAGGTCTCCTGTATTTATTATATCTTATTCCCAACAATCTGTTGGTCAGCTCCGAGGAGGTCTCCTGTATTTATTATATCTTATTCCCAACAATCTGTTGGTCAGCTCTGAGGAGGTCTCCAGCATTTATTATATCTTATTCCCAACAATCTGTTGGTCAGCTCCGAGGAGATCTCCAGCATTTATTATATCTTATTCCCAACAATCTGTTGGTCATCTACGAGGAGTTCTCCAGCATTTATTATATCTTATTCCCAACAATCTGTTGGTCAGCTCTGAGGAGGTCTCCAGCATTTATTATATCTTATTCCCAACAATTTGTTGGTCAGCTCCGAGGAAGTCTCTATCATTTATTATAAAAAATGTATTCCTAAAAATGCTAACTTATGTTGGTTAGGAAGTAAATGTATTCCTCCGGGAAGTAAAACTTGTATTCCTCCTAGAAGTAAAGCTACTTGTATTCCTCTAGGAAGTAAAGCTACTTGTATTCCTCCGGGAAGTAAAACTTGTATTCCTCCGGGAAGTAAAGCTACTTGTAAGTAAAGCTACTTGTATTCCTCCGGGAAGTAAAACTTGTATTCCTCCGGGAAGTAAAGCTACTTGTATTCCTCCGGAAAGTAAAACTTGTATTCCTCCGGGAAGTAAAGCTACTTGTATTCCTCCGGGAAGTAAAACTTGCATTCTTCCGGGAAGTAAAACTTGTATTCCTACGGGAAGTAAAACTATGTATTCCTACGGGAAGTAAAACTATGTATTCCTCGGGAGGTAAAATTATTCCAGAAAGTGTCAAAGTTGCTCGTTAAGAAAAAATCCACCAACTCAGGTTGGTCGGAAATAAGAAGCTGTCAACTACAGTTGGTTGGAAACAAAGTATGAGTATGTGAAAGCGATTAAGCAAAAAGCATTCAAAGTTCACATTCCACACTTGGGGGCTTCTATTACAGATATATTTGTTCATTTGGCGGCACATTCTTATAACATCATGCAGTCGAGCATCAAGTTCAACTCCACAAACTCACACGGTCGGGGCCCTGACCAATTATCATTCAGAAGTTATTTTTCTTGCTCAAGAATTATTTTTGATATTGAAGTTCAGGAGGTATATTGAAGTTCAGGAGGTATATTCAGAAGTTCAGGAGGTGCATTCAGAAGTTCAGGAGGCATATTCAGAAGTTATTATGCACATGCTATTGATGTTCAGAAGTCAAAATCAACATCTACAGCACTGAGATCTTTGCTATTACTGTCTCGAACAACATTGAAGAAGAAGTTGTATGAAAATGTTTCGAAGTCCACCACTAGCTTGGTACTAATCGGATTGAAGAGTTGGGTTCAAAAGCTAGTATGTTACTCGACAAAGTATTCAGAGGAGCATAAATCAGAAGAATCAAGCACGTGAAGTTAGCACTCAGTTGCTCGGCACAGGAGGCAGTTGGTCGGCTAGCAAGCCAATCAACATACTTGAAGATTATGACAAGCTACAAGATGCATACTATGACATGGCTGCATCCAAATTCCCAGGGGTGATACATAGCACACGAATTTCCTCAAAAGAAAGATTAGTAACCATCGATCAGCCTGCATCATATGTCGTCCAGGAGATAATGCACTTTATGTTGAACAAATCAAGAAGGTAGATCAAGAATTTCACAAGCACCGAGCAACACTGCAAAATAAATACTCCATCCTTTCAAGTAAACCATCAAGCATGGAGCATTGGGGGCTTCTGTTAACGCAAAAATTCTCCATCTACGAGGACCAATCAGAAAAGGACACATGTCATCCTACGTGACAATATTCGACACCCGAGGAGAGTTGGTCGGCATCCGAGGAGAGTTGGTCGACACCCGAGGAGTATTAGTCGGCACCCGAGGAGAGTTGGTCAGCACCCGAGGAGTGTTAGTCGGCACTAGAGGAGAGTTGGTCAGTACCCGAGGAGAATTAGTCAGCACCCGAGGAGAGTTGGTCGGCCCCCGAGGAGAGTTAGTCGGCACCCGAGGAGAGTTGGTCAGCATACCAACCAGGAAGATCAAGGGATAACTATGCATTTAATGTGCATTAATGAAGATTATAACGCATTTAATGAGCCTTAATGTACATTTATACTGTATTAATAGATGACAACACATAGCATACCAAGCAATTCAACAATTAGATTCGTTGAATGTAGACATAAATGTCTACATATAATGAATCTATTTATCTCCCATCACTATAAATACATGTATTCCCTTAGCCAAAAGGGGGGAGATCCGAGATAACTAAGAAACACCATACACAAGATACACCTCCTTTCTCTCTCTACACCCTATGGTGCTATTGTAAACCCCTGGAAATAAAATATCAGTGGACGTAGGCTTTATTCATAGCCGAACCACTTTAAAAATCTTTGTCTCTCATGTGCTTGATTGGATTGCTTTCATCTATTTATCTGTGATCATAAAATGGGATTCGGTCCAGTTTTTTGCATCAACAAGCCCAATAAATGTTCTTTCTCATATTTTAGTGTTCTTAACACAGTTCTATTTTTTTTACTTATTTATCACACTAATCTTACCCATTTGACTACATATATTGTTCCAAATTAATTTTTTAAAACTGGCAACCCCAAGAGGGGGTTTATACCATAATCTTCAATTTTGAGTTATTTCATTTTTTCTCATACTTCCATTACATTTCACTCATTTTTCATTCATAAAAATAGATATTCTAGATTCGAATTATGGGATAAGCCCCAACCATAGTCTTATATCGAACTACATAGACTTTAATGCCATTTTTGGCTATGTAGGCATCTCGGAGACATTTCGGGATTCAAATCCTTAATTTTAATTTTCTTTTTTTAGTTTACTCTCCATATATTAATATTATATTCTTATATTTAGCGTGTTTTACTCAATTAGTTAGTTTTCTTATGCATATAATATATTTAGCGGTCCTCTATAGGTGCATTCAGTCAATCATTGTAAAATTATAATTCAGGGATGTCATTCATATATTATACATTTTACACATCCTCTCAGTATACGTATTAATATTTAGTTCATTTATCTCCTTGTAGGGATTCACTCCCATTCTTTCCATGATGTGAACATGATGACTTCACTCCTAACACACATTCATACCCTTGCACATTCATGTATATTTCACTTTGCACATTTCTCACACACGACACATTTTACACATATTCATGAATTTAATAGAATGAGAACATTTATAGCCTATGAGAGACTGAAAGGTTGGTGTGGTTGCCTAACACCTTCCTAATCCGTAACATACTCTCTAAATCCATGTCTTATTTTGGTTTAAGAGGCACTAATTGTCAGTTTTAATTTGTCTCTTTGGAGGTGGATACCTTCCAGTTTTGAGTAAAATATGCTGTCAACTCTGATCGCTACACTTTCACACACCTCACATCACCGACGATAGCCATTTTTATCCCCTTTTTGGTTCATACCCGGGAGGAGAGCCAACACAAGTTTTGGAAAGCCATCTTCCCATTCGATCCAGAATGGCCATATTCCCACATCCAATAAATGATTCCTTAACTTTCCTAAGAGGTATAAACTACGAGGATCTGATCGTATGGTTTTTATTAGTTTACCTTACCTTATGCTTTACCTTAGTCTTATTCACTTTGAAATAATCAAACACATTAAAAATGTAGTTCATAAGGTAAAAATATGCCTTGAGTAATCATTAATTAAATTAATGGATCACTCATAAGAACCTATTGATCAGATAGTTGCAGGAACACTAAGAGTGAACTATCTCAATTTTAATGGATAATTTTTATAATTAAGTGTCCAACATACACAAGTCGAAATTTTATCTTATTACCCTAAATAATCAACTAGGTGACACGCCAAATAAAATTAAGCATGCAAACACGATAAGGTAATATAAGTAAAAAAAACCTTTCGGGAAAAACCATTTTTTCATTCAGCACTTTAGAGAGTTTACAAGACTATCGACTTACAAACTACTTGATGATCGCCACAAGTATAATACGTAGTGCCTAGCAAATCTCTAAAGAAAATGGCTTTGTCTAGAGTCGTCCACACGAGGCTTACCATGATCAATATCCACAGATTAGACTCTGTTGTTAGTAGTGAATTTCCTCGAGAATCACAAGATCAACCGTGAAGAAATCTCTACACAAGAATTGTATTAAAGATACAAGCTTTATGGTTTAAGCTTGATTCACTCAAATATATTTTGGGGATGATGATTTGTGTATCAAAAAGGGTTTCTCAAAATAAAAATTTGAAAAATTTAGCTAAGGATATGCAGAAATAGTTCTAGTAAAATTCTTAATCATGAAACTAGTATTTATGATACGAGCAAAAATTTCAAGACGACAATGTCGTTCAAATGAAATCACAGGCTCATTTGAACGAAAAAAACCCTCATTTGAATGACATCGAAATCTCATTTGAATGAACTTCAAAAGAGCTTCGAACGACCTAAAACAATATGCCCTCATGAGATGTTCCATTGAAGAAACAATTAGATAACTACTTATAACGAGAATCAAATCTCGTTTGAAGGGGATCCCAGTCTCGTTTGGATGAGATGAATGTACAAAACATATTTTTAAATAAAGAAAAAAACCTAAATTTTTCAACAAAAAGTCATGTTTCTAGTTTTAATAAAAAACAAACATCCCAAAATAAATTTAAGGAATAAATTTAAACCTAATAGCACTATACCTTCATGATATGGAGATGATTGAACATTTGAGATGTTGGATATTAGGAATTCGACTCGGCTCGAATCAATCGGTAACAGGAAATGTCAAAAACTAATTGTAAGACCAAGCTATTTGATCAATGAGTAGAAATATGATCTTAAAAATATCCGCCTTTTTGGCTATTTTGGTACAAACATAAAATCGAAATCCTAATTACAAAACAATCCCCTCACACAAATACAATATCCTAATAGCCTACCAAACCCTAAAATGGATAGGTAGAAGATAGAGTTGTCTTAAAAAAAAGTCTTCAAATCTCCACTTTTTCTTGGTCTCCTCTTGGGCTCTTTGTCTTCATTAAGTGTAATTCAACTATGATCTTCCAAATAGCTACACACATGAAAATACCCCATAATGCATCGAGTTTGAAATATCTCAAATAAAATGCATAAAGATTTGAAAATCTCCCCCACAAATCAAACTCTCCCCCATAATTTGTTCTCCCCCTTTTATTTTATCTGAAATAGATAAGGAGTAAAAATAAAACTGTTAAAATATATCAGGAACATCACCAAGCATAAAAATATATCATCATAAAAGACATCACAAACTATTTTTGATTTTTCAAATTTTTTCAAGTGAAAATAATTTTATAAAAAAACAACATGCCATGGAGAAACACAAAAATAGCTTTATCATGGTAACGGAATGTAGGGGTGTGAACACATTTTTTAGGTAAATCAACATAGACGAACATAGCATATGTGCACGAAAGAATCAGAAACCACTAACGCGAGATCTCAAAGTCTACTTTTGGTGTAAAAATGGTGAACTCAAGTGGAATCAACTCAACCTATATAAATAATCAAGATCATGAGTGATTTTCACACCAATAACGCCCAAAACTACGTAATGCTTTTACTAGAATTTTTCAGGACGTGCAAACCCATTGATCTTCAACTAAACTCTCTCAAAACTCACATATTGAATTTTTTTCTTTCAAATCTTTTTGTTTTGAAGAAATTAATTCTCATATGTAGCGAAGCATCAATGTTCTTTAAAATTGGCCTGAAACTTTATATTTTTTCTTTTTATGTTACTTTAATCTTTTAGGTTCTTTTCTTTTTGCAAATGGTGTCTATTCACTTAAATTCAACCTGTCTTTTGTAGTCAGATTCCATTGCTTTAAATATAACACATTTACCGGAGATATGATTTTTAATTTTTCCAATTCCGGTAATGGTTGTTACAAGCACTACTTTCATTATCATGTTTTATCACATATGGTTCATTTTAAAAGAAGGATTGAGATGAAAACACTATAATCGACACAAGAAAGGTGAGTGAAATACTGAAATAAGTATGTGCTCAGCATTAAAGGTGACAAGGAGTCGACAATGTAGCAAGTAGTCATCATATCACATCTTAATGACACCACACACTACAAAGAACAAAATGAAATAATGTCACGTCTCAAAACACTACAAAATATCCATGTGTATTTGGAATCAATGGGTGAGTCGAGCATCTTTAATATTCATCCATATATGGTGAAAAAAAAATACAAAACTCTTTTGGATTTTTCAAAAAATTTATCAAAAATAAAATGTTTTTGGATTTTTCACCTTTTCATAAAAACAAATCGAAAATCTTTTTGTATTTTTGAAAAACTTTTCAAGAAAAAAACAAAACTCTTTTTGGATTTTATTGAAAAATATAACAGAATGGAAAATGATAAATACAATGATAGTGCAATAGTAGTGCATAATAGAAATAGGCATGTAAAATATGAACATGAAAAGCATCTTATGCTAGCAAACAAGTGTAAACCTCAATCATTAGGCCCAGAGGAGTTCTCCAAAGGAGAGGAAATCCTATGAAAAACATCCATCAAATCTTGTGAAATTTTGACCAAATACTCTACTTGCTCTCGAAAACTCTCAAAATATCTCATGTGATGTGCTGGAACCGGTGGAGTAACATGTGTGGGAGTTCGTTCGGGAACACGTGTAATGGCTTAACGCAGAAGATACCTATGATATACTCTACCCAACTTAAAACAAATTTTCCTAAGGCGACCTCTTTTGCTTGAAATGGGAACAAACATAAACGGGCTAGGTTCACCTCTCTCGAAATGTTTAGGATATTCTCTCCTATATGGAATCGAACACCTAAGTGGCTTAGGTCGAGCACCATATGGATCTATAACAAACTCAAGACCCAGCTAGGGTTCTACTTGGGAAGTGGACGCACCATCATAACCTATTCCTATTCTCTCAACATTACCTAAAGTGGGACCGAGGATCATATTATCAACCTTTTTAGATAAGTCCCCTAAATTGACTTTGACCTCCCGAGCACGTTCGATATCTCTCTCAAGTTAGGATATACGAACTTTAAGTTTCTGACGAGTATCCATTGAAGATTTAAGATCTCCCATGAGACTAGCCATATCATCAGTCAATTCACTATTTTTTCGACCTAAGATGATCAACTTCTCACATTAAGAAACCTTTACCTTCTCAAGTTAACTTGACGACGCCACACACACACTCAAAAATTTCACCTCTCTCTCCAAATATACCACCCTAAGACTCAAATCTTTATTCAACTTATTGGTTATCAACATCTTGGTGTACAAATCACTAAAGGCTTTTTTGGATATTCCATTATCCCTCACTCAAAACACCATCCCCATTCTCACTATCAGCTGAATGAGTCAAAACATCATTGAGGCTCTTACATTTAAATGTGTCCTCATTGTCGTGTGAAAAACTAGGATTACTGACGTGACTAGCCATGAAAGCAACAAACTTTTCCTGTGGTGATTCTCCCCTTAAATCAATCGACTCAATGTCACTATCTCTAAGAGTGGCTTTATTTGAAACATCCTTGCCATTTGTCTTTAGTCTAGTGGGACCCTTGTGTTCTTTGCCCTCGTACTCATAACACCTTATCTCTTCCTCTTTCTAACCGATATCACTGACCTCATCTTTATTTATATTTTTCTCAAAAATCTTTTTATTGGAAGAATTATTTTTGTAAAATTTGAGATACATTTTAAAAAAAAAATTGCAAATGCCAAGTTATCAACATTAAAATCTCACTCAGATTCAGACTCACAAACTCTCTGTTTTTTTTTTTATTTTTCTTTGCTCGAGTCTTTAAAGCTACCCATATATCGTTACATTTAATGGTTTTAGGGAACATATCTATCTCATAAGCCTCAAATCCCTAGCGAATTAAGCACGGTGACCTTATGAATAAATTAGGAAGGGAGTGACCTCAAAATATTTTTAACGACCCTCGTCTCTAAAATTTTCTCACCCAAATTAAAACTATTGTTTACGATGTCTGACAACCTATCATAAAATTCATCAAAACTCTCAAACTCTAACATAGTGGTGGTCTCCAATTGGGTTGTCAAATTTTGCAGCTTAGACTCCTTGACAATGTTAGTAACCTCATGTGTCAACTGGAAGATATCCCAATTTTCCTAAGACGTAGTGCACATCATGATACATTGGAACTCGTCAGGGGTGACGAATCCAAAAATAGCACTAAGGTTGTGGGAATTATAGGTACTCCATTTAAACTCATCATCATTCCAGGAAGAGACGGGTTTAGAATTTGTGACATTATCAGCCGTGATCATGGAAGGAGTCCACCGTCTTTCACAAACTAACCAGACTCGCTCATCTAGGGATTTCAAGATAGACCTCATCCTAGCTTTCCAATATTCATAATTAGTAACATCAAAGATGGGCACTCAATTATACAAATTCTCTATTAAAATAAAAACTTCCAAAGATCAAACAATTTTTAGAAAAAAATTGATATCAAGAGAAAAATATTTGCGAAAAAGATCACACATTAAATTTGTGCAACAGGCTCTGATACCAATTTGAGAGTACGTTATCTCGATCATAATGGACAGTTTCTATAATTAAGTGTCCAAAACAGAGAAGTTTAAATTTTATCTTATTACCCTAAACAATAAACTAGTTGACAAGGTAGATAAAATTAAGCATGCAAACGCGACAAGGCAATTTAAGGAAAAAACCCCTTTCAGGTAAAACTTTTTTTTTTCATTCAACACTTTAGATAGTTTACAAGACTATCATCTTATAGACTGCTTGATAATCACCATAAGTATAATGCATAGTGACTAGAAAATCTCTACAGAATACGGCACTATCCAGAGTCATCCACACACAACCTACCACGCTCCGTATCCACCGATCAACGTTTGCCGTGAGCAGTGAATTCCCTCGAGAATCACAAGATTAACTGTGAAGAAAGCTCTCCACAACAGTGTGACAACCCGCCTACTAAAATAATAGTTGGCCAGCCCAACACTCTAATAATCACAAGAATCATAGATGGTCCATTCTCAGCATCACTGTCGATTAAAATAATAGTATGAGATAACCACCAATCATTTTAGAAAACGGACTGTCAAATTTAAAATTTTGTAAGTAAAAGAAAAACACTTAGACAATCCAATTTGCAAAAACGGTGGATACCAAAAATCAACGAATAAATGAAAGACAATATCATAAATAATAACCGAATAAGCTGTCGATTAATAGACCAATACAATTAGTTACACCGAGTATTACAATTTAAATATCACAGTACAATAAATGAATACAAAGCATGGGTAACACACCCGAATAATAAACTGAATGTACCTAGAGTACAAAGGAAAGAAGCGTCTATAACAAATATTCTACAACATCCGCGATATGCTATAGCTCCATGCCAACTAGAATGGAAAGTCAATACGGGTGTCCTCGCGGTAGAGCACCTGAACGGACAAAGAGTTGATTGCAAAACAAAGAAATATATATGGTTCAGGGCCCGGTTTGATATGATTACCATGTGACTAAAATGCATGACAGTTAAGTGCGTAATTCTCTCGCAATTAACATAATATTTCTCACCTCTCACATCTAGAAATACAACCTAGCGCAATATCAATGATGCACCATGAACATATATATACATGGGAGAACTCATCTACATTACTCAAGGAGACATGAATAAACCCATAGCTACAACTATACATGCAGTTCCTATTTCTTTCTTTAGGAATATGTATAAATGGTAATTCATTTTATCAAATGTTACCAAATAAATATCATTTCAAAAATTTCTTTACCAATTTTATTTCCTTTCTTCCATCCAGGAAAATACATATTTAAAAGCAAGTTTTATTATCATAAAAATGCTTTTCTTTCATTTCATGTCTTCCCATTTTCCTTCTTCCATCCGAAAAATGTATTTAACTTCCCATTTCCCTTATTCCATCCGGGAAATGTATTTAAAGCCATTTTATTATCATAAAAAGCTTTAATCACCAATAATGTCCCACATTATTGAACATAGTAATATATCATATAATATAACGTTTCTAAGATCGCCCGTTCGGTTTTCCCCACTGTGTGCGCCCCTAAATGGCTATCATCTTCCAGGACCTATCATCAAGACAACCTGGGATCCTAACGCAACCGTCGGTAAGCGGCCATATGCCCGCGGGAGAGTCATAACCACACCCAGAATTACCTCACCAGCGCAGAAAAATATACAATAAACGCTCATATGGCCTAGGGATATATCCACCCTACATTCACTAGCTAGGGGGCTTCACCACGCGCGCAACTTCCCTTATGATAGCGATTTAAAGAGGTGTGTAATCATAAATTAACATTTATGAAAATCATTTTTCCATTTTGAAATCATTCACTTTTACATTCTCAAAAACCCATTTATATTTAGCCATTTGTGCCAAATTTTAGAATATACATTTCTTATTCTTAGAGTCATATTATTTTAATGACCTAAGACCCGAAGTGCCAATAGACTCACACTAGTCTCCAAGATCCCAACACAAAACCTTAAATCATCAAAATGAGTCTCCATCAATATTAAACTACCAAAAGTCCCAAACATTATCATTTTTTCATCTTCTATTAATTTTAGGTTAACTTCCTATATCTTTCTAACATTAACCTCACTAATTCAACTATTAGGATAATTCCCAATAACCCCATACTAGCCTAGGGTATGCCCAATTAACCCCATTTTAGCTTAGGACATTTGTCTACCCAAAACAACCCTCTAGGACTCCTCATTACTTCCCAAAGGAAGGTTTCCAAACCTTGAACCTAAAAGAAAAGGGCTAAAACAAAACTTGAAAAATCTCATAAAAATAGGGCCGGTCGATCGATCGATCGACCCTTGGCCATCAATCGATCGATGGGTTCGATCGATCGATCCCCCAGGCTCGATTGATCGATCCTAGCGGACAGCTTTTTCTCCAAGAAGTTATTTCGGCCATTAACGAAACCTCCAAGCTTTTTTTCGTTATTCCACCCAAATACAACAACAAATATTGCTACCAAATCATTTCTACACCATTACTAACTAATATAATTGTAATACCCCGTATTTTTATGGCTTTTAAATTTAGGGATTTATTAAATTTAATTGAGATAAATTAATTTAATTTTAATCCGGAAAGTTATTTTAAATATTTACTAGCGGGGCGAGAGTTAGTAATTATTGGAAATTTATTGAATGTTACTGGATGAGTATAGTAATATATGGGATTTATTTTATAAAATTGTCACGTGTGAATAAAATGGCAATTATGGAAAACTAAGTTGGGACGCGCCTGTGTCGCGTCGGGAATAAATGTTGATCAATAAAAGTGAAATATTTTTAAGTTATACGTATGGTCATTTTGAGTGCGCCAACGTGTTCGGAAGGGTCGAGATAGTCAGAAAAGTTTACTCGGGGGTTTAGTTTGGGTCTCGGGACGTTTTTAGGCTTAATTAGTACCCCGGGAGGGCATTTTGGACATTTTGTAATTTGGGGTAATTAAACCCACGAAATTTCAAGGGTTATATCAGATGTCTAAGGTTGCCTTCTAGGGTTAACACAACCAAAGACAAGCGACAGCCATAGGAGAGGGAAGGAGAGAGCTTTCAATGCAAATTCTAGACCGAAAATTCATCCGATTGCACTGCCACCACCACCAACGCATAGATCGCGCGACGGGGAACACAACCACACCAAATTCATCATCAAATCAGAACTTTGAAATTTCCAGGCAAGTATTTATCTTGCTTATTTTCATTAATGCATCGTTCATGTTAGTCTAGGGTGATTAGGATGAGTTTGGTAGAAGAAAATCCATCTTGGAGATAGGAAAATCGCATGTAGTAATGATTTGAATGATAATCTGGAAACCCCTTCACATGTAGAGGTTTAACAAACAATTTATGATGAATTAGGAGTAGAAATTTATGAAAAAAGACTGATTAGAACCATGTTAAAGAAATTCTAGGGTTCTTGAGATTTATATGAGTTTTGGCCTATTAATCTATGGTTATTGATGAAAAATTGCATGCTTTACGTTGAAGATGTATAATATGGGTTCATACCATTTGTAGTACAAATTTTAGGGCGTTTGGGTGTGAAAAAATTTGGATTTGATTGAGGTTAGATTATGAAACTCGTAACTGTTAATTTGCAGAATTTGTATATCTGTTTGATCGATCGATCGAACCAGGGGTGTAGATCGATCGACGCATCGATCGATCGAGCTCCTGCCATCGATCGATCGACCCCTTCTGGCAGACTCACATTTCCCCTTTGAAAATAGTTAAATTCAAATTAAATGAGTAGAAATATTTGGGCATCCTTATTTAAAATAATTTGGAAGGTAAAGGAGACCAGTAGGACTTATTAATAATTATGAGACCCTTAAGGTAAGACGAGATGTACATTTTTGGGATACTTACATATAAGGGACGATGAAATTATGCATTAAAGGGAGAGACGCGTAAAATAGTTACGATGGAAAATTAGATGAGTACTTACTGAAATTCTACACTTAGGAGGATAGATTCCATGAGTGTTACGTAGTGAGTTGGATTAATCCCTCAAATTAAAGTAAGAGACGAACCATTATAAGTGATGACTAAATAATGAGAAATAAGGATAAATGTTATGATTATGTGTTATGAGATGAACCTAAATTTGATCTAGTAAAAGTAGTATATTTATATGACTGTGTGTAGGCATATATTATATACGTGTGAAAATCATACATGCGCTACTTGCTATCCCTGAGGTTACCGCGTTGGGACGGTCTTATCTTGAATGGGCCTTCATAGGGGATATTGACTCGTACCCTAGAAGATAGGAATCCTAGGTACAGGCTATCGAATCGATAGTCACGGTCCTAAGAGACGCGAGGGTATGTGCTGACCTCTTGGACTTGGAAACTATGCTTCGCCTTAATATTGTTTGTGTATGTATTAATACAGTTCGAGAGTGATTCTGAACTTGTATTTCCCTTAGTACGATTGATATGGGGATTAGATAGCAGAGTATGCCCGCACCATAATTTTTATGTTGGGTGCTGATAGAATATATATATTATGCGAGTATTTAATATATATATGAATTTCTGAAATTTGAAACTTCCTATTGTGTTTATGGTAAGTAAGAAGTGAATAATGACTTCAATTTGGAAATACTTGATTTGAAAAGTGTAATGTGAAACTTTACTAGCAAATAAGGTTTAAATGAGAACTTTGTGATCAAATGAAATTATCCTCTTAAACAATTAAATTGTTCAGTCTTAAATCTTACGAGTAACCTAAGATAAGTTAAACCGTTGGGAAGGTTAGTACGATAGGCGTGCACATTAGAAGAGAGGTGAGAATTTCTCAAGGGAGTGTCGTACTAATATGTTGTTGCATTGGCCTGTAAACATTTTAAATACTTGCTAAACAAATTTTAAATCATTTACACAATCGGTCTCTGACTCGTTTCCATTTTTTTTTCTCTCATATATATATATGTATGTATTACAAGTGCCCAGCCACAGGGGCATCTTGCATAGGGTCCTTTGGAAGGAATGTGTTGCACCTTATGTGGGAGTTGCAGGCCTCTTGCTTAGACGACTTCATTTATTTGATTCCACTCTTATCATATTTATTCAGTTGGGCATGTGTCGCCTGTTTCCATTATTCAGTTGTTTTATTAGACATTGTGATTCATTTAGTTTCTTCAGTATTTTTCTTTTGGGATTATTATTGTCAGGATTCTACAATTTTAGTATTAAATGTTGGATTCAATTAATTGAATGTTTGGTTATTTGGATTTATATATTCCAGGATAATTGTTGTGTGATCTTTCATATATGAATGATAGTAAGTTTTAAATGTTGGTTTATTAAATAAAATTTGGAAAGTAATGTCTAAAATGGTTTTGACACTTAGCTTAATTAATTCGGGTGTTTAAATTGGAAAAAAAAATTATTTCCCCGATAGTGATGCTAAGAATGATCCAACTGTTCACCTTGATTTTAATTTAATAAAGTAGTGATCGCTCGGTATTTAATTAGGCGGGGTGTCACAGGTGGTATCAGAGCATCAGGTTCTAGTGTCTTTAGGATCTGTGCGGCTTATTATGCTTTCAGCGTTGCTTTGTTTGATATAGAGCCCTATGTTTAGGATTGCCAATTTCTTTAATGAGATTCCGTTCTCCTGCTATAACAGATGTATCGTAGTGAATTCTAATTTCGTTCGGATGTGTGCGTGTGCCGAGCGATGACGGATGTCAGAAGAGGACCGTTGAGCGGACATCAGGAGGCAGGGCTCAGTTGAGGTGGTAAAATATATCCGAGGATGATGACCATAGTCGAGGTCACCTCCATTATGGCACGAGAAGCCAAGACTAGAAAGGTGACTAAGGCGCAAACATAATTTCCAAATGCTGCTATAGTCGAATGAGGTGCGAAAGTAAACTCACCCAACGTATTACAAAACATGTAGAGAACTGTCAGTGGGAAATTCTAGAAACGCGACAAAATTGTGTGTGTTTACCAAAGGAGGTAAAGTACCCAAAGGTTGAGATATAGGACGGAGTGTGGCTAACTGAAAGTGAAAATTTAGAGAATTTTTTTTTGGCTTTCGGGATGAAGTTATATGATGGGAGTAAATCACCAATTTTAGAAGTAGAATGCTATGTCTATAGGAGAACCTTAGATATAGTGTTGACCGTATGTTCCTTCATCAGATGTTCAGGATTAGAAGTGAACTTTGTCCTGAACTCATCACAGGAGGACATGACAGAGGTCCAATTGTGAATATAAATCTTAATCATTAGCGAAATTTTCGTATCGGGAGATGTAGATACAAGTGGACGAAATGACTCCAAGTGGGAGGTCAACTCGTAATAATAATTAATAACACTCAAAGAGGAAACTTTGATGGATGGCCGAATCAGAGGTTGACAATGTCATATTTTGTCGATAAGGATGATAATGCTCCTTTGTGAGAGAAGCTAAAAGAATCGAAGAATTTAGTCGAGAATAAGACTGAATACAACGGTGGTGGTGTAGCACCACAAAGGGATGTGGATACACATCAGGGGAGCCATTTAAGTGATTCGGATAGTTGAATTCTTACCAAGCGATGGTAAATTTAGTAAAGACTATTATAGATAGTGACATGTTCTTTAGGGCCTAAAAGGCTAAGGGAATAACCGGGGTAACCAGAAGGAATCGAGTTTACTAAAAGTCCGAGAGAAGGACAATCCTATCCTGGTTAGTAGGACAGGTAATAAGTGGATTATGTGTTGAGGTATTTTGTGCGGAGTGAGATCGCTCGCGATAATATGTTCCGAAGTGAGTAAAGGGACAGGAATACGTTGCCTAGTAAAAGACAACAATTAAAGTAGTTTTGTTTAGTATGAGTAGACGTGTTACGTCCGAAAACTAATTGTGCAGTCAAGACGATTGATAAGGTGGAAGTAAAAGTTGTATCCTCAGAGGATGAGGCGTATTTATGTGACACGAGCGAGACACTATATTTTGTTCATTGTTAGATTTGCATGTGAGACGAGTTTAATGCATATAAATATAAACGTTAGTATTATGTGGATATTTCTCCCTAGTGTAGTGGGATTTTTCTTTAGTGCTATCCGCGGAGGATGAATGAGTATGTTAACAGTGTTATGTAAATTTTTAGTTACTCGTTGTAGTGATACGATACGCGAGTATGATATTATCTTTGATAAAACATTATAGAAATGGTTAGTACGATAGCAGGCATTCATTGCAAGGCTATCAGAGAAGTTGCATTAGTGAAACATATTTTGTTTTGGCGAGGCTTCGCCTGTAAGAAGGTTGGACTCGCACTTATATTATCTACCCTAGAGACTTCGGAGGAGATAGTGGGCTCGAGATATTCGATGCCAATGTATGTATAGACTTTGTCATTATGATTCAGTATATATCGGGTTTACCGTTGAGTGAAAAGATTTAATCTAGTATTATGTTCAACTCTCCGGACTTAGTGATAGGAAGAGTGCGTTGTCATATCTATCCTCTAGAGATGTGGGAGTTAAGAGTTATACCCCTATTATTAGGAAAAGGGATTTCAAGAATTCCGACTGTATGTATTCAAAGTTTATGGAATGCGTTTACCATCAAACAATACTGAACGATAGTGAAATTGGTGAAACATTCTTTGTTGAGTGTAATTACGGGAGGAAATGTAACTTTTCTGTAAAGAGACGGAATAAGGGGGTACCTGCTATGGACGGAGGACCTGACGGATTTCAATAACTGACAATGCTAGATAGTAGTGTATCGGGGGGGTTCCTTGTTTGGATTTCGCTATGCGAGACATCCCACGCACGAAACTTAGCGTAAGGTTGGAAATAGGGAGACGTTTGGTCACTATCCCATGAGTTCGGTACCCCAATCGAAATAAGATCATGTAATTATGTATATAAGTTGTAAGTTGAATTTTGTTTTAAAGCCACTGGAGCCGGATTTTGTGGTAAGAAAGCATTGAAAGTTATCCCCATGAGTTGAGGGGAGGAATGAGGATAAAAAGGATTTAAAAATTTTGATTTCTAAGGTGATTGAGAGTACCCAAGTGTTGTGATCACGTTGTGAGCACTAGAGAAAATAAAGAATTGGGTGTTAGGTGTGTAACGTATGTGATGCTTACGCTAGTATGCACCGTTTTAGGGTGTGTGGGCATCCCGGTTATCTGATGATCAAATCGTCCGAGTTGAGGGGACGTGGGGATGGACGTGTGAAATATATGTTTATGGGACTAGTATAACGAAGTGGAAGTGATGGAGTGGATTAAACGTCACATGAGGGGAAATAATCCATACATAAGTGTGCAATTAGAATAACACACCCTAAATTTTCTTTGGAAGACTGTGGGAAGCCATTTAAGAAGGAGTATTCCTTGAATGGAGCATAATTAAAATGATTATGAAGAACACTCGGAGCATCATTAATACACCACTAAAATGACTCGTAACCACATAATTGAGTCATAACCCGTCAAAAGTTCCCAAAACTCTAAAATACAACTTGGCACTTATTTTTACTATCTCGATTATTCTAAAAACAACCGCACCCCCTATTTTGGCATTTGGAATAACGTGAACTATTTTTATGTTCCAAATTCATTTTAATTTATAAATTATACTCCAATCCATATATGAGTCATAACCGTCGTTTTACATATAACGACGCAATAAACCACAATATAATGCTATTTACCTTCTCATAACGGTAAATAGACAAAACATAGTAAATATTTTCCCTTAATATCACGGGAAATAATATTTACTCCATCTTCCCCTATTTTATAAAATTAGCCCATCCGGCAAAATATTATAAAATAGTCGCTCAAAATTCCGGTGTACCGCATAACCATATAAAGGTATACAATACTAAACTATCGTTATATCATTCTTAGCAAACCCCTCGGCAGTGCGGTGTCCCCATTGGACTTGGACTAAGGTCATCACTATTCGATCTCAGTCTGCATCCTTCGTGCTCTACATAGCACCAAATCATTCCTTACGAGATGTCGATCTCACCTTTCTACAACGAAAGATGATACCTACGTATCACGGCACAAGTTGCCTTTCTTCCCGAATCACGTTATACCCTCCCCAGGGAATAACTACACTAACATATAATCGCTTAACCCCAACACTACTTAACTTCTATTCGCATTGGCGTAGCCCTTAAAAGTATGCCGCTCAATGAACCGAATCATTAAAAAAAATTTCGGGATCACTCCCAGTCCAAGGAATATATTGTCCGCTGGTTCCATTCCAACGAGCAGGCAAATTATTCGGTCGTCTACACCTGGCCACACACACAGCACCATACTTATAGAAAACAGTCCGAACTACGGTACGGAATTTCGATCGCTAAAAGCTACTTCTCCCATCCTTCCTTTAAGTCAACACCCCCATTCGAGGTATGCATTTCGGCATTAGGTTAACTTCAACCACATACGGGTGGTAGGTCCTGCTCAACTTTAATTTAGTTCCCATTACTACCTGGAAACTTTACCAATGCTTTGACATGAATATCTTGTCTTAGTCCAACACTGTTTTGATGGGCAACTCCTACAGTTCCATAACTTCTCCATAAAGAGTTGGGTGCACTCCTTCGCAATTTGTCCGCCCATTTCCCCCCGAAAAAGTGGCGATTGGTCCAATGATCAACAATTTCCTCAACTAGGATCATGACCATTTCGGTTCCGGCAATCTAATGAAAATGTCCACTAATATACCCTTCCTCGTTCCACACTACTCTCTTCACTCACGTAGGTGAACTGGTTAATCACGGACATGAATGATCTTGATACAAAGTTCTCCTAGTTAGTTTCGTTCTACTTGGCTTTCCATGCCTTAGCTAATCTCTCCGATGGGTTTTCTATTCGGCGCATCAACTACCCCATCCGTATTTCCTTAGCGAAAGGGAATATCCAATTGATAGTCCATTACGAATTCCAAACAACAACTCTGTTTATCCAACAACACATTGTAACAACTTGTTGCCCACGAAGAAAATCCAATTTCCTGCCTAGGAAGTAGTGCCTCTATTCCTTTAAGGAGAGTACTACCTCTATAAACTCTAGATCAAGCGGGGGATAATACTTCTCAAGAGGTTTAAGTCTGTGATACGCATAAATAATGGGTCCATGCTCCAGCATTAATACTTCCCATTCCTGGAAGAGACTCGTTCATTAAATCCACTCTCGATTATAACAACACGAGTGCAGGAGTAAAAGTCAGCTCATCTTTCAACTCCTTGAAAACTATGCTACCGAAAAAACGTCCTATCTAAGAGAGATCTCCTCTCCTTTGGTCTAACATTACGAATCACTCGAGATCCTATACTTCTTGTTTCTAGGGACCTAATCCCTCCTAGAGTTAACCCACAAACCTATTGTGGTAAACTCCCTTCCACCTTCCTAAAACAACATCACATGCCCTAAGGGCCTTACGTCCTAAAAATCCTAAAGTCGATCTATATACATCCTATCTAAATCATACTCGTATTACACTAAATATATATATATCCCTAGTGCCCAAGAGCTTTTTCAACTTCCAACATTAGCTTGGTTTCAAGCGTGGGATGTCTCGTCGAAGCAAAATTCAAATAAGGAACCCTCCCATTACACTAATACCTCGCATCGTCGGTTGTCAAGAAGTAACGGTCGAAGACACATAACCGGGACTGCTAAAATTATAACTCGCAACCCTACTAATGCACTACTACTTCTAAGTCCTACCATCTCAATTAACTAAAAATTTAACTAATTTAGCATTTACTTTCTGTAAGATGCCACAAATGCTTTATCCCAATATACATATATACATCTTTTAAATGGCCTTCTCATTAAGGCATAATCATTAGTCTCAATTTGACTTTCTTATCCATGTCTCCCCCACATCGATCAGAGGGAAGGACTATTTACAGTGCTCATATCTCTCACTTTAACTCAGCCCTTAATCACTCAATTACATGATTCTCGGCTAAACCTTCCAACTCAGCACTCAACCATCAAAAAGAAAGAAAAGAAAGAAAAGAAAAGAATTATAGCATCTCTCCACTTCCAACGTCATTAAGGTTCACGCGTGGAGCGTCTCGCAAAAGCGAAATCCAAACAAGGAACCCCTCCTATGCATTACTATTTAACTTTGTTGGTCGTGGAGATAAGGCAACATCATACATAAGCAAAGAAAACATACAATAAAAACAAACAAACAAGGCAAATAATGAAAACTTCCTACATACCGTAAACCACCTCTATAAAGTCTCAACCTGTATCCAGGAGAGATATTTTAGAACAACTAGTTCTTCTCTAGAACTAGAAATATGATAGCCTCGTGATTTATTCTCTTGCTATCGCACCAACCAATCCAAGGATATTTCCACCCGTATATCACATATAATACGAGTAGCACATACCACCCATATAGTTCTAAAATATCATCACTCGCTTCATAACGAGTGAAGGAAAAATATAAAACTTCCCTACCATGGAAGTCATATAGATACTCTATAAAATAACATGGTTACCACCACAAGCTCAATATACACACCCGAATCTAGGGTTAATACAATATTACTCCATCTTATCATAAGGAATGCACCACCCTCTACTAAGGTGGAATCCCAGCCAACACTCTTGCCAATCTCTTTATCCACTACTAATGATTCCCAGACACCATATCTTAGTCTTATCTGAACCAAACTATTTCCATTCATGCCCCCAACTAGGCACCCTATTATTACCCTTGTTCTCCAATCAACAAAATCAAAATGCGTGGTTTCACATTCCACGTCAAACTGTTTCTCCATCTTTAACTACCAAACGATTTCTCGCGTAGTTCCTTTAACTTTCCCAGTAAAGAGAACATTCTTCTGGTCTCCCCTGCCTTGTATCAATAAGTCTTCCCCGGGTGTATGTCCACCGATGGGGTCCCATGAACACTACTTCTCCTGAAGTGTTATCAACACTTACTTATGAGCATATCATTTCCACTGAAGGGCTCCCTCTTCTCCTTGTACCAACCTTATTTCGGTGCAAAGTTTCCTTAACCGTAACACCCTTTATTCACGGTCGTCTTCTAACCGAACCTCGCGTGAATACTTGAGAATCTACTTTTTCATCATTCCTGATATCCTAGAGAAACTCGTTGTTGAAAATATCTACTGGGTTTCTCTATGGGCAAAACTTCCTGCTCCACCAAAATATGGCGACTACCATTTTCGCCATTTCAACCTTACTCCTATGGGTGAAAGATTTTCCTCCATTCTTTGCACCTGGGCACTTCTATACCCCTCTCTAGGCCAAAACTCACGGGCCTCATACTTCCACCAAATGAAGTTACACTTCCTCCATCTGACTTATCTTCAATATGTAGTCCTTATCAAGGACCCCTCAACCTCAAATTGACGTCGCTTGGAATCCCAAGCTTAGTACCACTCTCTACATGCATCGGTACTTGGAAAACTTATGTCTACTGTGCTTAGTAGTCATGGTAGAGATATAAGATAACGATACAGAGGGAGAGACCTCCAAAGTGGCCCTCTTTCCCGACTACCGCCTACAGTTCTTAGTAATCCCGCCTTGTGACGACTCCATAACGGCCTTTCCTGATGCCCTTCATTAGTAGACATTTGAATCTCATACGAGCGCGTAAAAGATTTTCGGGGTTCTCATATCATAGCAGGAGAATGAAATCTCACAAGAGAAATCAACGATTTTAATCTTAAGGGTCTATATCAAATCAAAAGTAACGCTGAAGGCGTAGTACGTCCGCACTGATCCTAAGGACACTAGAACCTAATGCTCTGATACCATCTGTGACAACCCGCCTACTAAAATAATAGGTGGCCATCCCAATACTCTAATAATCACAGGAATCATAGATGGTCCATTCTCAGCATCACTGTCGATTAAAATAATAGTATGAGATAACCACCAATCATTTTAGAAAACGGGCTATCAAATTTAAAATTTTGTAAGTAAAAGAAAAACACTTAGACAATCAAATTTGCAAAAATGGTGGATACAAAAAATCAACGGATAAATGAAAGACAATATCATAAATAATAACCGAATAAGCTATAGGTTAACAGACCAATACAATTAGTTTCACCGAGTATTACAATTTAAATATCACAGTACAATAAATGAATACAAAGCATGGGTAACACACCCGAATAATAAACTGAATCTAACTAGAGTACAAAGGAAAGAAGCGTCTATAACAAATATCCTACAACATCCGCGATATGCTATAGCTCCATGACAACTGGAATGGAAAGTCAATACGGGTGTCCTCGCGGTAGAGTACCTGAATGAACAAAGAGTTGCATGCAAAACAAAGAAATATATACGGGTCAGGGACCGATTTGATATGATTACCATGTGACTAAAATGCATGACAGTTAAGTGCGTAATTCTCTCGCAATTAACATAATATTTCTCACCTCTCACATCTAGAAATACAACCTAGCGCAATATCAATGATGCATCATGAACATATATATACATGGGAGAACTCATCTACATTACTCAAGGAGACATGAATAAATCCATAGCTACAACTATACATGCACAATTCCTATTTCTTTCTTTAGTAATATGTATAAATGGTAATTCATTTTATCAAATGTTACCAAATAAATATCATTTCAAAACTTTCTTTACCAATTTTATTTCCTTTCTTCCATCCAGGAAAAATACATATTTAAAAGCAAGTTTTATTATCATAAAAATGCCTTTCTTTCATTTCATATCTTCCCATTTTCCTTCTTCCATCCGGAAAATGTATTTAACTTCCCATTTCCCTTCTTCCATCCGGGCAATGTATTTAAAGCCATTTTATTATCATAAAAAGCTTTAATCACCAATAATGTCCCACATTATTGAACGTAGTTATATAACATATGATATAACATTTTTAAGACCGTCCGTCCGGGTTTCCCCACTGTGCGCACCCCTAAATGGCTATCATCTTCCAGGGCCTATCATCAAGACAACCTGGGATCCTAACGCAATCGTCGGAAAGCGGCCATATGCCCGCGGGAGAGTCATAACCACACCCAGAATTACCTCACCAGCACAGAAAAATATACAATAAACGCTCATATGGCCTAGGGATATATCCACCCTGCATTCACTAGCCAGGGGGCTCACCACACGCGCGCAACTTCCCTTATGATAGCGATTTAGAGAGGTGTGTAATAATAAATTAACATTTTTGAAAATCATTTTCCCATTTTGAAATCATTAACTTTTACATTCTCAAAAACCCATTTATATTTAGCCATTTGTGCTAAATTTTAGAATATACATTTCTTATTCTTAGAGTCATATTATTTTAATACCTTAAGACCCGAAGTGCCAATAGACTCACACTAGTCTCCAAGAGCCCAACACAAAACCTTAAATCATCAAAATGAGCCTCCCTCAATAATAAACTCCCAAAAGTCCCTAACATTATCATTTTTATCTTGTATTAATTTTAGGTTAACTTCCTATATCTTTTGAACATTAACCTCGCTAATTCAACTATTAGGATAATCTCCAATAACCCCATACTAGCGTAGGGTATGCCCAATTAACCCCATTTTATCCTAGGACATTTGTCTACCCAAAACAACCCTCTAGGACTCCTCATTACTTCCCAAAGGAAGGTTCCTAAACCTCGAACCTAAAAGAAAAGGCCTAAAACAAAACTAGAAAAATCTCATAAAAACAGGGCCAGTCGATCGATCGACCCTTGGCCGTCGATCAATCGATGGGTTCGATCGATCGATCCTGGCGGATAGCTTCTTCTCCGAGAAGCTGTTTCGGCCATTAACGAAACCTCCAAGATTTTATTCATCATTCCACCCAAATACAACAACAAATATTTCTACCAAATCATTTTTACACCATTACTAACTAATATAATCTCCTCAATTCAAATTAAAACAAAGATTTAAGGGTTTAATCACTAAAATTAATAAAGACCCATTTGTGGTTTAAATCTCCAAAAACCTAACTATACATGCAATTTATCACATTAAATTAATATCTAGCAAGTAAGAAACTTACCTCGGGTTTGTAGTCTCAGATTCTGCTCCGGTAGCAACGGATTCCAGCTCCAAATCTCCATTTCTCTCTCTTTCTCTCCATTTCTCCCAACTCTCTCTCTTGGCTTCTAACACAAGACTGAGAAAATAAAAGGGGATGGGGGACTTATACGGGTTCTAAAACATAAATCCCCCTCTTTTAAGTGTTAATACACCACTAAAATGACTCGTAACCACATAATTGAGTCATAACCCGTCAAAAGTGCCCAAAACTCAAAATTACAACTTGGCACTTATTTTGTCTATCTCGACTATTCTAAAAACAACCGCACCCCCTATTTTGGCATTCAGAATAACGTGAACTATTTTTATGTTCCAAATTCATTTTAATTTATAAATTATACTCCAATCCATATATGAGTCATAACCGTCGTTTTACATATAACGACGCAATAAACCACAATATAATGATATTTACCTTCTCATAACGGTAAATAAACAAAACATAGTAAATATTATCCCTTAATATCACGGGAAATAATATTTACTCCAACATCCCCTATTTTATAAAATTAGCCCATCGGGCAAAAAATTATAAAACAGTCGCTTAAAAGCATGGGTTGTTACAAACAGTTATATGCAGAATACATGCTTTAGGGTTTAAACTTGATTCACTCAAATATATTCTGAGGGTGATGAATTATGAAGGTTTTCTCAAAACAAAAGGTTGAAAACTTTTACAAAGGATATGTAGAATCAATTCTGGCAAAAGTCTTAAAAAATCAAACACGAAACTAGTATTCGTAAGACAAACACAAATTTTGAGGCGATGTCATCATTCGAACGAAATCAAAAGCTCATTTGAACGGTAAACGAACCTAGTTTGAACGATAGCAGGGTCGTTTGAACGACATTCAAATCTCATTTGAACGAGCTTCAAACGAGCTTCGAGCGAGATTAAATAGTACGCCCTAGTGATATGTTCAATTGAAGAAACCTTTAAATGGCTACTTCTAACGAGAAGAAAATCTCGTTTGAACGAGATGCACATACAAAAAATATCTTCAAATAAAGAAAAATAGCCTCAAATTTTCAACAAAAAATCCGATTTCTAGTTTTAATAAAAAAACAAACATCCCAAAATAAATTTAAGGAATAAATTTAAACTTAATAGCATTATACCTTCATGATAAGGAGATATGCGAAAAACTAAATATAAACCTAAGCCATTTGAGCAATGAGTGGAAATATGATCTTACGAACACATAAATCGAAATCAACCGTTTCCAACACATTTTTATCTCTTTAAGCATCCCAAGTCCATTTTACCATCTAAATTAGTGAAGCACTCATAAGAACCCATGGTAATTTTACTTTATAAAGTGTGCCATGAAGTAGAAGTGCCACCACTTCCAATGAACTCAATTTTTCATTTTAAGCCAGTCTTCGAATTCCTTTTAGAATAAAATAACCTGAGCATAAGTGTCGAAATTGTGTTTAGTTAACTAACAAGGGAACTTTCTCTTTAATGATTAAACATTAATATTATTCATTTAAAGTATTCATTAGTATTGGTGAGATGAACCTTATAATGTATAAATTACGTTCCAATGTACTAGAATAAATTAAAGATGTCCTAAAAAAAAAAAACGTTTCATACCAAGTTTCATTAAAATTAAATTAAATTAAAATTTCATACAAACTAACAAACAAAATTTGAGCAATAAATTTCATACAAATTAACTAATTTTATCAATATCAATATCCATAAAATTTTATCAACAACAACAAATCAATATACATCATATGATATAATAAAACAAACAAAAAGGTTACTGAGTAGCTGAGAGGAGCGGGAAAGGAAAGATGTCGGGCAGTTGGGTGGGGAAGGGGATAGGGAGTGGAGGGGAGGGAGAGGAGAGGGTTGTGTGTCCTCTGTGTGTCTGAGAGAGAAGAGATCTTGTCAGCTAAAATTTGAATGAGAGGCTGGGATGAGAATGCGTTTAGCAAGTTTTGGGTTTATATATGTTTTGTCTATTTACATATCCGCCCTAACATTTTAAAACTCCTATGTGTAAGCCTTATATTTTAAAATTTTACACATAGGTCAATAACTTTTTTTACACTATACTCACAAATTTTTTTTAAAAATATTGTGGGTGGGGCCGCACCCCTTCGGGATAGGGTGTGGCCGCCCCTGGTTATAGCCCACCCAAAGCCTCAGATCTTCTAGTATATGATCCACCCAAAGTAATCCTTATGTGTGTCATTTTTGGAGATGAAAACATGGTAAAATATGAGAGAAATAAGTTTCTTTCCTCTCATCCTTTTACAAACACGTTAGTGTTTTTCCTCTCCTTCGACGACCCTCCATAATCGATTTACAGATTAAAACTCTATATTACACTAATATATATATATATATATATATATATATATATATATATATATATATATATTTACAAACACATTGATCAAAATTGGTTTGCAAAGAGTTTGGGTCTACTGCTTGGGTAATGGACTTTACTAGGGACCAAAACTAAATAATTAAATTGCCTTCAAAATAAATACTCAAAAATCCCAAGTGCATCCCCATAATCTAGATCCTTTCTTTATTAATCATTATTAATTCCTATAATAATCACGATTGCACTCCAACTTAATTTTCTGAAATCACTCGGAATGAAGAGGTCGTGTTTACAAAGTTAGATAGTGAATAATTTGATTCCCCATGTTAAGTATACAATACTCTCTTGGTCAAATAAATTCTTCGATAATCGATTTTAAACAACATCTTATTTATTCCTTAATTCCCATACTCAACTTATTTGATATTCCACCAGATTATATAATCCACCGCTCAAGTTTACTGATGGAAACAAAACATATAATTCTACTAATGGGGTATTAAAATCCAAGATATTTCATGGAAGTGGATTCCTCTGAGTATTGATCTCAGACCTACTCACATAATGATTATTTAACTTACGAGAATCATTTAATCCTTTCTAAAATTAAATTTCACTCGTAATAATAAAAAAATAATTATGAAAGCATTACAATCTGCATAACCCTGATTAAGAATGTATAAACCATTTTCAAATGTTGAGGAATTGCTAAAGTCTAATATAGTCAAAACTTAGAGTTGAATCTTAGTGGTTGTTCTGCTCAGCATATTCTTGAATATACCAATCACAATCATCTTTGGACTATGAGGCAAGTTTCAGAACTATCAAACGGATTTTCATAGTTTGAGACAAACTACTAGGATTTCACACACAACTATATCGATAAGATGTCATTTCCCTATCTAGGTTATGAAGTGTTCAATTTCACTATAACCGAAATTTTAATCTCCCGTGATCACGACAAATCCAACTCACCAGAATTCCTACTAAGTTTAATTGACTGACATGGTATACAATGTGTTTAACCTTTATGAAAACGTAAACGTTATACATGGTTATAAGAATAAAACCTCATTAGACGCTCAATTTTTAACATTTTAAAATTAGCTTTAATTTTTTTATTTTAATCTCAACTTCTTCATTTTGTTTCAAAAGAGCCACATTTTTTCCTTTTAAAGTCTCACTCTCATCAAACAAAAACCAATCTTTTATTTAGTCTCAAATTCTCCAATTAAGGATTTTCAACTTTTTCTTGTTTTTAATTTTGTTCAAATTGGAAGGATTTTATTTTGTGTAAGATTTCAATGTTTGACTTCTTTAATTTTAAAGACTATTGGTAAATTTCATCAAAAAAATCATGTATGTCATTAACCTCATCATCATTCACATGTAGGGACCTAATGAATGATATGTATGAATCTATATTTCTTCACGATGAGGAATCACTAAGAAATCTATGACTAGACTCTTTGACCTAATTTATATTCAAGACATCATCAAATGACATTATTTCATCAAAATCCTTTTCACTTTCTTATAACATCGCCATTAATGATATTTCACTCCAGCATTCATCACTTTAAGAACTCTCATAGGACTCACTCTCTGAATCACTTAAGCTTGATCTGTAGACTGTATGATTTTTCACAAAGTCTTTGTTGTTCTTTTTATTTCTTAAGTATGTTGGGCATTTATTCATGTGATGTCCTAATCAACCAAAACCAACACATATATCTTTCTCCCTCTCATTTATTCTCTTAAGAACATTCTTATTATGACTACCTTGAGAACGGTGTCTAATGGATTTGTATATTTTAAGTTCAAACTTCTTTTCATTTTTGAAAAAAATCTTATTATTTTTACAAAAAATTCTAAATATTTTCACAAATAAATACATATACAGCTTAACACTTCCTTTTATCCTATCATCACTCTTACTATACACAACCTTCTCAATAGATTTATCAATAAATAAAATATCCCTCTTAGGCTTGGACACACTCAAATTCTCTTTTTGATCACAAATTTGACGTGACCAAACGAACTCTTCTAAACTCAATGTGTGTTTATATTTTCTCATCAAGGATAGAAACCTTGGCTTTTAATCTTGAAGATAATGTTCTCAATAATGTCTTAATAAAAAAATTCTCGAGAATCTTATTTCCTAGGTAAAAAGAAGAATTGACAACCTCGGTAAATCTCGTATAATAATTATTTACACCACATTATTAGGGACCAAGGAGGTGTTGTCATATGGTATTATAAACTTCGACTAACAACTGAACTATAATAAATAAACCCATGGAAATTGATAGCATGCATGTGTGGAACTTGTCATGATTTGGACGTGGTTTAAAAATTTCAGAAAAATAACCCGCATGGGGGCGTTAGTGAACCTAGGATGGAAACTATTGAATAAATAACCAACCAATAGTTATCAAAGAAGTTACGCGGCATGGAAAAAACTCTATAAATAATAAATCAGAAGACAGAGGAAAAAGGACTCTCTTAATAAAAACTGCATTTACTCGTTTTACCCTTTCTTTCCTTTCTTTTCTTTTATTTTCTTTTATATACTTGATTTATTTCAATTCAAAGTAGATTGTAAGGTAGATTGAAACTTTCTTTCATGTTTATTAATAGTTTATCGCCTTTACAATTGGTTTCTTTTACTTTATTTTTTATTTTTTATAGTGTATCCTTTACTTTCAAGAAACTACTTTTTTTTTTAATTTCAAAGATTTACTTTTCTTTTAGTTTATGCAATTTACAACTTCTTTTATTCTATTTGTTCATAGTAGTTTATCACTCACATCAAAGTCTTCCCTAAAGGAAGCACAAGTATTCTTGATTGAAGCATCCAATGATACACAATCATGTGGTATAATCACACGTCTAAGATCCTTTGGCTGGTAACCATAACCTTGCTTGGAACGAACACAATTGAAATTAAATCTATTAACTAAACCAAGTGAAAACCATGCAAACATATTTTTTATGTTTGAAATGTCTTGAACAAGTAGAAGCGAGGATATAACAGGAACTGTTGATGAAATTGGCTTGACTGGAGAACGTAATACTATTACAAAGAAAACAATAGTTGAAATGTTTCACGAGTTGGGGACATATGCTCACAGTCAAGATATGAATATACCAATGGCTTCAAGTGCCGATAATGTTAATATTACACCAGTTATTGGTGTTCCCACAAGCGACCAAGACCAATCAAGTAATAAACTAAACCTGGCCTTTGATCATCTTGGGAACATAATATAGAATATTAACACTATGATCACCATAATTATAAGAAAGTTATCTACACTTGTTAATGGAGTGTCTAATGGTCCACAATTTGGTGTGAACCTAACCACTAATCCTAATCCTTACCATCTTGTCTATTATAGACCTAATACTACTGAAACTAACCTTGGAAATAATCTAAGGATATAAGGATACCTTAATACCACTAGTCTAGGTGTCAATAATCCAATGGAAAGTTTAAGTCCATCCAACACCTACCAGCTAGTAGGTTACAACACCCCCAATGGATATAACATCTCTCCCAGAGGTAGGGGTAATTAGGCCTTACTAAAATGATGATAATCTAGAATTTTCAAGTGCTTAAAACTATGGTATTATAAAAAATCCTATGTTTGAACAAGAAATAAAGGGATTGGGTAACAATAGGAAATTTGATAACCAAATTACTGAAATCTCTAGCACAACAAAATGTGCCTCCACAAGTTCCGACACTATTAGCGCAACCACCTCACCTTATAAATCAAACGATTGCTCCTCATAATGGGAAATTGCCAGGAGGAGTTTCGAGAAATAAAATTGTCAATCTCATTTATAAAATATGTGGACCAATGAGTCTATGGTGTAGACCCCAGTTTATAGGAAGCTATATCCCGAGTGGATAGATAGAATTGAACTTCCAAAAGGTTTCAAATTCCCAACTTTCACCCTCTTTTCAAGAAAAGGAAGTTAATCCACCTTGTAACACGTTATAGATTCATTAGTCAATGTGATGATTCTAGTACAAATTAGTATCTAAGACTTCATTTATTTTCCATTTCACTCACTAGTGCATCCTTCACTTGGTTCATAAGTTTTCCAAAATTGGCAACAAATGGAAGACATGTTCCATGCACGATTCTTTCAAACTAAGACAGAAGTTTCTAGGCCTAACTTAGTCTAGGTTAAGAAAGAAACATGATGAAAAGGATATTTCCTTCATAAATAGGTTCAGAAGGGCTAGAAAAAATTGTAAATTAGTCCTACCTGAGTTTGAATTAGTGAAATTAGCACAAAATTGGATCAAACGATGTTCGATGCCACCGAGCTTGGAGATCTGGTAGAGTTAGTTACCAAGGTATCCAGATATAAGACTCTTTTAGAAGAAGATCATGAAATAAATACCTCTTCTTTGAAGACATACTACAAGCGTCCTAACTTCGAAATAAATGATTCTAAAGTTATAGGAATTGAGTCTATAGTTTGTGAACCATTGGTCTAAAAGGACACAACAACAAAAAAAAATTCTCCTAAAACAAATCGAATGTTAAAAAAAATACTCATTTGAAATTTCTAATGCTAATGAGATATTTAATGATCTCTTAAATGCTAAAATGTTGAAATCAACTGGTCATACTAAAAACAAATTGATATTATAGGAAAAATTTATTGCAAATAACATAATGTTTTCTCCCACTCAACTAATGCATGTTATGTGTTTCGCAATATGATTTAAGAGTCAATGAGGAGGGGAAAATTAAATTGCCTTGAAAATTATAAATCACTATGGGTGTGGATGATGACCCGTTCCCCAATGTCAAAGAGATGGAGGACATATATGTGTTGGGATTTTATTCTTAAAGCCGTGTATGACGGTTACTTTTAAGTAAAGTTGCGTGATTTCATTTTAAAATAAGAATCAAAGTTGCAAGAAGGCTTTATATTTGTTTAAATATGTTGTTTCATATTAATATTAGTCAATAAATATTTGTAAAAAGTTGTAACGGTCAAATACGTTGATAGGTCCGTGACAACTTTCTCAGTAAAAAAAATCCTACACTTTTTTTTTTCCAGCACTTTCATTCTCCCCTCTCTCTCTCTCTCTCTCTCTCTCTCTCTCTCTCTCTCTCTATCTATCTATCTATCTATCTATCTATCTATCTATCTATCTATCTATCTATCTATCTATCTATCTATCTATCTATCTATCTATCTATCTATCTATCTATCTATCTATCTATCTATCTATCTATCTATCTATCTATCTATCTATCTATCTATCTATCTATCTATCTATCTATCTATCTATCTCGTGAGAGACTGCTCTTTCTCTCTCTCTCTCTCTCTCTATGTTTCTAGGTGAGTTATCTCTCTCTCTCTCTCTCTCTCTCTCTCCTTTGTATATATGTGTGTGTTCTGTCTGTCTCTATGTGTGTGTGTGTCTATGTGTGCATGTGGGTGTGAGTGTGGGTGTGGGTGTACGAGTTTATGTCTCTACGTGTGTGTGGGGAGGGGATGGAGGGGGGGAGGGGGAGGGGGAGGGGGAGTGATGGGTGGCAGTGGTGGTAGGATATGTGTGTTTATAGGTGTGTGGGGGTGGGGGTGGAAATGGTGAGGCCGGGGAAGGGGGGGTGATGGGGGGATGTGAGAATGAATTTGGGGATAATTTGGGGAGGTGATAGAATCAATTTGTGTTTGTTTTTGGTGTAAAAGATTTCCGTGTGTTGTTTTCAATTTGGGGATCAATATATGGAATGTCACATGTGCGTGTATGATTTTGAAAATAGTATCAATGTTGTTTGTGGACTTTATACTTTGTCCAAATAGTGTTACCATCCCCTTAACTCCTTGTGAAATGGACTGAAGCATATGAAATGCTCTAAACATTGATACCCTTTTTAATTTGTATACATTGTAATTCTATAGGACCTATTTCTGTAAATTGAAATTGAATTCTAATTGGTATTGATATTGGTAAAAATTGAAATTGAATTTGAATTGGTATTGATATTGGTATAAATTGGCATAAGTTTTAGTTCTTGTGTACTTTAAATTAAATGAAACATACTTTAATTTACATAATTAAATGAAATCTTTTGAATTGTGATAAGACATAATTAAATGAAACATACTTTAAATTACATATAGTGCATATAGATACTAGCCTTCTAGTTCTTATGCGTACGCATTCAATATCCCCTAGAAGCGTTCAAGAGACATTACCCCTATAATGAGATATCTCGAAGTGTCTCGTTTGGATAGTTTGGTACTGCATAGTTTATGTATAACAATATTCTTAGTGGCTTAAACTTGTTACTTTTGGGGGAAGTTCTACATTCGTATCTTAATGTTCTCTCGGTACATACTAGATGATGCGATTTTAAGTGTTATTGCAATTGATAAATAAAAATAACACTCACATTTGCGAATCTATGTCATGTACTTGGAGAACTATGATGATATGCTGCCGAATTTTCCTAAAATTGGAACAATGTGTAAGAGATCTTAAGTATATTACAAAAATATGCGGTTTGAAATGGGATAGGCCCACTCACCCTTTAGAGGAGATGGAGGAAATAGGAATTAATATTATAAATTTAATTTTAATTTCAATTTCAAATTAAAATTGAATTTGAATTTGAATGCATGAATAAATTTACGCATAGAAACTAGCCTTCTAGTTCTTATGTGTACGCATTCAATAGGTGATTATTTATACTAATGGGAACTAAATATTCACACTTTTATTTATGTTAATCCACGACTATACGCTTCTTACCCACAATAGGTGATTGTTTGTAGTAATTGTGATGGGATATCCTAAATACAAAAAGTGGATGGGTCGGTGAGACAAACATATTAGGGGATGTGTTTCGCAGAGATGCTAATGAATTTGTGAAATACACAAAGAGATGTCATGATGATTAAGAGTTTCCTTGCCCGTGTGTTAGGACTATGAATGGTAAGGTGTTTGAGTGAAAACAGTTGAACTACATTTGTTAAGATGGGGTATGCAATATAGTTATCAAATTTGGATTTTTCACGGGGAACCAAAAGTTCATTTTGTCCCCGAGTAATATTCACAACAACTTCAACAAGTAGGATAGATGTACAAGGGGAGGATGACAATGTAGATCATAATATGTTAGAGGATTTAGTTAATGACGCGTATGGAGTTCATGAAGTGGAAGAGAATGAGGTCACTGACGATGTACAAGGTTAAGGTGCTCATGAATATATCCGGATAAACCTTGATGATGACTACCAAAGTTTAAAATTTAAGGCTAGATAATCGTTATAATCTGGCTGTGAGAAAGATCAAACAACTTTACATGCTATGGTTGAAATTGGTATATTTGCCTTGGGGGGGGGGGGGGGGGACAGTGTGTGTGTGTGTGTGTATTGAAATTGGTATTGGTATAAATTTTTATTGGTATTTGTATAAATTGATATTAGTATTGGTATGTATTATTATTATCGGATTTGAGCATTAATTCAAAGTCCATATACATTTTTGTACTATTAATAGCATTTTTTGCAAAAAATGACTTCATTCGGGCATGGTAGCGGAGGCGATGAGGGCTCCTCGGCCAGTCGGCCCCCAAAATAGGGCAAATTAGGTTCCGTCATCTAAAATAAGATGACATTATTGGATAGAGCACTAGAGTTACTGAAGGCGATTATTGGCCCGGGGTACACCAATTGGAGGGTCATGCCTATTGACCTCAAGTTGACATCTGGGGCGCAATACAAATAGTGTATTTATATTTACATTTATATTTATATTTATAAGAAACTAACACTTACTTTCTTTTTGGTTTGTTTTGTTTGATATGAACAATTCGTCCTGCTCACATATCTCTGCGACTCCACATTGGAGCAATTGAGGGTCAATATAAGACATGGAAGAAGAATTTGATAGCATGGTACTTTAGGAAGACCCGGGACTCCATTCTGAGACTACCTGACACCGTCCACCCAAAGGAGTCGATCTCATCGGCACAATGGTAAAAGTTTATCGACAATGAGACCAATAAGCGATAATTGGATGTGCACTACTCCAGGCGGACGTCTTACGCCGAGGTGGAGCACAAGATGGTAAGTTTTTATTTTTTTTAGTTTTTGTTATTCTAATTCAGCATTACTTTGCGTTACTTACTAATTTTGTATTATTTTATTTCAGTATACGGGGAGTGGCCCGGGGGGTAGGCCACATAGGCTCGATGCCTATGTGGAAATTTAGACAAAAAAGGGCAAGGACAAGGAGGTGGCCCCGAGCGTCTCCGCCACCATTATAAGTCATAAATGTTTAATTTTTTAATTATGTTATAATTTTTTATCTACTTAATTAACTAATCGTGTACTTTTTATCTTTTCAGGCAAAGATTAACGAAGTGCATGAGTTGCAGTCTGATGCTGACAAAGCATCTTTGGTTACTAATGCACTCAACCAAGTCCTCGGGCCAGATCGCAAGGGGAGGACTAGGGGGTGAGCTTGCTGGGAAGTCTAGGATCATTGGAATGGAGACGAGCAACAGCCGGTTCGCACATAAAGTGGACACCCATGATGATAAGCTATCAAGGTTGGAGGCAACGGTAAAAAATATGTACACCTTCATGAAGCGTAAGTTGGGAAAGGGAAAAAGGGGAAGGGGAAGGAGAAGGATAAGGAGGTAGAGGTAGACGAGGATGAAGAGGAGGACGCCACTGCTTCATCACCAATACGCATGGACTCAGGACCATATGATGATCCATTTCTCATCATGACCCCCGCCGAGCGGCCTCTATCAAAAATTGGTTGGTCGAGCATGTTTCTACTCGACATATATTATGGGGAGCCGATAACGAGTGGGTTGAGGGTTATGAGCTTTCTCCAGGGTATGTTAGTTCATGGACGTCCCCTCCAAGACATTGAAGAGTCTGCATCATGCATGTGGTGGAGGGAAAGGAGAACTCACCTTTGTGGTTGCGCGAATAATGTGACGTTCAACATATTGTGGAGTGTATCCATTCATATGTCGTGTGACTTTCCTTCCTCCTCTGACCTGATCCTTCTTCATGAAATTATTTCTATCTTTTTATTGGGATATTTGGATATTGGATTGTATTTGTATTTTTTTGGTACATGTTGGTTTGGATATGGATATTTGGATTTCTATTTTATTTGGATATGGATTATATATGCCTTGATTTGGTATATTATTTGTATTTTATTTGGATATATGCTATTTGGACAGGTACAATTTTGCTATAACACGTACAAATAAACTGGTGGATAATGGCAGTGGCCATACTGACTAGTAGTTTTTTTAATCTGCCTAGAATCGTCACTATCAAAGACCATGACAAGTCCTTGACAAAGAAACTTGTCATGGACTTGTCACGGTCTTTAACCGTGACAATTTTTTAGGTTTTGTTACTGTCTTTGACCGTGACACATATTCTTAAGGTCAAAGACCATGACAGGATCGTGACAAGTCTAATGAACTTGTCAAGGTCTTTGATTGTGACAAGTTAGTGACAAAGAAGTTGTCACCCCAAACTTATCAGGGTTAAAGACCATGACAAGTTAGCTATTTTGGATTAGTTCCCTGTCACCAGTAATAGCCTCGTAGTAAGTCCCAAAGAAAATTCTCTGGCAAAGCAACCATCATCAAAATCCCTCTGCCCTATAAGTACCAGAAGTATGCAAAAAGTGAAATCAAAGCCAAGA
Source organism: Sambucus nigra (assembly GCA_949130495.1). Lineage (NCBI taxonomy): Eukaryota > Viridiplantae > Streptophyta > Magnoliopsida > Dipsacales > Adoxaceae > Sambucus > Sambucus nigra. The sequence continues at coordinate 11,647,735 of OX422212.1, read as the reverse complement.
AGTGATTTGACTTGACTCCAATGCCGATAGGCAGGTTATAGGGCATGCTGATTGGCAACCCCTCTTTATAGAAAAAAATACCTTTTCTCCTTTTGCTTAAAAATCAATTTTTAAAAACAGATTTCTCGATATAAACTCCTCCAAAGGGAAAACTCAGTCCAATCAAGCCTCCAAGGCTTTCCTCTATTCAAAAATTCAAAAAGACACATCATTGTTACTTTTTCTCAATAAAATCTCAGCAACAAATTAAAAGTGCATGTGGAGTAAGCCACTAAAACAAGATAATCAAACAAAAGATGCATCATTTTTTCCTCTTGAGTCTCTTTTCAGGTACAAAGTTTCTAAATCATGCATACAACATGGACAATACCAAGCTCCTCCTGTCATGACGATGGTTCTATGAGAAAATCCTAAAACGAAGAACCAAAAAGGGCCGTCACCTCTTCGATCATACCAATCTCTCTCCAAGGTACCAAAAGTTCCCCCAAACTCATGCGCCAACAAATTCCTCATTAGAGAATGCATGCCCGTAGTCCCCATAGCCATCGAAAGAAGGCTACAAGGGTAGAATCTCACCTACATCCCCAATAAAGAGAATACCATTTTTAGAGAACTAAGCACTTTATAAACCCTCAAATCCCCTACGGGATTAATCTTACACTCTTATCCTCGGCCTGCTCCATAGCAGAACTGATGATGTACTTGTATCTAAAACCACTACAATCCCCCAACCAAAACCTCAAACCTAAACATTCCCCGGTATAATTTCAAGACAATACAATCCTCACTAGAACCACACGTACGCCTGCACCCCAAAATAATTTAAATTTTCCCTAGGAAAGTTATTCCCCATATACAACTTTAGGTCCTCAGAATTAACCTCGGCCTTCAGAATTGGTCGCTACAACTTTAGGTCCTCAGAATTAACCTCGACCCTCAGAATTGGTCGCTACAACTTTACATCCTCATCATTGACCTCGGCCCGTAGAATTGGTCATCAGCACTTTAGGTCTTCAGAATTGACCCCATCCCTCAGAATTAGTCTTTACATGTTTACGTCCTCAGAATTGACCTCATCCCTCAGAACCGGTCGCTACAACTTTAGGTCCTCAAAATTAACCTACGCCCTCAGAACTGGTCACTAAAACTTTAGGTCCTTAAAATTGACCTCGACCCTGAGAATTAGTCACTAATTAGGACCTCGAAATTGACCTCGTCCCTCGGAATAGGTCACTACAACTTTAGGTCCTCAAAATTGACCTCAACCCTCCGAATCGATCATCACAACTATGGCCCCTCAGAATTGACCTCTACCCTCAAAATAGATCATCACAACTCTCGGTCCTTATAATTGACCTCGAACTTGAGCATTGGTCATCCCTAGCACAACTTTAGGTCCTTAGAATCGATCTTAACTCGATAAATTGATCATCCTCATCTCCTTAGCTCCTTAGAATTGACGTCGACTACCTAAACTGGTCACCCTAGCCTCTTATAATCAACCTTAACACCCCTTTGAACTACTGAATCGGTCATTCTCATCTCCTTAGGTCCTCAAAATTGACCTCAACCTGCTTAATCAGTCATCCTCATTCCCATTGGTCCTCAGAATTTGCCTCGAGCTGCTGAATCGATCACCCTTATCCTCTAGGTCCGTAGAATTAACATAAAACCCTCTTCCCCAGCGTCGATGTGGTGTCTATTATTCGACGGACTTCATTTACTCCAAGATGACCCATAGAGGGTCTCTATAGACACCCCATCTTAGGACCACCATAGGTGTATCCTTAGGACCCTAGCACTCATCCATCCACCATAAACCATAAGAAATGTTTCGAGCAGTGACTTGGAGGTTATCGTGCGCTCCTGGCCCCATTTGACTCTGTTCAACTCTACAGCTTAAGTACAACTTCAGAAAATCTCAATGAATCATCTAAAGTATCTGAATCCCCTTTCCAATGAGGCACTCAATGTGCGAATCGACCCTATGATTTGGAAGAACAGACCGTTTCACTATAAAAAATTGATCTAGAGGCCACTAAGTTCTCTCAAGCCCGATTTGAATTTAGTCAACTCTCCATATTGAGAAAATTTTAATGACTCTTCAAAGGAGTCTAAATCCCCTTTCCAACAGTCCACCCTGTGCGCAAAATGGCATTACAGTTCAGACGAATGGTCCGTTCACTATCAAAAACTGATATGGAGGCCATTGGGCACTCTCGGGCCCCATTTGACTCCATTTAATTCTCCACCTTGAGTGAAGATTAATGAATTTCTAATGACCTACTTCATGCACGAATTGGCCTTAAGGTTCGAACTAACGATCCGTTTTACATCGAAAACTGATCTAGAGTCCGTCTGTCATTCTCGAGCCCCATTTGACTCCACTCAACTCTCCAGCCTGGGCTAACATGAATGAAATCTTGAAAGTCAATGAATACACTTACTAATGGTCCATCTTGTGTTCGAATTATCGTTACGATACAGATGAACGACCCATTTTACTTTAAAGGGTCACCAAGAACTTTTGAGTCCTATTTGACCTTAGTCTTCTCTCTAAACCAACCAAATTTGAATGAAATCTTGAGGGGAACTGAATAACCTTTCCAATGGTTCATCTCGTGCATGAATCGGCTTCATGATTTGGACGAGTTATCCTTTTTCCTCCAAAAACTTCATGTCTAATGACCAATGAGTGCTCTCGAGCCTCGTTTGACCTTATTTAACTCCCGGACCTGGGAGTGGCATAATAGATTCTTAAAAGTCTATGAATACCCTTCCTAACAGTTCACCCCGTGTGTGAATCGGGCTTACAGTTCGGACAAACCATTCATTTCTCTACTAAAAACTGATATAGAGGCGACCGGGTGCTCTTGGGCTTCATTTGACTCTATCAACTTTCCATCTTGATCAAAGATGAATCATTCTTCAAAGCGCTTTATGTACCCTTTCTGACTATCTACTCCATGCATGATTACAGTTCGGACAAACAATCTGTTTTATACTAAAAACTAATCTGGAAGCCATCAGGTGCTCTCGAGCCCCATTTAACTCCAGCCAACTAACCATCCTGAGTGAACCTGGATGAAATATTAAAGGGCATTGAATAAACTTTCCAATGGTTCATTTCATGTGTGAATCAACCTTATCGTATGAATGAACAACCCATTTTACTCTGAGGGGTCAGTGGGCGCTTTTGGGCCCATTTGACCTTGGTCAACTCTCCAAACCAAATGAAGCTGAATGAAATCTCGAAGGTGATTGAATAAACTTTCCAAAGGTCCATCTCATGCTCAAATCGGCCTTATAATTCAAACAAATGATCCATTTTCCTTTGAAAACTTCTTATCCAATGACCAACGGGCAGTCCCGAGCTCCGTTTGACCTTGGTCAACTCCCGAACCTGAGAGTTGCTCAATGGATTCTTAAAGGGTTCTGAATACCCTTTCCAATCTTATATCTCGTGTGCAATTTTGGCTTACTATTCACATTTTACGCCGATTTATTTGGAAACCTGATTCCATATTGTCGAGTGGAACCCTTAGGACCTCGCCTATTGATAGTGTGTCTGAGGTGCTATGCTGATAGGTAGGTCCAAGAACCTTCCGATTGGTAATCCCATTGTCCGTATAAATAGATCCGATGATCTCAGTTGAAAGAAACACTGATAACCCTCAAGACCCCAGAACACGCCTCTCGGCAATTCAGAGAACATTCTCTCGAATTCAGAGTTGTTCCCTTTCTTAAAAAGACCATTTTCGACATTCCATTCCATCATTTTCTTACCTCACATGGTAAATACCCCCCACCTCTGCATACCATTTTCATACCACTGCAAGACCATCCTATCTACATTTAAGATCAACATTAAGCATTCATAAGGAAGTCCAATTCTCCATCATTTTCTCTAATTCTCTCATTTTACTGTTACTTACTTTATTTCTACTTTAGTACTTTATTTCATTACATCACATATATTAATATCCAAACTTTATTAGTTGTATTTGCACATAGTCTATTTTGATATAAAACCTCAAAAACAAGAAAAAGAGGGTTTATAAATTCCAAAAGATGGATTCTTACCTCAGAATCTCACTCTTAAAGCACATTTTATCTACACACACACATAAGAGTAATCCCCGTTTGTATTTATGGATTGGACCCCACCCCACATTATATTCAAATTACATGGACTTTAAGGCCTCTTGGGTTACGCATGTGTCTTGGGTTAGTCCCTAGATTCGAGTCCTCCTTTATATATATGCTTGTGTTCCACCCGATATATACAATCGCTCTTTTATAGACACTTGTGTTTCGGGAAACGGTCATATTATATTTTGAATTATTATTTTTGGGAACACTCCTAACGATGAAATCACTTTGTCAATTTTCATGACGCGAGTTGAATTATTCCATTATTCATCTATATTATGCACATCAGCACACACTTCACTGAGTCTTATAGAAGAAGATTATCACATGCTCATGAGAGACCGAAAGGGCGGGATGGGTGACTAACACCTTCCCATTCGGTAACTTAATCCCCGAACCTTTGAACTACTTGGTTTCACAAGCATCAGTATTGTCCTTAATGTTTTTTTCTTGAGACATAAACATTTATTTTTCCTATTTTATGAAAAATAGGATGGCGAATCTATCTCTACACATTACTCCACATTGATGACGACCAATCTCCATGAGAAAGGGTGCGACCCCATGCACGGTGGAGGAGTTTCTGAAGGTGAAGCCCCGGGATGGACGCATGGTATTAGCAGATATGGGAGGTTTAACATACCTAGTAGCTTCTGATGAAGTGCTAGTTGGATTGTCTAAGTAAGACCTTAACCTGGGCGATCATATAAGAAAAATATCTTCTTCCTCTCAAGCCTCCCTCAATAGCTCATCCTCTAAGGCCTCCATTTATTTAAGGGTTAATATCCTCTTACACAAAGATTTATATCTTCATGAGGTGGATCTTCTATAAGAAAATCATATCACTGAGTTAAAGGCTAACATAAATAAGAACAAAATGATAAGAAATTCCTAAAGCTTTACCAGAGGAAGAGGGATTCGAAGGCTTTAAGGCTTCTTATAATGGTTTTGAGAAGAATTAGATGCACTTGGACTCGAGTTATCCCTGCATTGAACTCATCTCCTATTATTCTAAAGGTGTTTTGAACCCTATAATACTCACCTATGCCTTGGAAAATGACTGCCTTCGAAACTTGTGAAGACCTAGGAAATATATAACGATCGGCTTGACTTTTCATTGAAACTAGAATAAATTATTAAAAAATAAATTTCCTTACAAATTGTAAGGATAAATTTTCCATATCCCAAGTTTACATTGAGTATGTCCTATCCCATTAAAATCGTGAAAGGAAGTTCATGTTCACACACTGAATAATATGGATCCGAATATCAAGCATATTCAACATATGTGCGACAGTGGTATATATTGGTATAGAATTTGTTTTGAGCTACTTAGATTTTTTTACTACATATTGGGATACTTATTATAAAATGATTTTATCAAAATGAGGCATTTTTCTAACTTAAAATGTTTTATGAATGACCTATAGGTGGAATTTAAAAAATAAATATTTTTCGCAATAGTCCTTCAAATGACATAACAATGCCATTCAAACGACATAGAGTTGTCATTCTAACGACAAGATCAAACGACATCGTATGTCATTACTTAGGTCATGAGATATTTCGTTCCTTGTTTGAAACAAACAACTGCCTACTGGATTGTCTTTTAATAGGTCATTTCTTAGGTCATTCCAACAACATATCACTGTCATTCAAACGACATAGGGGAGTCATTCAAACAACGTGCCCACTTCAACTTTTTTATTAGCTTATAAATACCTGTTTCGTGAGACCTTTTGAATGAAGACTTTTTGTTTAAGAAATCTGCAGAACTGCTACAATTAGGTCTTCACTTTTAGGGTTAAAAACATTTTTTTATTCATACGAAATCAACCCATGTACTTTTATGAATCATCTTTGGAACCCAAACAATTATTTTGTTGAAGTTTCATCTTGTGGAGTACCGCTAATGCTGACTTTAGGATCCTCGAGGGTGTTCACTATTGAAAGAGGAGTTGTGGTTTTTTTGTTATTCTCGAGGGAGTCATTGATGGTTCTAGGCTACAATCTATGTGGGTTTCTGCATAAATTCATTGTTGATTTCTCTAGTGCGTTTTAAGTTGAAATTTGTAAACTTATTGAAATAAAAGGTTTTGCCCTACGAAGATTTTTCCTAAATTTGATATTTTTTGAATTTGTGATTGCATGCTTTATTACTTTATTTAATAAATCACATAAATGCATATTTAGGGTTTAATAAAATTGGAGTCTTAGTTTGATTGAAGATTGACTCTCATTAAATAAGTCTAATCCTTTGAAAAATTTGTGAATTTACAAATTGTATCACATATCGTGTTTACAAATTGGTAGTAGAGCAGGTTTCACCAAAATATCATGAGATCCTTTTTCTACAAAATTTTTATGATATCAATTAGTTTTGAAAATTTTGATTTTAAAAAAATTGCAATTTTTCAGACGGATAACTTATGTAATCGGATGCTTGTCTTTGATGGCACAAATTACGCCTATTGGGAAGCCCACATAAGATCTTGTTTAAAAGCTATTAATGAAAGAGTTTGGCTAATATCTGAAAGAGGGTGGACTCCTCCCATTGTCACTGCTAACAACGTTATTAACCCAAAACCCGTGTGTGACTGGACTAAGGATGATTATAAATGGAGTACCTACTACTCCTATGGCCTTAGTGCAATTTTTGAATTCGTCACCCCCGAGGAGTTTTGACGTATCGTGATGTGCACCATGCCAAAATAGGTTGAGATATCCTCTAATTAATATATGAGGGTACCGACGTAGTTAAGGCATTAAAATTATAAAATTTGACCACCCAGTTTGAGACTATCACCATGTTAGAGTCCGAGAATTTTGACGAGTTTTATGCTAGGTTGTCGCACATAGTTAACACAAGTTTTAATTAGGGTGATAATATTGATGATTAGAGAGTCGTGAAAAACATTTTGAGATCACTCCCTAAACAATTTATTCTTAAGGTCACTATTTTAATTTCACCGAGGATGTTAGATTCACTTAGGTTAGAGGAGCTCATAGAAGACCTTCAAACTTATGAAATTGACATGTTTCCCCAAATCGTTAAGCCTAAGGATAAAGGGATATATTTAAATAATCAAGTTAAGAAAAAGAAAAAAAAAAGTCTGTGAGTCTGAGTCTGAGGGAGAGTTCGATTTTGATGACTTGGCCTTATCTACTAAAAAATTTAAAAAAATTCCCAATTTATCCAAAGAAAATTCTTCCAATAAAAAGATTTTTGAGGAAAACAAAAAGAAAGATAAGGCCAAGGATAGAGGTGAGAAGGAGAAAGAGAAAGAAGAAGAGTCGATACGGTTTGAGTATGAGGGTAAAGGGCATAATGCTTTTGAGTGTCCCACTATGATAGAGAGAAAGGGCAAGAAAATTCCTAACATGACCACTCTTAGTGATAATGACATCGAGTTGATTGATTTGGGGGATGAATCATCACATGGAATGGGCGTTGCTTTCATGGCTAGTCACGTGAGAACATCTAGTTTGTCCCACGATGATGAGGACACTTGTATACGTGAGAGCCTCGATGATTTTTTGAGCCATCCGGGGGATAGTGAGTGTGAGAGTGAGATTGGAAGTAAGGGTGAAAGTGATATCCAAAAATCTTTTAGAGATTTATACACCGATATGTTCAAGATGAAGAATTTGAATAAAGAGTTAGGTCTTAAGTGTTAGATTTGGGGAGAGAGAGAGATAGAAGTTTTAAGGGTGTGTGAGGCGTCGTTGAGTTAGCTCAAGAAGGTAAAGGTTTCTTTATGTGAGCAGTTGATCATCTTAGGTAGGGAAAAGAGTGAACTTGAAGCCCATGTATTTCCACTCGAGAGAGATCTCAAGCGTTCCTGAGAGGTCAGGGTCACTATAGAGGACACATCTAAGAAGTTTGGAAATATGCTCCTTGATCCCTCTTTGGTTAATATTGAGACACTAGGAATAGGTTATGACGGTGCGCCCACTTCCCATGTTGCACCAAAGCTAGTTCCCGAGTTTGTGATAGATCCATATGACTCTCAACCTAACCCACCTAGGCGTCTGATTCCCCATAGGAGAGCGCAGGAAAAAATTAAGGCTCTAAAAGATCCCAGGGAACTCAGTGTGAAAGTCACCATTTGAAAAGAGCCTAGGGAGAAATTCAGGCTATAAAAGAAAATTATTGTAAAAAGGGCCCAATAGGAAATCTGTTAAAGAGAATTTTGAACCTCATTAGAAAAATAAAAAGAATAATTATTTATGAGGGAGTTTGGATGGAAATAAAACAAAAGGTTTGCACGTCCTGACAGAGTCTTGAAAAATCATTACAAAGTTTTAGACGTTATTGGTGTGGAAATAAGTTTAGACTTTGATGTGTTGATCAGATCGAGTCAATATCATTTAAATTCAACATTTTACACCTAAGGATGATTTTGAGTTCATTCGTTAGGATTATCCATATTCACCGTGCACGTATGTCATGATTGATTGAGTTAATTTACCTATCGAATTTGTTCACACCCACTCACTTCGTTTCATTGATTTGGTTATCTTAGTGTACATTCATTTTGTGTGTTGATTTTGTAAAATTTATTTTGCTTGAAAATTTTGAAAAATCAAAAATAGATTGTGGAGCCTTTTGAGTTTATCCTTTCATGAGCTTAATTTATTTATATTTGCTATGCTTGTCGTGACACTTCGGTTTATTTTTTTATTCTTTTCCTTGTCTATTTCGAACAAATGATTGATTTTTGAATTGATTTGATTGATATTTTGTTTATGTTTATCTCATTTCAAACTCGATACATTCACGAAGGTTTTTGCTTTGTTTATTGTGTTTACTACTTTGATGATCATTTGAAACGCACATAAAAAGAAGATCAATGAAAGCAAAGAGATTTGACGATTTTAAGAGTTGAAGATTTTGAAGACTTGCATATTTAGTGTCTTTCCACTTTTGGGTTCATGGGAGTGTAATATCCCGCCCGTTACATTAGTTAAATTACATATGAAATACATATGGAAAGGAAAAAATGATGATTTTTGGAAATTTTGGGTAACAATTTAGATTAAATAAAGAGAATTAGTGGAGTATGGATTTTATAAGGATTATAGAATTCTTAGGAAAAAAAAGATTTTGTATGTGCCTTTCTTATAATTTGGAAATTATTGGGGCATATGTGAAAAGAATAAAGAAAGATTGGATTTAATAGAAATTATATATATATAATTGGAAGGAACGAATAGGGTAAAAGGTTAAAATAAGTTAGGAGGGGGGTCCATTATGTGGGAACAATCAGATATTTCCTAATGAGATAACATATGTTAGTAGGGGAAAGCTGTGAACTTAGAGTTGGTCTCGTGAACGACCAAGATGGTCGCTCGAATGAGGAAAGGATCTCATTTGAATGATGAGAAGAGTTGCTCAAACAGCGCTGAGAATGCGGTGATCTTCTTAAATAAGCTTTGATATCAATTTGTAAACTTGTGAAGTGCAGCGAAAAATTTCAAGTGTTTTCAAATTGACTTAATTCAATTAATCCCAAATTTTAGTTGAACCCTAACTCATGCATCTAAGTGATTTAAAATCATAAAATATAACAAGCATCCAAAGGAAACTAATTTTCAGGAAATACTCCCGAAGGGAAAAAACCTTTATTTCACTAATAATTTTCAATTCACAACTTAGAAGATTACCAGTGAAATTTGTAATGAGTTAACTGTAGAAAACCCACAAGAACAAGCAGTTTTGAATCAGAAATGAATTGATCGCAGAATCCACCATAACACGCATTCTAATAAGCCCAGGAACACTCACGAGTACTCCCTATGACACGCAGTCAATTGTAAGCCCAGTACCTCCCTCAAGTGGCACCTATATCAGCAGTAGGTTATCCTCCCTACAAGAGAAACTCCATCAAAATTGTATTTTGGGTTCCAAATAATTCACATAAAGATTGGGATGCTTTGTGAATTAAAAACAAGGACTGAAACCTTAAAGGAGAAGATAAAAACGTTTTTAACATAAACTGTGTCTAGGGCATAGGGTGTTTTTATTTGAATTTCGAAAGACCTAAACTGTTTTTAAGATAAACTATTTTTAAAATAAAATTTTTTATAGGCCTGTAGGCAATATCAAAATGACTTACACAATTTTTTTTTTAAACTCTAGTCCCAATCTAACTAGCTCCTAATCCCCGGCAGATCTACATAGTAGTGTATTAAGAGGGTTCCTTGTTTGGATTTCGCTTGCAAGACCTCCCCCGCACAAAAGTAGCGAATGTCAGAAATTGAGAGGAGTTAAATCTTTGGACATTTCAAAAATTTTATATAACAAGTATGTTCTTATAGAATAATTTATTTCGAGTTATTATACAATTTGAGGCTAAGTGAAGCCTAACTATGTTTATATAAGTAAAGCTTGGGTACAAGGTTTATGGGCGCCCTAGTTGGTAGATCTAGTTTTTTAACTAGAATGATTCATCCTGAGAAGTGGGAGGAATAGGTATAGTGATCGTGAGAGTAGGTGTCGTAGGAGCTAGTTGAGATTTGGAGTACTAGGCTTAGCTAAATTTCGAGGGCAAAATGCTTGTAAGTGGGGAAGTCTGTAACACCCCGTGATTTTCATGACTGATAATTAAATATTTATGGGAGAAATAAAGATTATTTTAATTGGAGAATAATGAAATTGGCAATTGAGGTCAAAATTTGAGGACGTTAGAAAGCATTTCGAACGAAAATTCTGAGTGTGCGGTTGGTTTCGGGAGGGTCTAGATAGTCGAAATGACTGTACTTGGGTCTTATTTAGGTTCTGAAATATTTTTAAGTTCGTTTGGCTTGAAACCGAGTCATTTAAAGTATGTGTTATTGTTTAAAATTGGGTATCTTGGATTTAAGGCTTAAAATCTTACGGGGGATAGAAATCTCATTTGAGAGAAAGAGAAAGCCCTAGAGAGAAAGAGAGAAGAGGAAAGGAAGAGATAAAGAGGATACAAGCTTGGGAATTCCGACCAATCCGTGATTTCGAGGGAGATTCAGACTCTACAACCTTGAGGCAAGTGATTAAACTTGCTAAATAATTCTCATGCATCATTTATTTCATGATTTGTGGATAAAAAATATAGTTTTGGGGATTGACTTGTTAAAACCTAGATTTTGGGTAAACCTTACATTTGAGGTGTATATAATGGATTTAAGGTTGTAAATTAGTTGGGTCAAGTTATTTGATGAGTTTAGATGTTAGAGATATGTTCGGGTTGAAGAGAAAGGGTTAGAAGATGATTTAAATGATTTTTGGGAGTTTTGGGTTTTGGAGAAATCAACCCATTTCGTAGGTTGCTGAACATACCGAATCGATTCGTCCCTTTCGAATTGATTCGGCTTGTTGCAAAACCTATAGGTCTTTAGGGACGAATCGATGCACCCCTTGTGAATCGATTCTGTAGGTAGCAGACTTACATGTCCCCTTGGGCCGAATCGATTCGGAAGGGCCGAATCAATTCGTTGTTGGGGCGGACTCGATTCGAAAACATGGCTATTTTTGGTGGGGTTTTTATAGAGTGAGTTTCGCTCTGTTTAGTTTGTGTTTATCAATTGGGAACCATTATACAAGTTATGTGGAGTATGCTTTGGATATGTTTAGGGAGTTTCACCTAAGATGAAATATTGTGATCGTATTGAGTTATTTTGAGAGAGAGTACGAACTTAAGTTATCATATTGACTAAGTGGGGAAACCCACTATCATTGAAATTTCTATGTGGAGATAATTATGGGTCTACGAGAGAGAGGCATGATAATGTTAGGGTTCATATGATTGATTGAACCATAATATGGATTGGGAATAATAAGCGTTGACCGATGTGAATTCGGATATAGAGAATATCCTTAACGCTAATTGGATCGGGAAATAAGGGTAAGGTATGTATGTTAGCAACGGTTAGTATATCGAGAGTAATATACTTATATGTGAAATTATTTCTTTCATACATAGGAGTGTACAAGAGTGTGTATATTTATATGGCGTAACTGTATATACCTTCCGTGATGGTTTACATTTTTATGATGTGATTGTCTATATATATCTAGAGTGAATGATATATATATATATATATATATATATATATATATATATATATATATATATATATATATATATTGTGTGTGTGAGCATACCCTCCAGTGCTATCATGGGAAGTTGCGCGATGTGGGTAAGGCCCCTGGCTTGAGGAGCAGGGTGTGTATAGTCCCCAGGTCATAGTCGTCCATTATTATTTGTGTGATTTCATTTGGGGTGAGAAGTCTTGGGTTGATTCGCTCTCACTTGCGAGTTAGGAACTATGACTGCTTCCCCTACATTGTGATTTATTTTTATTACAACGACGGTGTGAAAATAGTCCGATAAAAGGTAACCCGGGATGAAATGAGTAATTCCTGGAAGATGATAGCATTGTGAAGTATTTTGTATATCCTTAAGTGATTAGATTTCAGATATTTAATTGTACGCTAAGTGTGCTATGTGTACTTGATTGCTAGGGTTGTATGATTGTGCTTTATAACTAGTGTAATGTTATAGAAAAAAATGTTTTGGAGCATTATCTTAGTTATGTTATTAGAGATTATTGCTCCTTATATGTATTCACAGTTATGTGTGGGGTTCCAGGGGCGTAATGGACCTCGTGACCAATATTGTCATGGAGTAGTGTAACGGGGGGTTCCTTGTTTGGATTTCGCTTTGCGAGATTTCCCACCCATGAAACACAGTACAATATTGGGAGTGGGGAGAAGTGTAGTCTTTATTATTCACACTTATAAGTTACGGGTATAAGGAGTTATGGGAATAAATTGGGTTGAATAGTGTATTTATGTAGTTAACATTATATATATCGTGCACTGAGGGCGCTATGAATCTCAACAATCAACAGTGTCAAGGAGTAGTGTATCGGGGGGGTTCCTTGTTTGGATTTCTCTTTGCGAGACGTCCCATGCACGAAACGCAGTGCACTGTTGAGGGTTGGGAATAGTTAATTATATATATATATATATATATATATATATTCTAATTCAGTATTTGGGGTTATATGCGTCGTGCATTGAGGGCATAATGAATATCGATATTCAACACTGTCAAGGCGTAGTGTAACGGGGGGGGGGGGGGGGGGGGGTTCGCTATTTGGATTTCGCTTTGTGAGACGTCCCACGCACGAAACATAGTGCAAAATTAGGAGAAGTTTAGTCCTTAGCATTTAAATGCTAATAACTCATGTAGTTAATAACTAGAATCTGCTAAATTCCAGTAAGAGAATATGTTTATGTATATGCATATTTATAAGTGAAGGTGATTTGAGACGCATATTTGGGTTTAATGAGAATTGGTAGCTGAGGGTTATGTGTTAGATGATGGGTTACGTAAGTGTAGTTTTGAGCGTAGGTTAAATTGAATTGTACCTAGAAGTGTTGGGTAGTTTATATTGAGGATCATGTGCATACGTTTAGGTGCGCGCTTTAGTTGAGAGGTGAGTTGGATTTTCTGGAGAGTGTTACTCCACCTTAAACATGTTATATTGCATTTAAAATTATTATGCATTTTAACGCACTTACTATAAATGTTTTCACACCTCGGGCTCTAATCCATTTATATTTTCTCCTGCTATGTATATATATTGTATCATTTTTGGTGTTCCTCCGCCAGGACGCCATTGATGTTATTTATCCAGTGTATTCATGGAGCTATAGCAGTAGTGGCCTGTTGCGGGATTTTGTTATAGCCGATTCCTATTTTTTGTATATCTAGATTAGGATTCAGTTTGCATATCGGGTTTACACCCAAAAGTTATAGTTGTGGCATTTTGTTTATATTTTTTTTTGTCAGATTATTGTATTGCATGTGACCCGACATCTTATTCCGGTATTTTTATCTTGTGAATTTATGTTGTAATTCAGAATTACTTTTTCTTATGTTCTTCATGCGCGTATGATATCATGTTTAGTAATTATTATGTTGTTTTTTGGTTATTACATTGTGTGTTTTTAAAAAAAATTGGCACCCGCTTTTTGTAGTAATGGGTAGTTAGCCATGTTTAGTTTTAGTATCGTCAGTTGATGCTGAGAATGATCGACTTTTGATTCCTGATTATTTTAGTATAGGGCTGGCAACCCGTTATTATTTTAACAGGGGTGTCACAGATGATATCTGAGCATCAGGTTCCAGTGTCTTTAGGATCTGTCCGGGTTTTCTGCACTCTTCCTTAAGCGTTCTTGATATAGAGCCTTATTATTAAGAATGTTGTGTTCACACGTCTATATTTTCTTCTGCGATGAGAAAACACTTGAAAGTCATTATGATACAATTGTTCTTATTTCAGATGCCACCAAAGAGAGGTCGTCCAAGCAGGGCAAATAGAGGGGCTGAGAGTATGGAACACCAAATGCGTCAAGGAACTATGACCACAGCTGAAGCTGCCAATATTATGGCACAAGCAGTAACTGCTGCCATTTCTGTAATGGCACATCAACCTGCGGTTCAAGCAACCCAAGCCTGGGGGAAGAATAATATGCAGATGCACCTTTGCATGGTTGAATGTAGTGAGGTACATAAGCAATTTCTCTCCACCTTTAAGCTAACAGGAACATCTCTCCATCGGTGGGAGTCAATCATCACGTCAGAGCAGAGAGATGCGATGCCCATAGTAGATTTTTGGGAACTCTTTTATCAAAGGTATTTTCCTTCCGCGATCCAGAAGGAAATGAGGAAGAGATTGTTGGATGTGTTCCAAGGTGATCGAACGGTGGCCAAGTATGAGGAACAATTTGCTCGATTGGTGAATTTAGTACCTGATGAGGTAAATACAGAGGATAAGCGAATAACGAAGTTCGTGGGAGGTTTAGATTGGTGAATTCGGCAGCATTTGTTAGGGAACCCAGCATTAGTGACTTTCACTGAGGTAGTGAATGCGCCACTGTTACAGTGTCAGGAATATCGTCTCCGTTCATAAGAGGGTGAGAACTTTAGAGACTCGAGTTCATCTAGTAAGTCTGGAGAAGAGAATGACAATGAGGTAAAATTGGTATAAGCAGAATTATAGAGGGTCGCAACGGCATTTTGTTCCTCAGGACGGGTAGGGAGGATTGTTGGTAGATGTTTCTTTTGTAAAGAGAAAGGTCATCGAATAGATATTGTCCTAAAAGAGGTAGAGGGCCACGTTTTGAGGAGGTTTTGGATGTGAAACCCTTACAGCAGGTTCGAGGCCATTTTAGGTCGGGGGACTTTGAGTGGGAACCCATTGATGAAGAGTTACAATCGGACTAGAGGGGTATGAAGTTAATTTCTATCCTTTGTGATTAGGATTATGCTTTGAGGGGCATGGGGAGTATCGTATGTAAGGTTTGGATTATCGGTTAGTTGTTATAACCATATTATGTATGGGATGGCCCGGAAGGGTAGATTGAGCAAGTGAGGCTCCTATATGATTATCTTTGGGAAACTAGATTGTTTTATGCTAGGCTAGTAGAGAGCTATGATTTTGTTTTGAATATAGAAATTGTTGAAACGTGTTGAGTAGTAATGGTAAAGCTATTGTTTTATAGTTGTGCGAGACTTATATATTTGTTATATTCCATCTATGGAAGAGCCTAGTGTATGGCAATATTTTATTATGATGAAAGAGATTATTGCCACTGAAGAGATTCAGAGTTTAATGAATTATTGTTGAGTGAGGGATTTAGCTCATAGTTATTTTCATTTTGAGAACTATATATTAGGATGAGTATGGTAATTGTTAGTACATTGTGTCTGGGGCATAGGGTATTTGAATTTGAATGTCGAAAGAAATAAACTTTTTTTAACATAAACTGTTTTTAAAATAAATTTTTTATAGGCCTGTGGGCAATATCAAAATGATTTACACAAAAATATTTTTTTAAACTTTAGTCCCGATATAACTAGCTCTCAATCCCCGACAGAGCTACAGAATAGTGTATTGGGAGGGTTCCTTGTTTGGATTTTGCTTGCGAGACCTCCCCCGCACAAAAGTAGCGAATGTCAGGAATTGAGAGGAGTTAAATCTTTGGACATTTCAAATTTTTTATATAACTAGTATGTTCTTATAGAACAATTTATTTCGAGTTATTGTAAAATTTGAGTCTAAGTGAAGCCTAACTATGTTTATACGAGTAGAGCTTGAGTATAGGGTGTATGGGCGCCCTCGTTGGCAGATCTGGTTTTTATCTAGAATGATTCGTTGCGAGAAGTGGGAGGAATAGGTATAGTCATCGTCAGAGTAGGTGTCGTAGGAGCTAGTTGAGATTTGGAGTACTAGGCTTAGCTAAATTTTGAGGGCGAAATTCTTGTAAGTGGGGAAGTCTGTAACACCCCGCGATTTTCATGACTGATAATTAAATATTTATGGGAGAAATAAAGATTATTTTAATTGGAGAATAATGAAATTGGCAATTGAGGTCAAAATTTGAGGACGTTAGAAAGCATTTCGAACGGCAATTCTGAGTGTGCGGTTGGTTTCGGGAGGGTCTAGATAGTCGAAATGACTGTACTTGGGTCTTATTTAGGTTCTGAAATATTTTTAAGTTCGTTTGGCTTGAATTGGAGTAACCGAGTCATTTAAAGTATGTGTTATTGTTTAAAGTTGGGTATCTTGGATTTAAGGCTTAAAATCCTACAGGAGATAGAAATCTCATTTGAGAGAAAGAGAAATCCCTAGAGAGAAAGAAAGAAGAGGAAAGGAAGAGAGAAAGAGGAGAAAAGCTTGGGAAGTCTGGCCAATCCGTGATTTCGAGGGAGATTCAGACTCTACAACCTTGAGGTAAGTGATTAAACTTGCTAAATAATTCTTGTGTATCATTTATTTCATGATTTGTGGATAAAAATTATGGATTTGGGGATTGATTTGTTAAAACCTAGATTTTGGGTGAAACTTACATTTGAGGTGTGTATAATGGATTTAAGGTTGTAAATTAGTTAGGTCAAGTTATTTGATGTGTTTAGATGTTAGCGATATGTTTGGGTTGAAGAGAAAGGGTTAGAAGATGATTTAAATGATTTTTGGGAGTTTTGGGTTTTGGAGAAATCAACCCATTTCGTAGCTTGCTGAACATACCGAATTGATTCGGTCCTTTCGAATAATTCGTCTTAAGCAAAACCTACATGTCTTTAGGGCCGAATCGATTTGCCCCTTGTGAATCGATTCGGTAGGTAGAAGACTTACATGCCCCTTTGGGCGAATCGATTCGGAAGGGCTAAATCGATTTGCTGTTGGGGCCGAATCGATTCGAAAACAGGGTTGTTTTTGGTGGGGTTTTCTAGAGTGAGTTTGGCTCCGTTTCTTTTGGGTTTATCGATTGGGAACCCTTATACAAGTTATGTGGAGTATGTTTTGGAGATGTTTAGGGAGTTTCACCTAAGATGAAATATTGTGATCGTATTAAGTTATTTCGAGAGAGAGTACGGACTTAAATTATCGTATTGACTAAGTCGGAAAGCCCACTATCACTAAAATTTCTATGTGGAGATAATTATGGGTCTACCAGAGAGAGAGGCATGATAATGTTAGGGTTCATATGATCGATTGAACCATAATAAGGATTGGGGATAATAAGTGTTCACCGATGTGAATTCGGATATAGAGAATATCCTTAACGCTAATTGGATTGGGAAATAAGGGTAAGGTATGCGAGTTAGCAACGGTTAGTATATCGAGAGTAATATACTTATATGTGAAATTATTTCTTTCATACATACGAGTGTAAAAGAGTATGTATATTTATATGGCGTAACTGTAGATACCTTGTGTGATGGTTTGCATTTATATGATGTGATTGTCTATATATATATATATATATATATATATATTGTGTGGGCATACCCTCCAGTGCTATCATGGGAAGTTGTGCGATGGGGGTGAGGCCCCTGGCTTGAGGAGCAGGGTGCGTATAGTCCCCAGGTCATAGTCGTCCATTATTATTTGTGTGATTTCATTTGGGGGTGAGAAGTCTTGGGTATGATTCATTCTCACTTGACAGTTAGGAACTATGACCGCTTCCCCTACGTTGTGATTTATTTTTATTACCATGGCGGTGTGAAAATAGTCCGATATATAGTAACCCGGGATAAAGTGAGTAATTCCTGGAAGATGATAGGATTGTGAAGTATTTTGTATATCCTTAAGTGATTGGATTTGGGATATTTAATTTTACGCTAAGTGTGCTATGTGTACTTGATTGGTAGGGTTGCATGATTGTGCTTTATAACTAGTGTAATGTTATAGACCCCAAAATGTTTTGGAGGATTATCTTAGTTATGTGATTAGAGATTATTGATCTTATATGTATTCGTAGTTATGTGTGGGGTATCGGGGGTGTATTAAACTTCACGACCAATATTGTCAAAGAGATGTTTAACGGGGGGGGGGGGGGGGGGTTCCTTGTTTGGATTTCGTTTTGCGAGACGTCCCATGCATAAAACGCAGTACAATATTGGGAGTGACGAGAAGTTTAGTCCTTAGTACTCAGACTTATAAGTTACAGGTATAAGGAGTTATGCGAAACAATCAGGTGGAATATTGTATTTTTGTAGTTAACATTATATATATTACGCACCGATGGCGCTATGAATCTCGACAATCAACCGTGTCAAGGAGTAGTGTATTGGGGGGTTCCATATTTGGATTTCGCTTTGCGAGGCATCCCACGCACGAAATGCAGTGCACTTTTGAGAGTTGGGAATAGTTAATTATATATATATATATATATATATATATATATATATATATATATATATATATATATATATATTCTAATTTAGTATTCGGGGTTATATGCGTCGTGCATTGAGGGCATAATGAATCTAGATAATCAACTATAACAACCCCCGCCTTTGAGAACCTATTTTATATTTACTTACTGTGTGATGTAGTTATATAAAATGTTGGAATGTGGAGTAAGTATTAATTTAATAAAGATAAAAGTTAATTTTTACTAAAATGCTGCATATTTGCCTTATGTGTAGGTAAATATCACCATGTTATGTTTTATTGTGTCCTAAGATTTAAAATGACATTATGGTTTAGAATGAAACCAGAACTGGAATGAGTTATAAAATTTCCAAATGATAATTTGGAAGGTGTAGTTAGTCCCGAATGGTGCGAGATAGTCGAAATAAGTGCCATATTGTATTTTTATGTTTCGGGCACTTTTGACTGGTTATAGCTTAAATGTGTAGTTGCGCGTCATTTTATCGCGTTATTAATTGTTTAAGTTGGAGTTTAGACTTAAGCCACAATTTTTAAGTCTTGCACTTCATTTATTTCTCCTAATTTCATTTAGTGACCTAGAGAGAAAGAGGGAAGAAGAGAACTTGTGGAGAAAGAGAGAGATTGAAGATTTGGAGATTGATCTTGCATTCATGTTCCTCAAATCTGAATTTGCAAGCTTGAGGCAAGTTTTCTACTTGCTACAATGTGATTTAAGATGAATAATTAGTATAGATAGTTGGGTATTAGTTATGGTTTAACAAAGTTAGGGTTTTTGTGGATTTATGGGTCTTGAATCCTTGGAGGTTGATTTGGATGGGTATTGGTGTAAATCATTGTTGTTTGATGCATTAATAATCAGTTGGTGGCAATAAATGAGATTGGTTTGGGTAGATTGGAGTTGGGGAAATTTGGGAGTCCAAGACTCCATAGCCAAACTTGGCCCTTCTGTAGGGGCGAATCGATGCAACCCCTAGGGCGAATCGATTCGCTTAGGGGACATCCTACAGGTCTGCAAACCGAATCGATTCGGGTTAATACTGAATTGATTCGGCTGAAGAAGAATGTTGGATTCATCTTCCAAACCGATTCACTTTTGGGGAGAATAGATTCGCTTTGTGGGGCGAATCGATTCGGACCCTGCTATTTTGAGTTGATTTTTCCAACTCAATTTTTATCCTTTTTCTTTAGGCTTAGGACCTAGGAACCTTCTTGAATGAAGTAAACTTAGAGTCCTAGAGTTTTAGTTGAGTTAAGTCATTACCCTACATTAGAATTGGGTTAAATGGGGCTTATTCTGAAGGTATACAAATTGAGGTTAGGGTTTTTCTTTCCCTTAGTTAACTGCTAGGCGTCTAGGAGTTGTAGGCCCATATTTAAAGACTCTAGGGGGTCTAATGAGGTATATAAAACCTTGGGACTTGATGAATTATTGTGATCACTTGGAGAATAATTCGGGACTTAAAATATGATGAATATTAATGAAAATATTCAAGGTTTATGGTTTCAAATAAAATGAAACATATCTATGAAAAATGGAAATGAAAAATGAGATTTAAATGGTAAATGTTAATTTACTTAAGCACACCTCTGTAAATGCTATCATAAGGGAAGCTCGCGCATGAGGTGATGTCCCCTGACTAGTGAACGCAGGGAGACTATAGTCCTCGGCCATATGCGGGATTGTTATATGTTTTATTCTGCGCTAGTGAGGTAATTCCGGGTGTGGTTATGACTCACTCGCAAGTATGTGGTCACTTCCCGACGTGCGTTAGGTGAACAGGTAGTCTTGTTCGATGGGCCCTGGAAGATAATAGTCATTTAGGGGCGCGCCTAGTGGGGAAACTCGGAGGGGCGGTCTTAGAATCGTTATATGTATGAGAATATAACCATTCTGATTCAAGTAGGACTTGAAATATAAGAAATGCTATAAGAGCATATGATGGTAAATATATTCCTGTTAAGGAATGAAAAATGAAATGAAATGGTGAATAATGATGGAGCCTTTTAATTTATGATGTCTAATTATATTCCCTTGCATAATTTAATAAAAGTTATGATCATCTTAATTGCATTACTATGCTTTGTGATTAGGTTGTTAGATTCTCATCTTGATCATTCATGATTAACTATTCTTAACTGTCATGCTTCTTATTCATGTGGTAATCATATAAAATCGGTCCCTGACCCTTTTATTTGTCTTGTTGTGCATGCAACTTGTATCCGCTCAGGTGCTCCTTCGCAAGGGCGCTCGTTTTGATATTCCTATTCCAATGCTTTTGAGGAGCTGTAAGATTTTGTGGATATTACAGGATGTGTTGTTAGACGCCTTCATTTTTGTATTCTAGATATGATCGGGTCCTTCACTCGGGCGTGTGGCCCAAAATTTTGTAACTGTTTAATGGATGTATTATCTAAGTTATTAAACTGTTGTAATACGTTGTATGTACTGTTGACCGACAACATATTCGGTCCTTTGATTGTATATTCGTTATGGACGTAATATATGTTGTCTTGGGATTCCACCTTCTTTTAGATTGGGTTGTTTAAACTATTTCCTTAACTTTTAATAAAACAACAAAATTTTTGACAACCTGTTTTCTGAATTATTGTGTGGTTTTCCCGTATTCTCTTTATTTTGATGTTGATGTTGAGAATGATTCCATCCATGATTCCGTTATATTGGAGTATTGGGCTCGCCCCCCTTATTTCGGGGAGCGGGTTGTCACATCAACACTGTCAAGGAGTAGTGTAACGGGGGGGGGGGGGGATTCCTTGTTTGGATTTCGCTTTGCAAGACGTCCCACGCACGAAATGCAGTGCAGTGTGGAAAATTGGGAGAAGTTTAGTCCTTAGCATTTCGATGTTAATAACTCATGTAGTTAATAACTAGAATCTGCTAAATTCTAATAAGAGAATACGTTTATGTATATGCATATTTATAAGTTAAGATGATTTGAGACGCATATTTGGGTTTAATGAGAATTGGTAGCTGAGGGTTATGTGTTAGATGATGGGTTAGCAAGTGTATTTTTGAGCGTAGGTTAGATTGAATTGTACCTAGAAGTGTTGGGTAGTTTATATTGAGGATCATGTGCATACGTTTAGGTGCGCGCTTTAGTTGAGAGGTGAGTTGGATTTTCTGGAGAGTGCGACTCCACCTTAATCATGGTAGATTGCATTTTAAATTATTATGCATTTTAATGCACTTGCTATAAATGTTTTCACACCTCGGGCTCTAACCTGTTTATATTTTCTCCTGCTATGTATATATATTGTATCATTTTAGGGGTTCCTTTGCCAGGACTCCATTGATGTTATTTATCCAGTCTATTCGTGGAGCTGTAGAAGTAGTGGACTATTGTGGGATTTTGTTATTGACAATTCTTATCTTTTGTATATCTAGATTAGGATTCAGTTTGTATATCGGGTTTACACCTAAGAGTTGTAGTTGTAGCATTTTGTTTATATTTATTTTTTCATATTATTGTATTGTCTATGACCCGACATCTTATTCGGGTATTTTTATCTTGTGAATTTATGTTGTAATTCAGAATTACTTTTTCTTATGTTCTTCGTGCGCGTATGATATCATGTTTAATAGTTATTATGTTGTTTGTTGGTTATTGCATTGAATGTTTTTTAAAAAAAAATTAGCACCCTATTTTTGTAGTAATGGGTAGTTAGGCGTGTTTAGTTTTAGTAGCTGAAAATCATCCACTTGTGATTCCTGATTATTTTAGTATAGGGATGGCCACCCATTATTATTTTAAGAGGGGTGTCACACCTCAACACTTAGAAAATATTTTGAAAACTTTTCCAAACTTCTTTTAAAAATTATCCCAACACTTTCAAGTGAACCATAAAGGGACTTCACTACTATCTTACCGAAATTAACCTTGTAGAGACTTGAATGTTGAAGAAGCTTGATATTCGGATCCGTCTCGATGTATGTATGATCTTGAACAATTCTTCAACGGTTATAGTGGTATACGACATACTCAATTATTAACGTACATTTATAAAAACATGTCCTCACAAATCTCGCCCTATGTCTATGCCGGTACAAAATAAAAAATACAAATATCACAACATAAATGTCTATATAAATCTAATACCCTACCATGAAACCAAAACTGAAAAGGTATAAAAAATGCAAGTATTAAACTTTTCTTTAAAATCTTCAAATTGAAATCTTTGCACTTTTCTCATCAGGGTGTGCAACATAATGATCTTCAATCTTGTACCTACACACATGAGATAAATAGAATACCTTCGTGAAGCATCGAGTTTGAAATGATATAAGCATAAATCAATTAATGATCAAATCACACCCATAATGGAAAAACTCCCCCAAAATTCATTCTTCCCCTTTTTATTTGTCTGAAACAGCCATGGAAATGAATAAACAAACCAAGCATGGAGTTGTCACGACAAACATGCGTATAAAATATGAATCAAACTACGCTCATGCAAAGAGTAACTAAAAATCTTCCACAAACTATTTTTTATTTTTCTATTTTTCAAACAAAAATGCAAAAATAATTTTATAAAAAAAACACGCCATGAATTTTCACTAAGATAACAAAATCATGGATAACGAATGAATGGGTGAGAACATATTCAATAGGAAAATCAACGCAATCAAACATAAAATATGTGCACGATGTATATGTTTACTCCTATCGAATGAATCTCAAAATCATCCTTAGCTTTAAAAAGTGTTGAATTTAAATGACATTGACTCAATTCATCAACACATCAAAGTCAGGAATGATTCCCACACGAATTTGAGAATACTTTTTCAAGACACTGCCAGGACGTGCAAACCCATTTTTCATTTCTTTCCATCCAAACTCCCTAATGACCCGAGTTTAAGTAATAATAATTATATTATTCTTTTGAGGTGACCCGTTTTTGGCATATTTTTCTTTTTATTGCCTTTAAATTTTTGGAGCTCATTTAAACGGTGGCTTTCATGAAGAGTTAATTTTGTACTCTCGCAGCCCTTTCCCGTAAACACTCATCATATTTTGTTGCAATTGAATTCTTCATGATAAATGGGTTTTACATGCACTACTTCCATTGTCAAGTTTTATCGCATATGGTTCGTTTTAAAGACATAATTGAGATGATAACACTCCGACCAATATGTGATAAACAGTTACAATAATCAAACAAACTCGTGAAAGTGTGCATTAAAGGAACTTATGAGTCAAACATGTAGGTAGTAAAAACTAATCACATCTTAATGACTCCAAATATTGTAAAGAACAAAATGAAATGATGCGCATATCAAAACACTATCATATCATCATGTGGATATGGAATGAAATTGTGACTTTGTCATCCTAAAAGTCCATCCATTACCGGTGTAAAAACAAAATCCAAAACTCCTTTTGTATTTTTCTAAAAAAATTATCAAATAAAATCCGTTCGAACTTTTCAAATTTTCTAAAAAAAAAATATATTTTTTTTTGTATTTTTCCAAAAAATTTTAAAAACAAAAAATCTGATAAAAATAATTTTACACAAATCAATGCCTCAACACTAAGAAAATATTTTGAAAACTTTTCCAAACCTCTTTTAAAAATTATCCCAACACTTTTAAGTGAACGATAAAGGGACTTAAGTACTATCTCGTGGAAATTAACCTTGCGGAGGCTTAAATGTTCAAGAAGCTTGATATTCAGATCCGACTTGATGAATGTACGATCTTGAACAATTCTCTGATGGCTGTAGCAATATACGACATACTCAATTATTAACGAACATTTATAGAAATATGTCCTTACAAATGCCGAAGTAGTTGGCACCCAGTTCGTTGTCATGATATCCATCATGGGATTAATATTGTGACAGCAAAGCTATACGCAAATATATATGGATCACATAGGTTCGTGGCTCATGGATAATAAGTATGGCACGAGTAAAAGAGAGAGATTTCCTGGTACAGTCATAAATTCTGGCAAAGGGAGAGCCCTTGGATTAACAGGGTTATCGAAAAGTGAGCACTCCAAGACCTGATATTGGAACTGTTGTGAATATAAGGCTTATTTATTTGGTGAACATCTCATGGTTTGAACTATAAGAGAGAGAGAGAGAGAGAGAGAGAGAGAGAGATGTGGGAGAGGAGGAGAAAGAAATAGAGTGTGAATATTTAAGGGTCTCCTAACCGCCCATACCTCATCCCCGTTTTCTCTATTGTCGTCCCTTTATTTAATATGTCAAATAGTGCACCAACTATAACCACGCTTATATATATACAAACACACGATTCCTTCCCATTGTTAAGCTTGAGATAAAAATATTAGACTGGTGTGAGGGTTTTCTTTGAGAAAGACATATATATATTGATGGAGAAAATATTTATATTGAAGTATGGTTCGGGGGTTTTATGAGGATGTTCTTGGTAGAAGAAGATGGGTTTGTAGTGCATTTTAATAGAGTTTCTTTGAGTTGTTTTGGTGGAGAATTTTGTGACTCCCTTTAGGACCACCTTTGGAGGTGGGGGAGTCACCCTTCTTTATCTATATATCCACCATATTTAGGGCTTGATTTGAGGGGGGAAACACTAATCTTGATTTAAGTTCATGGAACAGTCTATTTTAGATTACATATATTAGGTTAAATGTATATGTGTAGTTTATTGACTTGCATCCTACTATTGGTTATTAGTCATGTTGGTATTGCATGAGATGGTATCAAAAGATGATATAAAATAAGTCTTGAAAATAGAATAAATTTTAGAACCGAAATAATACATATTTTTTATGGAATAAAAATGTAAGAAATGTCATTTTCGTGTATTTTTAGTGAAAAAGAAATAATACACATTTTTATGGAATAAAAATGTAAGAAATATCATTTTGGTGTATTTCAAGTGAAAAAGAAATAATAAATATTTTTATGGAATAAAAATGTTTGACAAAATTGTTTAAATGTGTTTTCATAATAACACTAATAGTGGACATTTTTCGAATAAAGCTGTCGATTTTTTTTTGAAACAAAATGTTGAATGAGGTCGAGTACGAGACTACTAATGGTATATGGAAGAAATGGTAATTTCTAAGAATTAAAAACTAGTCTTGTGTAAAGGGTGCCATTTTATATATTAAGGGCGTTAAAGAACATGTTTTAAATAGCTAAAGTGTTAAGTTGGGAACTTAATGATCATTTTGAGAAATAACATTTGTTAAGGGACTAATTCATAAGATTGATAAACAAATGGCAAATTGTTAATTTACTTAAAGTGGAACATATTTAAATGTTAAAGAATGTCTTTACACTAATTTGTGTGAAAAATGAATTAAATCTTAAGGCGTGAATGAACGTAATATAAATTACGTGTGTGTGGATAAGGGACTCAAAGAAGAAAAAAACAATTTTCCAAGTGTTAATGGAAAAATGGACGGTTAAGTCTCGATTTTGACTTCAGCCGGGTAAAGGTAAAGGAGTGGTTTAATGTGAACATGTGTAAAAATGTTAAACACATTAATAAAGACTCGTATGCAACTGGGAATAAGCAAGAAGGGCCCGACGCCCTTGGGTGAAAAGCCCTAAATTATGGGACATATCATATGGTGCGCATAGCCGTCGGTGTAAAGCCTGTGTAAGTTTGTGGTAAGGGAAGATTCCGAGAAGAGATGAAAGGAATAAGAAACATGTCAAGAAAATGGGTTGTGTGGTAAAATGTGTTGATACAACCTAACTTGAAAGAATGTAATATATGTTCCAGTAAAAATGAAATGAACAAGTAAATGTGTAAATCTATTAATGTCCATGCGTGAAATAAAAAAGGCTACATAGAGTGGGCAATTGGGTTGTTAAGTAACTTAAGTTATTGAACCCATAATTTGCATAAGTATGTAATGTAATATTTTTAAATGATAAACTAATATTTTCTAACACAGTGCATGCATGTGTTGAAATAGTATTTTAATGAAAACACTAAGGTATAGTTAAATGAATATAAGGGGTGATTTCTGTAAAGTAACGGTTTGGAATAAATCAAGCATAGTGGTGTTAATCGGTTGCATTAAACAAAGTGAGAAATGCTAAAAGGAAGTTGTTACAAGATTATGGTAAATTAATCTGGATGAGTAAGGTTTTCGAAAGTAAAACGGTTAATGCATTGAATATGTATTTTTCAAAGGTATATATATATATATAGAGAGAGAGAGAGAGAGAGTCAGGCTCTCCAACATACCTCCTAGCAACATACCCATTTTTTAAAATAGTAAAATAATGATTTTGAGATAATATTTTTTATATGTGTTCATGATATTTCAATATGCCCCTATAAAAAATCAACTGAAAATAAAGTTCTTTGTTATTTTTAAAAAATAGGTAAAAAAACTGACTGTTTTTACCCTATAAATCTGTCAGATTTTTTTACCTATTTTATAAAAATAACAAAAAATATTATTTTGAGCTGAATATTTTTATAGGTGCACATTGAAATAGCATGAACCCATATAAAAAATATCAACTCAATTTTTTTTTACTATTTAAAAAAAATAGGTATGTTCATAGGTATGTTTAATGAGGTATGTTGGAAATCCTGATATATATATATATATATACAATCATGTGATTGTAGCGAGTGTGTATTCATTTATGTTATTCGTTTTCATACTGCTAGTATATATATTTCCACTGGGCATAAGCTCACCACCCTACTTTGTTATGGCAGGTTGGGAGTTGTTTCGTATTTTGAGGGCGTTTTACAGGTAAGTATACTTTATTTATGTTTACGTAGTAGCTCTACTTACTTGGAATTTGGGTAGCTCCCCATGGGTCCTCGCGTAGTTTATCTTGAAAATTGGAATCGCATTCTAACAAGTGAAACGTTAATTAAAATAAAACTGGACTGGCAATATTATTTTAGTTGTTTCATTGCACTTCACACCTAACGCTCAGGTCGGACCGGGCTGACTCATGGGAAACCCATAAATCCGAGTTGGGGAATTACAAATGGTATCAGAGCTCTAGGTTCAAGGTTCCTTTCAGGAGTGACATGGTGAGGTAGATAGTGGATCTTTCAACGTCGGTGTTTGTTTGGTGCATTCATGCAAGTCTGATGATGGTTTAGTTCGTGTTCTCGATGATAAGGTCAAAGAGGTTAGCACGATAAATAAGTTAGTGCCAATTGGCATACGATCAAGTTATGGTTATAAATCTCTTTCGCAATTCTGATTAAGTATGTAATTTTTTGCAGGTGTCCACATAAGCTAGTAAGTGGGGACACCGTAATTTCTAGTGTGAGGTGTTTGTTTCAACCTTAGATAATGTAGAGTCTTCGAAGATATTAATAGAATGAGATACTGCCCATGAGGAAGGTAACAAAAATTATGTATAACCAATGGCAGGGATTAACTGTTAGAGTGTCATAAGTGGGAAATTGTGATTTCAAATTATGCGCGGTCTTAGGCGCCACACATATGAGGAGTCCATATCAATGTTATGATTAGGTAAATCCAATCCTTGGGGTGAGACCATGATTGATGAAAAATTTATAGGATATTTTCCTTATGGAAGAATACCTTAGTGATTGTTAGCATATAAATATATCATATAAGCCTTGAGTAGGGTTACGGAGTGACGGAGTGACAACAGGGAGTAATATGTTTGGAAGTGTTAGTTCCGTGGTAAGAACATATTGGGCACATTTGTTGTGAGATTGGATTTAGTGTATCCCAATTCATGCACCTTGATTATAATGTGGCTTTAGATAATCTTGATGATTGAGGTAATCTAGGAGAAAAACTAGATAACCAAGGTGGCTTAGTATTAATAAGTGACTTGTGATATTATAATAGGACATCTTGCGGCATCAGTAGGGTGGACCCTCTCTTGGGAAATACCCAGCGTCCTGTATCCTTCCAACAATTCGAACGGTATTAATCTAGAGGTTGGTGATCATAGTTTGGCAATGAGAAATATGACCTCTTGTGGTATTCGTAGGAATAAACCATAGTGTCATAGGAAATGCTCGACGTTCAGTATCCTACCAGAGACTGCAGTTATGTTAATTGGTAGATTATCACGTAGCATGATGTTTGCATGGTAAGGTAATTCAGTTTGGCAGTTGATCACTCATTGAGGATTAACGGATATAGTCTTGTTAAATTGTGTTGACAAACCCCTTGGAGGTATATACTAAGGTTTGTGTAATGAAATATTGACGCGAGGGGGAAATCATCCTCGATAATAGTGAATCCCATGTTGTGTATCGTTCATTACAACGATGGTAGTATATCTCTATTTGTAACCTTGGGATTTATTATTGCATTGAGGTTTATGTAGGGATGTCCATTTCATAGTGAAATGAAGGTCGTGTTACATAGGTCACGGTATAACTAGTGGTTCCTTGTAATAGATGTGTAAACTTTTGAGAGAAACATTTGAGTTTAATGTCGTCGCCCATGAGATGTTGGGAACCATTATCGTATTGAAGTTTACCTAGGTGGCAATGGACCATTGATGATTATAGTACGATTAGATCATGTCGATTTATGGCAGCACCTTGGAGTTAGTGCCACGGCCTTGATGCTAGGCATGTGTCATGACATGACCTTCGAGGATAATATCGAAAAATAGGTTGATCAATTCTAGGTGGTGTACTAGGGATACTTAGAACATTATGAGGTTCATTGTGTCTTTTAGAAATAACACACGGGTCGAAGTGCTAGGCATAATTATCATAACTAAATGTGCTACTTGTGTGGATAATAATCACTTTGTTGGAGGAAATCATTAAGTGTGAGTGATGTTTGAAAGATGAGATGCCATTCGGGTGATTATGGTTTAGTGTCCTGTAAGTTATGAGAGGGGTAGCAATGGTTCATGAACTGAATGTTTGAGACCGTGTGAGCGCTATGTGCACTGGATGAGAGTGATCTCGAAAAATGAGGTTAGCTACTGCATAGAGAAATTTTGGAGGCATGGCTATGGTAGGTTGATAAATAATGATTGGTGTTAAGAGAGGTAAGTTGGTCCTAATTTAGGATAGTTGTGCTTACCGGTGATGGATAGGTAGCGTTAGTCCTACGGAGGGAAGCCTACCATTTTAGCTTCTCAAAAGAAACTTGTTTGTGTTCTATTCTTCCTTCATGGATAGATGGTTATTGCTTAGGAATTGTCAAGGTTAGCAATCCAAGCCAGGGTATGTGGTAAGGGTATGGTTCTTGGCATGTATCGGTAAAGAGTTATAGAATTCAAGAATACAGTGTGGGTTCGCACATCGGGTGGTTCGATTCACTGTCGAAATTTGACTGTTTTTCTTTGGGCTTAGCAATCACCAGATTCGTTGCGTTTCTGGTGTCCTCTTTGATCCTGATAATGGGAAGTTGTTAATCAGTTTTGATGTGTGTGTGGCACTTCATAAGCTCAGTAGTGACGCGGGTTAGGCCAGTTGTGGCTGATATGTCACAATAAATGAGTGCACTCTTCTTCACTTGCACATTTGTTCTACACCAGTTTGTATGTACGCGTGGTCTCGAGTTGTCACACATAGTTGCATATATTAATTGATTTCTTAGGTTAACATGTTGGTTAGTTAGTTAGTGTAACTAGTGCGAATCGTGTGTCCCGAGGATGTGACTTAAGAATATTAGGAATGCTGGAATCTGATAAAACATTATATGGTAGTATTGAAATTAGTTCAGAGTTCTGGGAATTTAAGAGATGATCTCTTATGTATGATTCATGTTGTAATACCCAAGGTGACCTTAGGTCAACATAGGGATTTCCTAGGAGGTATCAGTCAGGTGGAACAATGTGGTAAGGCGATTATCCTTGATATGTGTATTGAGGACTGTTGAAATTATATCAGCCTAGGCTAGGCATGATCCAAGATTGTTTGAGGAATCATAGGTTGTGAATCCTAACATAGGAATGATCCATGGTTATGAATCCACTGTTCATGTTGCGATATTTTATGAGTATAAATCATCTCGAGGTTATGTTTAGATAGACATGTTAGCTCTGCTTGAGATTTTGTAATAAGACCTTGAGGCTATCTTGATTGGATTAGCAATGACTGTTGATAAAATTGAAGTCCTTGGGAATAGACCATAGTGTTGAGAATGCCTAGGAATGGAAACTAGTTGTAGGTGAAAAGATATGAGATTGTTAGAGACTAAGAATTTCGAGGACGAAATTCCCTAAGGAGGGACGTTTGTAATATCCCGCCCATTATATTAATTAAATTGCACATGGATTATATATGGAAATGAACAAACGATGATTTTTGGAAATTTTGGGTAATAATTTAGATTAAATAAAGAGAATTAGTGGAGTATGTATTTCATAGGGATTATAGGATTCTAGGAAAAAAATAATTTGTATGTGCCTTTCTTATAAGTTGGAAATTATTGGGGCACATGTGAAAAGAATAAAGAAAGATTGGATTTAATAGAAATTTTATATATATATATATATATATATATATATATATATATATATATAATAAGTTAGGGAAATTTTTGAATTGTGTACACATTTTAACGGTTAAGATGTGTGCCACCTCCTTACACATTTTTACACATTTTAATGGTTTAGATCACCTCCCTTTCTTTTTTCCCAACTTACCCCTAACTTATTTGATTTCCCCCACTTTTACACTCATCAAAGTTACCCTTTAATTCAAATTTGAGAGTATTATGGTAACATACTCCCAACTTCTACCCACACACTACCTTCTCTCTTTATTGATATCTCCCACAAACCCCCGTCGCCCTCATTTTCTCTCACTCGATCGGCGTCCTCTCCATCTCTTGCATCTTTGTATCATCCAAGAAGGTAGTATCTTTTCACATGTTTTACAAATTTCTAATTCAACCTCTAGGGTTTATCATTGTGTTTGTTTTGATTTTGATCAACATCTCCACGATTTTGTTTTGAAACTCTAGGGTTTATCATTTGTTTTGGTTTTGACATCTCCGCGACTTTGTTTTGAAAGTTAAGGGTTCATCATTCTAATCCAGATGCGAGAATCATCTAGGTGCGTAAGGTATGGCTTCTTCATTCGAGTGAAATTTCTTTTTTGTATCTCTGTTTTTATTATTGACATGTGTTGTAGGTATGGATGTTAATCTGTGTTGTAGGTATGGGTTTTAATCTGTGTTGGTTATTGGGTATGTTCTCTATTGTACATCTGTGAGTTAGTTCTTTAGTACATCTATGTTTATTTTTAGGTATTTCTATTCACTTATGTCTATAGGTATTTGTATTCACTTATGTTTGTAGGTATGGGTGTTAATTAGAAATCTGGGTATGGTATGGGTGTGGGTGTTAATTTGTATGGTTTGTATCTTTTATTGAATTATGAGACTATATACAAAACACAATGAGTTTGGTTATTGGGTATGTTCTCTATTGTAGATCTGTGAGTTAGTTCTTTAGTATATCTATGTTTATTTTTAGGTATTTGTATTCACTTATGTCTATAGGTATTTGTATTCACTTATGTTTGTATTCACTTATCTTTATTCTATCTATTGGTTTTAATGTTTTACTTTATTCTATCTATTGGTTTTAGTAGTCTTACAATTAATTATTTTTAGTCATTTGTAAGGTGATAGATTGATCCTATTGAGGGGTTTTAGTCATTTGTAAGGTGATAGATTGATCCTATTGAGGGGTTTTAGTCATTTGTAAGGTGATATATTGATCCTATGGAGGCGAGGGTTTACTTTTAGTGTTTTACTTTATTTTTTTGATCTCTCATATCTCAATCTCTAATTCTATTTGTTTTCTATTGTTTAAGATGAATCTCTTGAATTTGTTTGTTTTGTATGATTTTGAGAGAAATCGTTTACATGTATTGTAATTTAGTATTTAGTTTCAGTACATTTAAGTATGTGGTCTAAAAGCATGTTTAAGATGAAGCTCATATTTTGATGACATAATTTTGCTAATTACTCATATATTGAATTGTAGCATGTTAGGGAGAGTTTAAGAAAAATCACGTCTGAGAGTGAGAAGTGCGTATGCAACTATATTTAGTTATGAAAATGTAATAATTGGTTAATACTCCAATTATTGAAGACCATGTTTGGCATTTGGACGAGACTCGCCGATACAGTGGTTAATTTTTCACTTTTGCACTCCATGGTTTTGTTCGAGCACATGGCGATGACGACAGCGCCCTTGATAGGATATGGCAGAAGAATAAAGTTGAGATCTGATAACATAATCTTGAAGTAAAAATCCCAAGTAATATTTATCCTAAAGGTAATTGGCGATTTTTTATATATTATAACTGGTACTATATGGCGTATGTTCATGGCGTATTTTCAGTTACTTATTTATCTTTGTGTTACCTAATTTGTCAGGTGTCCTCTTCATTGATCAGGTGCAAATGCTTGACATTAATTTGAAGTATTATCTATTTTTTCTTGGTCACAGCAAGTGTTTGTTAACATCCACATAAGAACCTCAACCCATTATTTAATTTATTAATCTCTATTGTAAAATAATATAAAGTGAAATTTTTTAGTGGTTCTTAGTGTACACTTCAATTTATTTGTTTTTTACCAACGTCATTAAGACTCATACATTGAAATTTGGTTTTTGAGTGATAAAGGTTTTTGCCGAGTTTGCAGTTTTCTTGACGTCTATTAATCCATAAGAGTGCGAATGATAATGACTTCACTGTTTTAATGGTTTCAGCTATATTTACTGTTTTAATGGTCTCAACTGTATAGGAATTGTTTAAAAAGCGATAAACGTCTTAACTATAACCTCTCAATTGGTTGAAATTTGAAACGAGGATGACTATGATCGACTCTCAATCAGTTTAAATCAATTTTTAAGTTTGTGAATATGCTCATTAGGAATTGAATCGGTTTTAGCAATGTGAATTATCAATGTGAATATGCTCATTTGGAATTGAATCCGCACAAATCAATTTGTATAGGCACACTTACATGTCATAATTTATCAATGTGGTGTTTCGGTGTATGTAAATGATTATGTAGTTTTGGTGCTTAATAGAGTGCTGGATTGCTGCATCAGAAGTCGATCGAGATGTGAAAATGGTGAGAAAACTAAGACGTGTCTAGAAGTATCGTGCATATTTACATCAAGTTGTTTGTTGCTTTGTCTATTGTTGATGATAAATGGTATTTTGGAATAATTTTTTTAACACCACAACACACGTGTCAGAGTATAATAAATAAAGAAAATGGTATGCCTCTGACATGTTTGGGCCAATTGAGAAAATGGTACGCCTCTTACATGTTTGGGCCAATTGAGAAACAAAGGTGACCATACGCATGTGCAAAACAATTAATTGAGATGCTAATATATGCCGAGGGAGCAAATAATAGTCTTGAATTCGCTATTGTGAGGCCTTTTAACTGGATTGGTCCACGGATGGATTTCATACCAGGGATTGTTAGTCCCAGCGAGGGTGTCCCCAAGTTTTTGGCATGTTTTAGTAATAATCTACTACGGGGTGGGCCCCTCAAGCTCATGAACGGCTAGGTCGCTTGCTGGAGTGATGTTACAGCTGATCAAGTGGCGAAGGCTATGAGGATAGTGACAAGATAATTATAGACATGAGCATAGCGTATGCTGAAGCTTAAGCATAATCTATAAGCTAATCCATAATTAGGTGCTCTGCTGCTTGGCAGCTGCTTCGGTTATTTTCAAGGGACTCTTAAACATAATTTGTAAGATAAAGTATCTGGCATGCCAATAGAAATTAGCTGAAATTAGTCTACGGGAAATCAAATGAACAGTGGAAACTTTGACAAGATGAAGCTTAAGAAGTTTGGTGGTAGTACTGATGATAATTCCCTGATGAGACACTTACTCACATGCTTGAATGATGATACATTTGGGTCCCAGTGTGCGATGAACCAGGTGATATACTTTGTTTTGGTCAATTATCAATTTAGAGTAAATGTATATCACTTAGAGTTGCATTGTTGTCCCTCTCAGAATGTGGACTTCATATTTTGTGAAAATGAGTAAATTAATTAGTTAGTCATTCTATCTACTCACTTAACATGGGACTTTTTAGATTAAGAGAGCCTTTGCAAATGTATATCACCTTTGTAAATTAATTAGTTAGACTTTACCTGATCGTATATGCTTTACCCACCACCCAAGTTCTGTTATAGGCTCTTCGAGCTATAACTTCCTTCCATTGATTCATTAGACAAAGTGGTGACAAAAAGTTGGTTTCAATTTCTCTTTTCATAGTCACTGTGGTATCTATCTATTTGTGATCATTGATGTATTTGTTACTTCAAGGGTCATAAAGTAACGAATTGGTGTTTGATGATTTTGTTTTGCTTGGTGTTTGATTGTTGTTGTCTGACAAAACTTGGGCTTCCTTCAAACGAATTGTACCACCATAGCAATGTTTTAACCATGCACTCCAAGTGTTTGAAAGAATCCCCCAATCATTGCATTTGTTCAACTTTTCTTTGTTTGATTTTGGTAGATCTAAAGTCTATCCAATCTCTATTGGTTTTTTAAAAATGTGAGTTGTTTATCTTTGGTATATGTTTTTGAATTTTTCATGTTTTTCCAAACCATACAATGTATCATGCATGTTTGATAAAATTTAGCCTATTAAGTGTTTGATAAAGTATATGTATGAAACTCACTCCTTTGATTTTTGGTTGTTACTATTCAGTTGTTTCACTATGGAAAGGAAGGAAGATTTACTCATATCAGCACTGTTAAGGACTCAGAATCACTACGTGGAGGTATGAGTTCTGATGGACCATAACAAACACTCACTGGCACTGGCATTGATAAAATGGCATTTGCACAGGAAACTATCATATAGGGTAACACCAGGTTTGTAAACAGAGCAAGGTGAGAGGTATGTGTTTCATTTGACTCTTAAATCTTATGTTGCACTTATTTGTGCAATTATATATTGGCTCTTTCTTTATCCTCATTCGAATAACCTTGCCTTTTTTTCCTTAGAGAAGATGATAGGTAGAAAAAAAAACTCAACCCTTGGGATGTGTTTGTTAGCGCACATTTTTCATGGAAAACCCCAAAGTTCTATCTTTTTTTAACTTAGATAACACATATTTTTCATGAAAAACAATGACAACTTGGTGGTGAGTCCTTTTCTCATTTTCTATCAGACAGGTTCCCACCTTATCCCTAGGGTTTTTGTTTTCCTGGGAAAAAGAACTTGATTTTAGCATCATAAACACATGATTCTCTACCACTAAAATCATTACACAAGATTAAAAATAGTAGAAAAACAAGAGCATTTTCAGTGGAATTTTTTCGAAGTAAATAGTTTCATTTTTAGTTCAATAAATTATATGCACCCTTACTTAATAGCAGCTATGCATCTGTTTGAATGTTAGCTAATTTGAAACTGAGTTAATGATAATTCATATTTTCATGCACCCACATGAGCTGATCATAAATGAAACATGCCTCTTTCAAACAGCTTATAGATGATGCATGGGATTGTGGAGGCCTTTATCAAGTTGGCATGTTTCCTCACTGGGGTATCTGATCTGAATGGAATGGGAAGGTCAGTGTAGATTCTTTATTAACTTTATTACTCAATGATTATGTTAATAACCGAGGTCTATTAATAACTGAGGCCTCTTTTGGATAATTTTGTTAATAACTGACAATGTCGCCCTCTCAATGATTATGTTAATAACCGAGGTTATATGCTAACAAATATATGATTCCCTATGAGAGTTCAACTATGAGCACTGATATATGATTCCCTATGAGAGTTCAGCTATGAGCACTGATATATGATTCCCTATGAGAGTTCAGCTATGAGAAGCATATGGCTCTCATATCAATGTTGAGAAGCAGCTATGTGAAGCAGCTATGACTATGTCCACGGTTAAAAGTTTCCCCAAAATTGTATTCCAAAGGTCGGATCCGTATCTCATGTTATTTAGCAACCATTTAAGGCATATGATTCTTTGTTTGTTTAAATAATTCTTTTTTTCCATCAAACAAAGAATCAACGATTTAAAGATTTCGTCGATTGAAATAAACACATATCTAGAATTTAATTCAGTTCATGCTGGATATGTATGACAGGGTATCGATAGATCAACGGTTTAAAGATTCTGTCATGCCGGATATGTGTTTTAATTCAGCATGAACTGAATAAAATCCTTTCATAGAGCATGAATTAATTTACTTCGATCATACAACATGAACTGAATTAAACCCTGTCATAGATCAGTGGTTTCAACTGTGTTTATTTAGCAACCATTGCCAGGACATGTGTTTTTTTACCTTCTCTTATTAGCGGGAATTCACTTACTTTTCGTTCTTATTTGCTTCTATTCTAAGTATAAATGTGTAGCAGCAGTAGGTATTTGTTTGAGGAAAACATTTTGCTTAGTCCATTCATTTATTATGGATTACCTTCTTCAGTATATATGCAATCTTCATATATAATTTGCATATATATGCATATGCATATATATGCAATTTGCGACTTCCACACTGCCTCCACACTGCACACAGTACACTGCCTCCACACTGCATATATATGCATATGCATATATATGATTGTTTATATATGCATATGCATATATATGAGCATATGCATATATATGCATATGCATATATATGCATATATGCAATTGCGGCCACCACACTGCAGTGTATGCATATGCATATATATGCAATTGCGGCCTCTACACTGCCTCCACACTGCACACTGCCTCGCAAATATGCATATATATATGCATATCGCAAATTGCATATATATGCATATGCATATATATATATGCATGGTATGCATATATATGCAATTTGCGAGGCAGTGTGCAGTGTGACTCATATATATGCATATGCATATATATGCATTTGCAGTCATATATATGCATATTGCATATATATGCAGTCATATGATTTAATATTCAAATTCTGAGTTTGTATATCATAGAATATACAATGATGCATATCAGATGGATGTAGGCATATCACTGTATGAGAAACAAAGGATTGTAGTAGCCCAAGTTTGTATATCCTCGAAGTTTCACTGCTTTCACTGCTTATCACTGCTTTTACCATGTTGTAGGCAACCCATGTAGCAGCCCATGATGTTTTGCTTTCACTGTTTTACTGTTATTACTACATAAGAGTGGATAATTGACCCCATGGTATGTTCTCAAGATCATTTTCTTTGTACAAGCCTTTTGAATTGGAAGATGGAGCTGTAAT
Source organism: Sambucus nigra (assembly GCA_949130495.1). Classification (NCBI taxonomy): domain Eukaryota; kingdom Viridiplantae; phylum Streptophyta; class Magnoliopsida; order Dipsacales; family Adoxaceae; genus Sambucus; species Sambucus nigra. The sequence goes on along the minus strand of OX422212.1, from coordinate 11,609,659 downwards.
CGAGTTCGATTTTTAAGGGATTTTGAAGTAAAATTTGTTAGGTTCATGATCAGGTACTCCCTCTCATTTGCATGTTAACTTTTCGCAGAAATATTTGGTGAGTTCATTACTCATTTTTTTGGTTTTTCATTATGCTCAGTTTCTAAAATGTTTCTAATGCCACGACAGTTCGTTAAAATAGATATCATAGAGTGATGCCATGTTAGTTCATAGTCGGACCTTTGTTTTTCTCATTCTATCTTATTGGATATTACATTGGGCAACTGATTCGGTGTGCAGATGATTCGGTATGGAGATGATTCAGATATTACAGTGGTATTATAGTGGGCAACTGATTTGGTGTGTAGATGATTCGGTGTGGAGATGATCAGGTACTCCCTCTTCAAACTCATTGTATTTCCAGTTCTCTCGCTTGATCTCTCATTTCCCCAAAATCATTTTTTACATTTACAACCACCATGATTCTCACTATTGATTTCTAATTCATTTTACTGTCTGCAGGTTATTCACATATCAAATACAGTAATACCCCACGCAGCCCCCTCCCTCCCACGCTACCAATACCCCTCCCACACAGCCCCCCCCCAGCAGCCCCTCCCTCCCACGCTACCAATACCCCTCCCACACAGCGCCCCACGCAGAAGCCCCCCCCCCTCGGTAGCAGCCCCCTCCCACGCAGCCCCCCCTCCCACGCAGCGTCCCCTCCCACGCAGCAGCCCCAGCCGCCTCAAGGAATTTCTCCCACGCACCCCCTACCACGCAGCCGCCTCAAGGAATTTCTCCCACGCACCCCCTACCACGCAGCCGCCTCAAGGAATTTCTCCCACGCATAATGTCATTTTAGCTTTTGTAATCTAGGGTATTTGGATTTGGGTTGGTCTTCTTTAAGATATTGGAACACACACCACAGTTCATCTAACGATTTTTTACTTGGATCGTTTCAGGTGGGTTTTTGGAAACTTCCAATTATGTGGTGAGTTAAATATAAAAATATGTTGCAGTTTGTTTTGGGATATTTTTTGAGAAAAATAACTGAGAATCTAAATATTATTTTTTTTTGAATTTTTTCCATAAACAATTTAATTGACTAACTATATTTTTAATTTTTTATCAGGTCACATTTTGAAAACTACGGACAATTGTTTTAGTGGAATATGCGGGACGATTTCACTTCATGTATATGTGATTATTTTTACGAAATTTGTTTCATTTAAATATTTGTTAGATTTTACTGTTGAGATTATTAAATATTGTTGGATTGGTTATAACCCTTTAAGAGGGTGGATAGTCCAATAAACAAAGGAGACTCTGTCCAATTTTTTTAAAATGGACAATTTGTTTATTTAAGGCACAATGTCAATGCAATGGATTTGTGAATGGAGTGAATATTTTTTATTTCATATTGTATGTGAATGTTGTTGGACAATTTGTTATTGTATGTACTGTGAGTCACTTGCGGACAGTTGTATTATATGCTTTAGAAAATTTTGAATAACAAATTTTTTTAATTTCACTTTATTGTTGGGTAACAATTTTTTTTTCTTGCAATTATGTTCTTTTTGTTTTGCAATTACAGACAAAATAAATACGTGAAGACATGAAATATTATTGTTTACCTATCTCAAACACGACCCTATTTTTTTTTACCAAAAATGAACTTTACCAAAATAAACATGACATGAGATTTATTACCAATTGTGAACACTACCGTTATGCAGGATAGTCCTACAAATAAAGGATATTATGACCAATTTTTTTAAATTACACTTTGTTTTGTCGAGGAACAAAATTTTTGTGGTTTTGTAATTACGCATTTCAAAATTTTTTGCTTATGTACTTTGAAAACTTATCGTCGTTTCGCGATTACGTACTTTGGAAAATTTTCGTCGTGCCTTCAGGCACGGGCATACGCTAGTATATATATATATATATAAGGGACGAATAGGGTAAAAGGTTAAAATAAGTTAGGAGAGGGTTTGTTACGTGGGAACAATTAGACATTTCCTTATGAGATAACAGATGTTGGATGGGGCAAGCTACAAACTGGGAGTTGGTCGGTTGAACGACCAAGTTGGTCACTCAAATGAGGAAAGCATCTCGTTTGAACGACGAGAAGAGTCTCTCAAACAAATCTGAAGTAGTTGGCACCCAGTTCACTGTCATGATCTCCATCGTGGGATTAATATTGTGACAGCTAAGCTATACGCAGATATATATGGATCACACAAGTTTGTGGGTTGTGGATAACAAGTATGGCACGATAATGAGAGAGATATTTCCTAGTAAAATCATAACTGTTGTCAAAGGGAGTGCCCTTTGATCAACAAAGTTGTCGAAAAATGACCACTCCAAGACTTAATATAGGAATTGCTGTGAATATAAGGCCTAATTATTTGGTGAACATCTCTTGGTTTGAACTATAAGAGAGAGAGAGAGAGAGCAGTGTGAGATGTGGGAGAGGAGGAGATAGAAATACAGTTTGAATATTTGAGGGTCTATTAAGAGCCCATTGCTCTTCCCCATTTCCTCTAATATCGTCCATTTCTTTAATATGTCAAGCAGTGCACCAACTACAACCACGCTAATATATATATATATATATATATATATATATATATATATATATATATTCGATTCCTTCCTATTGTTAAGGTTGAGATAAAAATATTAGACTGGTGTGAGGGTTTTCTTGGAGAAAGACATATATATATTGATGGAGAACATATTTATATGGAAGTATTATTGGGGGTCTTTATAAGGATGTTCTTGGTAGAAGAAAATGGGTTTGTAGTGAATTTTAATGGAGTTTCTTAGAGCTATTTTGGTGGAGCATTTTGTGACTCCCTTTAATCTTTGGAGGTGGTGGATTCACCCATCTTCATCACCATCTCCACCATATTTAGGTGTTCATTTGAGGTGGGAAACACTAACCTTGATTTAAGTTCATGGAATAGTCTATTTCAGCATGTTGTTTACATATATTAGGTTAAATGTATATGTGTAGTTTATTGACCTGCATCCTAGTATTAGTTATTAGTCATCTTGGTATTGCGTGAAATGGTATCAAAAGATGATATAAAATAAGTCTTGCAAATGGAATAAATTTCAGAAAAGGAATAATGCACATTTTTTTGGAATAAAAATGTAAGAAATGTCATTTTGCTGTATTTTTATTGAAAAAGAAATAATACACTTTTTATGGAATAAAAATATCAGAAAATGGCATTTTGGTGTATTTCTAGTGAAAAAGAAATAATAACTATTTTTATGGAATAAAAATGTTTGACAAAATTGTTTAAATGTGCTTTCCTAGTAAGACTAATAATTAGACCTGTCAATGGGTAGTGTCGAGTCATGTTCGTGTTGTTTTTTATCGTATTCGGGTCTTATTGGGTTTTTGTATAAACGGGTGACTTTTTATCGTGTGAAAAAATCATACCCAAACCCAACTCGTTATGTTAACGTGTCGTGGCGTGGCATGTTCACTCATTAATACCCATTAAGATAATGAATTATTTTGAATTTTATACAATTTGACATATTATCTCATTTTTGAACCCAAGTAGATCCATTAATTCATTGACATTACTAAATCTCTCATTTAGTAAAATCCATTATGATTAAATTGACATTATGCTACATAAATTATTTATAAGTTCCAAAATTATATCTTATTTACTTAAATTAATGAAACATGATGGGTCTTATCAGGTATTAACGGGTGAAGGGGGTTAACACTAACCTGACCCATTCACTATCGTGTCTTATCGGGTTGGAACTGATATGACCAGAACCCATTAAGGGTCAACCCATTAACTTATAACTTCATATCGATTCGTGTCGTGCCTCGTTTTGCCAGGTCTACTAATAATGAACAATAATTGAATAAAATTGTGGATATTTTGTGGAACAAAATATGGAATGAGGTAGAGTACGAGACTACTAATGATAAATGCAAGAAATGGTAATTTCTAAGAATTAAAAAGTAGTCTTGTGTAAAGGTTGGCATTTTATGTACTAAGGGTGTTAAAGAACAAGTGTTAAATGGCTAAAGTGTTTAAAGTGTTAAGTTGGTAACTAAGATCATTTTGAGAAATAACATTTGTTGAGGGACTAATTCATAAGTTTGCTAAATAAAGTGTAAATTGGTAATTTTACTTAAAGTGGAACATTTTTATGGAATAAAAATGTTCAAAAATGTCTTTACACTAACGTGTGTGAAAAAAAATTAAATCTTAAGGTGTGAATGAACATAATATAAATTATGCGTATGTGGATAAGGAACTCAAAGAAGTAACGAAATAATTTTCCAAGTGTTAATGGAAAAATAGACGGTTAAGTCCGGGTTTTGGCTTCGGTAGGGTAAGGTTAAAGAAGTGGTTGAATGTGAGCATGTGTAAAAATGTTAACCACATTAATAAGGACTTAGATGCAATCGAGAATAAGCAAGAAGGGCTCGGAGCCCTTGGGTGAAAATCCTTAAATCAAGGGATGAAGAATATGGTGCGAATAGCCATCGGTGTAGAGCCTGTGTAAGTATGCGGTAAGGGAAGATTTCGAGAAAAGATGAAAGGAATAAGGAACATGACAAGAAAATGGGTTATGTGGTAAAATGTGTTAATATAACTTAACTTGAATGAATGTAATAGATGTTCCAGTAAAGATGAAATGGACAAGTAAATGTGTAAATCTATTCATGTCCATGCGTGAAATCAGAAAGGCTATGTAGAGTAGGCAAATGGGTTGTTAAGTAACCTAAGTTGTTGAGCCTATAGTTTGCATAAGTATATATTGAAAGGCTTTCAAATGATAAACTAGTATTTTTTAACATAGTGTATGTGTGTGTTAAAATGATATTTCAAAGAAAAAATTATGGTATAGTTAAATGAATATAAGGGGTGATTTCGGTAAAGGAACGATTCAGATTAAATCAAGCGTAGCGGTGTTAATCAGGTGCATTGAACAATGTGAGAAATTCTAAATGGAAGTCTTTACAAGACTGAGGGAAATTAATTTGGATGAGTAAGGTTTTCGAAAGTAAAACGGTTAATGCATTGAATATGAAATTTTCAAAGGTATATATATATATATATATATTCGCATGCATGTGATTGTAGCGAGTGGGTATTTATTTATGTCATTCGTTTCCATACTGCTTGTATGTATATTTCCACTGTGGATAAGCTCACATCCCCACTTTGTTACTGGAGGTTAGGAACAGTTCCGTATTTTAAGGGCGTCTTATAGGTAAGTATACTTTATTTATGTTTACGTAGTAGATATTCTTACTTGGACTTCGAGGTCCTCCCGATGGGTCACTCACGTAGTTTATCTTGAAAATGGGAATCGCATGCTCACAAGTAAAACGTTAATTAAAACAAAACTGGACTAGCAACTTTATTTAGGTAGTTTCATTGCACTTTTCACCTAACGCTCGGTTAGGACCTGGTTGACTCATGGGTAACCCATAAATCCGGGTTGCGGCATTACAATAGGGTATTAGATTTGTATAGGACATTTGTTGATAATTAGGATTATATTTATTTTGTATCGGAATAAACTAGGGGGAGATTTGTAAGGATAAATTTTCCATCGTCCTTTGTTTACATTTAGTATATTGTATCCCGTTACAATCGTCAACGGGAATTCATGTTCATACGCTCAAGAAGACGGATCCAAAAATCAAGCATCTTCAACATATGCGGGACGTGAGGTATACATTGGTATATAATTTGTTTTCAATTACTTAATTTTTTTAATAAGTATTGGGATACTTTTTATAAATTGATTTTATCAAAATAAGGCGTTAAAATGATATATTTTGAATTTGTGATTGCATGCTTTATTCCTTTATTTAATAAATCAAATAGATGCATATTTAGGGTTTAATTAAATTGGAGTCTTGACTCTAATTAAATAAGTTAAATCCTTAAGAAATTTTGCGAATTTACAAATTGGTATCATATATCACATTTACAAAAACTCATCGGGAAATTATATCTCCCCAAATGACTTAGAATTGTGGGAAGATGTAGGTGGCATTCCATAGTACAAATCGCAAGGAATCGAGAAATTTCTCCAACATAGATTAGTCTGTGTTGTAGTGTGAGGAACTTCTAGGATTGATACTAGCCAAATGGGTGCTTTAATGGTTGCCAATAGAGGTTGCAAATAGATCCTTAGCCTATAAATCAGTATACCTATAAACATAGTGATGAGAGATTAAAATCTTTTATTCCTAGGTTTAGAGAGACAATAAACACGATAATGGCTAAAGTTAAAATCATTCTTACATTGGTAATTCTTTTGAAAGTATGCATGAAGCCACATTTGAAGAACCCATGGTAGCCCATGTTGTTTGTCATTAAAAGGGTTATCAACAGCTCAGAACAACTCTTATTAAAGTAACCCAAAGGATAATGAGAACGATCAACTCCCTTACCTTTCATAACATTGGCAGCCAAGAAAGAGCACTTTAGAGTTACGCTTTGGGACTAAACACAAAAGACATTCCTTGACATCTAGAATAGAAGAAAAGAAACATACTTCTTATTAGTTACGTTTGGTGTTTTTTATATCTGCATTCATAAATGTGGAATATGCCAAGTGGATGCTTTTACTTTTAAATTTCCAGGGAATCTCAACAGATGTCATAAACATGTGAGTTCCTCTCCTAGAGACTTGGACTCATTTAATTGACAAATATCCAAAATAATGGAACCTGCCATCCTAAATTGAATTTGAAGCAATTAAATGTTGAATTAAAAAAGCAAATAACACTTGGGAGAACAAGTGGAGTAATATTAATATCCCTTAATTTAAGTTTAATGGAGTTAAAGATGCCGGATTTCTCTATATCTAACGCTCTAAGGTCCAACATCTCATGCACCCATTTAGGTCAGTCGTCATCATCCAACTTTTGGGGTCAAAACCTACACTTGAATATGGGAGGTCCTTGGAGTCTATTAGGGTTTTAGACAAAGAGATTGTGGCCCCCAAACCTAGGACAGTATGGAGACAGACAATGTATGATTTTGTGTGAATTAGGGACCAAGACTAGTGTGTAATTATCCACATGAAGATTTGATGGGACAAAAACAATGCTCCCAACAACAACAGCAGTATTGGTCATAAGACCATTGACCGTTTCATCAAATAGAAGACATTCGTTGACCTCTGAAGAGTTGTATGCCATTGATGGTTAAAGCTTTAAGAAAAATAAAGTATGTTTGAGGAATGGAATGCTTTTGGAAAGAGAAGACGAACAATAAAAAGGAGAATATGAACTAAAATTATCTTAAATGGATGAAAGAAAACCATTTGAGATGTAAAAAGTCCAAGGTAAAAGTTAACACAAATATTTGAGTGTGTTTCCTCGAAAAAGAAGAGTTATGGGGAAGTGGAGAGAAAAGTGGAACTGATGTTGGGTATAAGAATCCAAATGCCCTCGTGCTTAGATTTGTTATCTATTAAATACCCAAAAAATAAAAATAAATAATAGTGAAAGTTCCAAGACAACCAAGTGCATTTATCGAAGAAAATTACATAAAGCTATACATATTTGAATTAATTAATCTCAATTGACAACTAGAAGTCATCATATGAATTCTTCCACACATGTTGTGAGATTTAACCGGACTTATGCAACTAAAAAATATAAGTGTAAAAGGGTGCTAGAATTTGAACATTTTAGGTCTAAAAAGTGCAAAATTTTTGTGGGTACATTTTAACATACCAAATTTGGTTATAATACAATTGTTTACCAAATGGTTGAATTAAATTAAATACCAAGGTAATAAAATTAGTTAATGTGGAAATTATATACCAAAAAAATTTAGAGAACAAACATTCATAACAAAATGGCTTAATACCATGCCATAAAAAATTGTCTAAATCAAAACATTTTCTTCCATTTATTTCCCACAATGTGAACTACAAAAGTTAGGGAGAAATATAACATCACATTCGTGGAAATGTATAATAGTGAGGAAAGAAATAAGATACGAAATGTTGGAAAGAGTTGCACAGATAAATAAGATACTTTGCCTCTAAACTCCTTAGACCCGAAGAGAATCGTGTCTGGTGATAAAAGTTAAAGCCTAAGTTGGCTGGCTCCATCGGGTCACCCATATAAACTCTCTTAAAACTATCATTCCAATAAAACTATATTCTAAAAAGAGTAGAGTTCATTATAATTGTTAACTGGTATCCTATAATCTTTTACATCAGCAAATTTTCTTGATCCTTTTTACAAAGAAAGGGTAAGAAGAAAGTCAAGGAAAATATGGGCCTTGGGAATTCTAAGATAGTTGGGAAGATTTTCAAGGATCCCTCAAGCCCAAGCATAACAATTTCATAGTCCCTCAACAAAATGGAAGGAGGAATGTGGAAAAGGGCATCAAGGACCTCTTGGGACTTGTTAACACCATTGACTGACGAGGGATACTCTAAATGAGGATGACTAGTGGCACATCTTTTTAAATTCTTGAAAGGATCATCCTACAAGTTATGGGGTTGTGAGATAAGGTCATAAAGAGGATCAACAGACAAAATGGTCTCAATGACCAAGGATTCAAAGGCACCTAGGTCAAATTTATCCTCAGACAAAACAAAATAATTAGACATACTATTTGACAGAACATAAATGTGAGAAGGAGGGCCAATTTTTCGACACGAAAAGAACCATAAGTGGCACTATGCCAAGCAATTAATAGGTTCACATACCCATTGTCACTCCACCTAAAGGGATAAAAGTGTTAAATTAGTAGTGACCTAATGTAATCCCCTTCAATCCCGTGATTGAGGGTAGGCCAATTGACTCAAATACCCAAGAGGAAAGGGAGGGAATATAATAGTATGATGAACACTCAACTCATCAAAAGGAGGAGGTGTCAGAGAGTCATTATTAATTAAAATAGGATGACGTCTCTCATTAACTGGTTTCTTGAGATCCTGTTTTGTTTCCCTAACCTAAAATACTTTAAGAGTCTTAGCCTCATCGAACTGAGGTTTATTCATCACAAAAAATGATTTAGTGGCCCCACAAGGAATGGGACATACAAAAGTGCGTTCAACCCAACCTTCAAAAAGCCTAAAACTGAAGGTATATCATATATAGAAGTAGTCTTGAAAGGGACCTTGGATGATGACTTCAAATCCAGGAACCGCATCAATATGGCTAGAGGAGGTCTAATAGGTTATGTGTCTGAAGTACAATCAATAGGTATGGTTATATCCTAAGAACCCCAACCATCAGCATTAGTTTGGTTTACACCATTGAGCAAATGAGGCGAAGAAATAGCTAAGTTCTAAGGTCCTTCAATAATCTTCGCTAAGTTAGATGTGGAACTAGGCTCATAAATGCTTTTGAAACCGCCATTAATGTTCTCCAAGGGAACCGTTGTCTTACAAAAGAGAAAAAAGTCAAAGAGATAAGTGGATCAGATTAGAAGGCCAAAATGTTGATTGATTTTATGGAAATGTTCTCGTTGTCATAAGACACATACTTATGTTGCAAAAGTAATGATGATTAAATATGGAGTGGTGCCATGAGAAGCTTAACATTGGATTAATTATTTGTTTCTCAAAAATCAATTTGTGTTGGGAGTATGTCTATACAATATTATTACATCCCAATGAGGTGTTGCCATGTGGGATTATAAACCAATAATAATAATAATCGAGCTATAATGCATAAACCGAAGGCAAGTGACAAAATGCATGCATGACACCTGTCATAGTTTAGATGTTGTGTAAAAATTAGAGGAAAATAACCCACATGAGGGCGTTAGTGCACCTAGGCGGGAAATATATGAATAGATAATCAACCAGCAATTATCAAATAAGATATGTTCCCTGAAAAAAAACTCTATAAATAAGAAACTAAGAGAAAAAGAAAAAGATGACTCCCACAACAAAAACTACATTTACTTGCTTTATCCGTTCTTTCCTTTTTCTCTTATTTTATGCATTTATTTCAATTTGAAGTAGATTATAAGGTAGATTGTAACTTTATTTTATTAATAGTTTCTTTTCTTTGCATTTGGTTTCTTTTACTTTCTTACTTTAAATTTCATAGTGTAGTCCTTTAATTTCAAGCAATTATTATCTTTAATTTCAATGCTTTACATTTCTTTTAGTTTATGCACTCTGTAGATTCTTTTATTCTAGTTATTCATGTACTTTAGCACTCACATCAAAATATTCTCTAAGGTAATCAAAATCTTCTTAACTGAAGCATTGAATGGTACAAAATCATCTGATATAATCACAAGACTGAATCTTTTGATTGGGAAGACCATAACCTTACCTAGCACGCTCGATATTAAAATTAAACACGATAACCAAGAAAGTGAAAACCACAAAAATATTAATCATTGAGGCTTTACATTTCACCCATCGTCATTGTTTTAAATATAGTCGCAATGTTTTGTAACTTAGTTTTCTTAACACTTGAAGTTCCCTCATGAGTGACTCCAATATATGCATAACTTCCTTTGTTGTTTCACAACTGAGTATACGATTATTGTCACATGGTAATATTTTTTTTGAAATTTGCCCAACGAGGCACCAAGTTTTCATTATAAACTTGATCAGCCAACCTATATTCGAGGTTCACTCGGATAACCTACTTTTTCCTATGATTAAAAGCAAGAAAAATAGCAAATAATTCATAATATATGGGAAGTACATACTCAAGATACAAAATATAGGAACTCAACTCCTAACCTTTTATTAATCACTAACATATTACAAAGTAACTCTCAATTTTTCCCTTGGACTTCTTGCCCAGAATTAGTGGCAACAAAACTTATAAATAGAGGTTATAAATGCAGTTGACATCCACAACTTCTAGGACTAGTGTCTTCAAACTAGGCTACTAAATTTCCTATGAAACTTGTTTAATATTTGTTGCATTAGCATCCCAAAAGGTGTCCAAGGAGTTTACCCATGATCTTTGTAAGAGAAAGTTTTATAATTGCTAATTTTTTTTGGTTATCCCATTATACTCCACTATATCTTCATGACTACTTGCACGTGTTTAAATAGAAGAAGTTGATGACATTTTGGAAGATTGAAGATCGTTCGTCTCAACATCATTCAAAATTGTTATGAAGTGGTTTAGTAAAGACTTTAATTTTCCATGGGATATTTTAAAAAGAGTTTGGGTTTAAAAGGTTTTTCAAAATATAATAAAAGTTTTTTGAAAATTTTATCTCCATGTTAGAAAGACATGGCATGTCATTTGAACGAATTTGGGCATGTTGTTAGAACGAGTTCCCACGTTCAAACGAGATCTGAAGTGATGCCTTTTTGGAATTCTCTAGAATGTCATTCAAAGTTTCATTGGAAACACATTCGAACGACATGAGATTCTACATTCGAACGAGGTGTTAAGGTGTTCAAACGAGTATGGAAGTTTTGCTTATTTCTTAAACCTATCTTTAAAAATCTCTAATGCGTAACTCTTTGTAATAACTTTACCTATAAATTAAGATGCAGGATTATAGTTTGAGATAACTCATTTTAGACTTTCAAGAAGCATTTTTTATACTTACTTGTATGATAAAACTCTACACTTTTTGATCCAAACTTGTTGGATTTTGTAAGATCAACTTTTAAAATCGAGGAGAACATAATCCAAAAATCAAGAACACGTATAGATATTTTCTCTACCGTTGAACGTTCAGGAGGCTGATCGATGGGTATGGAAGAGTTTCTTCTTGTGGAAGTTATTGGACTGTGTCGTATCTATTGAAGATTTGAAGACCTGAGTGTTATACTAAGTGGAGATCATAGTAGCCTATAAGTCATTGAGTCTGTCGAATTCTTTACAGTGCTAAAATATAGGTTTTGTCCGAAAGGTATTTTTCCTTAATATTCTTCTGTTTGGGTTGGTTTGTTTATGTGGTTTTGCATATTCAATTGGGACTCCAGTTTGCATTCACACTAATTTAAATTAAGATCAAATTTGATGAAAATTAAATCTTTACGTGTGTAACCTAAGATATAAATAATCCATATAAGCCCCTTCTTTCTTAATATCTATATGCCAAACTAGTGTCTTCCCATTTTTACACTTATTCGGCCCAGTGACTCCCATGAAAACTATCCAAAACTATTTTCTGGAACCACTCCTCAAAGACAACTAGATACAATACCACGAATTAAGACGATTCCACCTCAAAAATAAGCAGCCCAGCCCACTGATTGAACTCACTACAAAACGGGAGTGACTCAAGAAATTTTATGGATCATGTCCCAAAACCATGTATAGTTAAACCCGCATTCTGTCATTGGATATCCCACATATTCCAACAAAGTTCCTATGAGCCTAGGATCACTCGTGATTGAAACCCAGTTCTACCTAGGAGGACCCCCTCCTTAACATACCTCTTAATGAAAAATCAACGTTGGTGGTATTATACATCAGCTACTATAAGATGATGAGGTTGCTCACATACTCTGACAACTTTGAATTTCATAACCCACTTTGTTTCGATTACATGTCATATCCAAAGTGAAACTACGACTTTTTTTTAGGGCAATCAAGATCATAACTTGTGTTAAAGTTAGGCTATGACACCCTCACCCACACACCCCTCAAAATAACTCGACTACCTAGTCGATATTTAAGAAATTCCAACTCCACTAAAATATTCCAAAACCAACCTTCGAGCTCACTGAACAATATCAACATTAACCTTCAATTCATCCAAAGTATAGCAAAAAAACAAACCCATTTAGGTCTAACTTCTTCTATTAAGAACCATAACCTCCACGTCTTAACATCCAATTCATAAACTTACTCTTGGTCATGCAAGGCACCTATAACCCGCACACGCCAAAGAATTATTGCATATTTTTTCTTGTACTCCAAGGCTTGGAGTCTGCCCAGTAAAACAAGGGGATGACACGAGCTTCTCCCCCACTTGAATTCGAGCCAACATCTTTTGACTGTTGCACTTGAATTACAACAAGTTTTATCCACATTAGACAATCCTTTGCTCGGCGTGTACCCTTGCAAATTAAACACCCAAAACAACCACTTTTGTCTTATTCTATTTTCCATCATCCCTCTTACCGTTGCCATTTTCTATATTTCCATCTTTGCGTAAATTTGAGGCACCTTTTCCTTTGCCTTTGAAATTAAATGAAATAGCATCTGACCACTCAGGTTTAAGATTCACTAAGCTATTCATCGCTACTATTTCTTACTGAAAATCTCACATGCCATGTCTTCGTAATTCGGCCTTTACCCAAGGTTTAAGATTGGAAATAAAGTTGTAGAAATTATCATCCTTGAACATTCCCTTAATATCCATTATCAGTTACATGAATTTTTTCATTTTTTTCTACAGAGTCTTGTCATGCTTCATGCGTCACAACACTTCCCTCGCTTGCCAACCTGAATTAGTAGGTAGAAATTGTTCTCGTAACTCCTTCTTTAGTTCAATGCACAAACTAATTTTAGACATTACTTTATCTTCGGTCCAGGTTCACCATGAAATTTTTACATCATCACATAAGTACATCGTGGTGATTACAACCTTCCCTCCTTTGCCGATTTGAGAAGCCTTAAAATACTCCTCGATATCATACACCAAATTCTTCAATTCTTTCGTCGATCTTGAACCAGTAAAAGCCTTCGGTTCTTGAATCTTATACTTCATGACACCAATAATGTGTCCCTATTGACCATGTTGAGCAATGCCTTTTTGAGTATCCAAGTATCCTCATCAAATTCTACTAAATGGGAATGAAGTTTTTCGGCCGAAACATCAACATCAACAATAACGTTCTTAACCTATTCAATGGTATCCCGTATGTGATTTTCTTACACCGTTTGAACATGTCATAGTTCCAATCGCAATTATTATAACTTGACTAAGAGTGTTGTCGATGTAACACCCATTGGAGAATTTGCAATGAATTTTTCCAATCTTTATACCGTTTTTCGTAATTCTACACTACTACCACCAGCCATTTTTTATTGAATTCAAAAAAATATATTCCAAACTCATTTTAACCATGATAGATTTGAACTTTTACTTTAAACACTATTTTAAGCACACCAAAATTTTGCCCAAAATGCAACTCTGATACCAATTGTTATAAATTTGTTTTTTAAATTTCCCCAGTTGGCACCAATTTTTCTCTGTAAACTTGATCAACCAACCAATGTTCGAGGTTCATTTTGATAAACCAATTTCCCCACAATTAGAATCAAGTAAAACAATAAACCATTCACAATATATGAGAATCATGCCCATAAGACACGAAATTATAATAACTCAATTCCCAGCCTTCTATTAATCACTCATAGATTAAAAAGGAACTTCCGATTTCGGCCTAGTTCTTCTTCCTTAGAAATAAAGATAATAAAACTTATAAATAAAGCTTATAAATGCAGTTGACATTCCAACTTGTAGGACAAGTGTCTCAATACCAAGGCTATCAGATTTTCCATAAAACTACCTTCAATAAGTGTTGCATTAGATTCCTAATAGGTGTCCAGGGAGTTTACCCATGATTTCCATATGCCCAAATTGTGTCTTCCCATTTTTACACCCATTCAACCCAGAAATTCTCATGAAAACTACTGAAAATAGATTTTTGGACAAGTCCAACCACTCCTTGAAGACAACTAGAAACTATTCCATGAAATTAAGACAATGCTACCAAAAAAATAAGCACCTCAACCTATTGATGCAACCTGTGTTGAAAAATAGGGGTGACTCGGGAAATTTCTCTAAAAATCATGCACAACCAAACCTACATTTGATCATTGGATATCCCATATAAGACCACAAAGTTTTCATGAGCCTAGGAGCACTCATGGCCAAAACCTAGTTTTGCCTTGGATGACCCCCTTTAATACCTCTTAAAGAAAAATCAATAGTGGTAGCAGTAGACATCAACTACTATAAGATGAAGAGGCTACTCACATACTCCAACAACTTCAAATTTCATAACCCACTTTATTTCATCCATGTGCCTTAGCCAAAGTGAAACTAAGACTTTCCCTTTTATTTTGGGGGCAACCTTAACTTAACACAAGTTATAAGTGTGAAAGTTAGTCTCTTATATGCTAATTGAGGAAAATATAGCATTTAAGCCACCCAAGTTATAATTATATGCAACAAACTCGCCATCCGACTAAACAACCCTATGTTTCTTAACTCTTAGATAATATTAGTCAATCATGGGACTAATCCACTCATCCACACTTTCTCATGATTAGACATCAAATGAGGATGCATTTTCACTTTCATATGGCCATAATTTGAGCAACCAATGTTAGTTGGATGATTTGTATAACTAATATCCCTTTTAAATACATTCTCCAAACAAGATCCAAATGCAATCATCAATCTAGATTTAGAAGAAAAGCA
Source organism: Sambucus nigra (assembly GCA_949130495.1). Lineage (NCBI taxonomy): Eukaryota > Viridiplantae > Streptophyta > Magnoliopsida > Dipsacales > Adoxaceae > Sambucus > Sambucus nigra. The sequence continues at coordinate 11,594,264 of OX422212.1, read as the reverse complement.
CACAGACAAGCAAGATTTACACTAACACATGAATCCTTAAAAGAGCAACCGCTCTAATACCATCTAAGTGTGGTATGTTTTAGATAAAATGTTCACCTCAAATAAAATTAAGGGGGTGAATTGTTTTAGTGATAATTTTACCCATTTTAAAAATCACTTGGCCAATTTTTACATTCATCCTAGATAACATATATCTGTGACAACCCGCCTACTAAAATAATAGGTGGCCAACCCAATACTCTAATAATCACAAGAATCATAGGTGGTCCATTCTCAGCATCACTGTCGATTAAAATAATAGTATGAGATAACCACCAATCTATTTTAGAAAACGGACTGTCAAATTAAAAATTTTGAAAGTAGAAGAAAAACACTTAGACAATCCCATTTGTAAAAGCGGGGGATACCAAAAATCAATGGATAAAGAATGACAATATAATAAATATCACCGAATAAACTGTCGATGAACAGACCAATACAAATAATTACGTAGAGTATTACATTTAAATATTTACAATATAATGAATGAGTGTAATACCTTGGGCAAAACACGCCCAAATAAATACACTGAACATAACTAGAGTGCAATAGAAAGAAGCGTCTAATACAAGTAACCTACAACATTCGCAATATGCTGTAGCTCCATGACAACTGGAATGGAAATGTAAACACGGGTGTCCATGCGGTAGAGAACCTGTAACGGCAAGGAATATGCAGAAACAAGGAAATATAGATACGGGTCAGGGCCCGGTTTGATATGATTACCATGTGACTAAAATGCATGACAGTTAAGTGCGTAATTCTCTCGCAGATAACACTAATATTTCTCACCTCTCATTCTAGCAGTAACCTAGCGCAATATTATGAGATTCTCTAGTTAACCCTAATTACTAAGGGCTAACTTATCTCCAATCTCAACACTATGCCCTATTCGTGCGTGGGGTGTCTCGCAAAGAGAAATCCAAACAAGGAACCCCCCCGATACACTACTACTTAGGCAAGGTTGATCGTTGAGATCCATAGATCCTTATCACAAAATAATCAATAAATGTATGTGTGTTCATAAGTGTGGGAGGTCACATCTACAGATACTCAAGGATTATAAAAATAAACCCATTCATCATCTAATGGCACAATTCCTAATTCATCTTTAGGAATACATATAAATGGTACAACATTTTATTAAACGTTCACCAAATTACTTTCATCATATACTATTTCATTTTGAAATTCTATTCCTTATCAGGAATTATAATCATAGTTTTTATGCTCTTTGTGGCATTTCATCGTGCTCTATATGGCACTTTCTCATTTCAAAACTTTCTTTACCAAATTTTATTTCCTTTCTTCCATCCAGGAAAAATACATAATTTAAAGCAAGTTTTATTATCATAAAAATGCTTTACTTTCATTTCATATCATCCATTTTCCTTCTTCCATCCGGAAAATGTATTTAACATCCCATTTCCCTTCTTCCATCCGGGAAATGTAAATTAAAGCCATTTTATTATCATAAAATGCTTTAATAACCAATAATGTCCCACATTATTGAACATAGTTATATATCATATAATATAACGCAATCTAAGACCGCCCGTCCGGGTTTCCCCACTGTGCGCGCCCCTAAATGGCTATCATCTTCCAGAGCCTATCACCAAGACAACCTGGGATCCTATCGAAACGTCGGGAAGCGACCATGTGCCTGCGGGATAGTCAAGACCACATTGGGAATCTCCTAACCATCGCAGAAAAATATACAATCACAAGCGCTCACATGGTCTAGGGACTATATCCACCCTGCATTCATTATCCAGGGGGTTTCACCACAACGCGCGCAACTTCCCTTATGATAGCGATTTAGAGAGGTGTGTATCCATAAATTAACATTTATGAAAAACATTACTTTTTCCATTTTGAAAACTTCCAATTTTACATTTCCAAAAATCATCCATTTGTACTTATTCATTTAGTACCATATTTTATGACATGCATTCTTTATTCATTAAGTCATGTTTATTAATGACCTAAGACCCAAAGTGCCACTAACCTCAAAATAGCCTCCAAGAGTTCATATTATTTCATAAACCCTCAAACTGAGTCTCCATAATGGAGTGTCTCCCAAAAGCTCAACGTTAATATTTTAACTTCCAATTTACCTTTAGGCTAACCTCACATATCGTTCGGACATTAACCTATACAAACTAGCCCTCGGGTAACCCAAATATCCCATCTTAACCTAGGACATTAGTCTACCCAATACAACCCTCTAGGACTCTCCATTACTTCCCCAATGAAGGTTCCTAAGTTCCTCTATTAAGATGAAGAGGTGAAATAAAACTAAGAAAGACTGAAGGTGGAAAAACAGGGGACCGGTCGACCGGTCAAGGGACCGCGGTCGACCGCCCTTACAAGTTTGGCCTGCTAACAAAAGCAGTAAGCTAATTTTGGCATGACCAGTCGACCGGTCCTAGGACCGCGATCAACCGCACCTATCAGGTCCACGAAAAACCCTTCCTCTACAAAGCCAAAACCGAACCCTAAATCCCACCATCCCATAATTTCTTCATTCCCTTCCACCAACAACATTACCCCAACAATTGTACACCAAAAGAAACCCATATAACAACCTTAAACCACACAATCTCCAAGATTTAAGGATTAAATACCAAAATCAACTAAAAAACCCATTTATGGTTTAAACCTCCAAAATTAACTATACATGCAAATTTATCACATTAAATCAATATCTAGCAAGTAAGAAACTTGCCTTGAGGTTCGTAGTCTCGGATCACCTCCGGTAGCGACGGAATCCGTCCCAAAATCTTAATTTTCTCTCTTTCTCCCATTTTCTCCCAACTCTCTTCTCTCTCTCTCTCCTTTGGCTTCTCTCCCAAAAATGAAGAAAAAGAAAGGGGGGGTGGGGGACTTATACGGGTCTCAAAACATAAATCCCCTCCTTTAATTGTTAATACACCACTAAAATGACTCGTAACCACTTAATTGAGCCGTAACGCGCAAAAAGTGCCCGAAACCCAAAAATATAACGTGGCACTTATTTCGACTATCTCGACTATTCTAAAAACAACCGCACCCCCTATTTTGGCATTCCGGAGAGTGTGAACTATTTTTACGTTCCAATTTCATTTTATTTCATTAATTATACCCAAATTTAAATATAGGTCATAACCGTCGTTTTACATATAACGACGTAAAATACAAAATATAATGCTATTTACCTTCTCATAACGGTAAATAGACAAAACATAGTAAATATTATCCCTAAGTCTCACGGGAAATAATATTTACTCCAACATACCCTATTTTATAAAATTAGCCTATTAGGCAAAATAGTATAAGATAGTCGCTCAAAAACCTGGGTTGTTACATACTCCCCCCCTTAAAGGGGAATTTTGCCCTCAAAATTCAGGCGTAACCCATAACCATATAAAGAGTATACTATACCAAAAACCGTGCTATCATACTAGCAAACCCCTCTATAGTGCAATGTCCCCATAGGACTCAGACTAAGGTCATTACTATTTGATCTCAGTCCACAACATCATGATATAACATAGCACCAAATCATCCCTCAGGAACTATCGATCCCACCCTTCTACTAAGGGAGGAGATACCTACACAACCTTGGCACAAATTGCCTTACTTTTCGGAACACATTACACCCTTACTAGGGAATAACTACTCTAACTTATAATCGCACACCCCGACACTACTAACTCCTATTCGCGTTGGCGTATCCCTTAGAAGTTTACTGCTCAATGAGCCCAATCTTTAATGAAATATTCCCGGACCACTCCCCGTCCAAGGAATATACTATTCACTATTTCCATTCCAATGAACAAACAAGGCACATTGCCAACTATACTAGGCTACACACGGCATCATGCTTATCGAAAACGATCCGAGTTATTGTACGAAATTTCGATCCATAAGAACTACTACTCCAATACTTCCTTTAAATCAAACCCACCCATCCACTAATGGGTGGTAGGATATACCCCATATCCACACGGTTCCCATTTCTTCCTGGAAACTTTACCAGTACCTTGACACGAATGTCTCTCTTAGTTCACCACCATTGCTAGGAACTGCATACAGTTCTAGAACTAATACTAAGAAGAGCTGGGCGTACACTTCTGTACTTAGTCCGCCGTTTCCATTGAGTAAACAGCGATTGGTCCAATGATCCACAGTTTTCTCAACTAGAATCATGACCATTTCATTATTGGCAATTCGATAAAAATGTCCACGGATATACCTGTCCTCGTTCCACACGACTCTCTACATACTAGTAGGTGAAAAGGGTCAATCACGGACATAAATGCTCTTACAATAGAGCCCCCTCGGTTAAACTCGTTCCATTGGCACTCCATGCCACGATTAAACTCTCAGACGGTTTCTACTCGGCGCCCATAACACTCCCATTCGCATTGCCTTAGCGAAAGGGAATATCCTATCGATAGTCCTTCACAATCACAAACTTGTTGCTCGTGAAAAGACCCAAACTCCTGCCCAGGAAGTAGTGCCTCTAATTCTTTAAGGCGAATACTACCACTATGAACTTTAAATCAAGCGGGGGATGACACTTCATAAAAGGGTGAGACACATGAACAATGGGTCCATGCTCCCATATTAATACTTCCCATTCCTGACAAGGAGTCGTTCGTTAAACCCACTCTTGATCATAACAACACGAGTGCAGGAGAAAAAGTCAGCTCATACTTAAACTCCTCCAAAAATAAGGTTACCAACGTAACACTCTGTCTAAGAAAGGCTTCATCTCCTTTGGTCCAACATCCCGAACCTCTCGAGATCCTTTACTTCTCGTTCTAGGGACCAATTCCTTTATAGAGTTAACCCACAAACCTATTGTGGTCAACTCCCAACCACCTTCCTAAAATAACGTCGCATGCCCTAAGGGCCTAGCGTCCTAAGAATCCTAGGGTCGATATATAATCTATCTAGTCTAGTCGTATAAGTATAATACTAAATATATCCCTAGTGTCCAAGACCTTTTTCGACTTCTGACCTTAGCTCGGTTTCATGTGTGGGACGTCTCGCCGAAGCGAAATTCAAACAAGGAACCCTCCCGTTACACTACTATCTCACATTGTCGGTCGTCGAGAAGTAACGGTCGAAGACACATGATTGGGAACAACGAAATCCTAACTCGTAACTCTACTAATACATATTTACTTCTTTACAAATGGACTTCTCCTTAAGGCATAACCATAAGTCTCTATCGGACTTTCATAATCTTAGTCCTCCCCACATCGATCAGAGGAAAACTATCATAGTGCTCATATATCGCACATCAACTTAGCCCTTAATCACTCATATACGTGATTCTTGGCTAAACCTTCCAACCCAACATCTCAATGAATAGAAAAAGAAAAGAAAGAACAGAAAAGAAAAGAAAATGCACATCTCTCCACTCCCAACATCGTTAAGGTTTATGCGTGGAGCGTCTCGCCGAAGCGAAATCCAAACAAGGAACCCCTCCACACAATCCCCTTAACTAGCCGGTCGTGGAGGCAAGGCACATCATACACAAGCAAAGCAAATAAAGTAAGTAAACAGAATAAAAACAAAAATAAAGGAAACTATCTACATACTGTAAACCGCCTCTATAAAGTCTCGACCTGTATCCAGGGGAGATATTATAGAACAACTAGTCCTTCTCTGGAACTAGAAAGAGGATAGCCTCGCGATTTATTCGCTTGCTAACACACCAACCCCATCTAAGAATATCCCTACTCGTATAATACATATAATACAAGTAGTACATACCACACACATCATCACTCGCCCCATAACGAGTGAAAGAAAATATAGAACTCCCTATCCTGGAAGTCATATAAATATTTTTACTATATAAAAAAAATATACACCGATATTATCACAAGCTCGATATACACACCCGAATCTAGGGTTATCACCATACTTCTCCATCTTATCTTAAGGAATGCACCCCTCGTACCTGAGTTGGAAAGTCCCACCAACATACTTGCCAACCTTCCTGGCCTCTACCAATGGTTCCAAAATACGGCATTCTAGTCTTATCTGAACCAAACTACTTCCATCAATGTCCTAACCAGGCCTCCCATCCTTGTCAGTTATCTTCAATCGATAAGATCAGAACGCATAGTTCCCTTAACTTCTTCAGCAAAGAGAACATCCTACCAGCCTCCCCGACCTTAACTCCACGAGTCTTCCCCGGGTAGATGTCCACCAATGGGGTCTCATGAACACTACTACTCTAGAAGTGTTACCAACACTTACTTACAAGCCTATCATTTCCAATGAAAGTCCCTCTCTATGGGTAAAACATTCTGCCCCACTATAAAGAGGTGACTACCATTCCTTCCACTTCAACCTTACTCCAATGGTTGAAAGGATCTCCTCAAACCCTCACACTTGGGCACTTCTACACCCCTCTTTAGGAAAAAACTCTCGGGCCTTACGTTCTCACCGAATGAGGTTACGCTTCCTCTATCCAACCGAACTTCAACATGTGGTCCTTGTCAAGGAGCTCTCCACTCCGAATTGACATTGCTTGGAATCCCAAGCATAGTACCACTCTCTACCGCAGCTGTACTTGGGAAAACTATTTCCACTGTACTTAGTAGTCACGGCAGCAATATAAAACAATGCTACAAAGGAAGAGACCTCTAAAGCGGCCCTCATCCCCGACTACACTTCACAGCTTATAGTAATCCCGCCTCGTGACGACTTCACAACGGCCTTCCACGATGCCCTTCATCTAACGACTTACAAGTCTCACACGAACGCACAAAAATCTTCGGGGTTCTCGTAACATAGCAGGAGAACGAAATCTCACGAGAGAAATCAATGATCTTAATCTTAGGGCTCTACATCAATTAGAGAGAAAAGCAAAAGACGTAGAACGTTCGCACAGATTTATAAGGATTCTAGAACCTAATGCTCTGATACCACCTGTGACAACCCTCCTACTAAAATAATAGGTGGCCAGCCCAATACTCTAATAATCACAGGAATCATAGGTGGTCCATTCTCAGCATCACTGTCGATTAAAATAATAGTATGAGATAACCACCAATCTATTTTAGAAAACGGATTGTCAAATTAAAAATTTTGAAAGTAAAAGAAAAACACTTAGACAATCCCATTTGCAAAAGCGGGGGATACCAAAAATCAATGGATAAAGAATGACAATATAATAAATATCACCGAATAAACTGTCGGTGAACAGACCAATACGAATAATTACGTAGAGTATTACATTTCAATATTTACAATATAATGAATGAGTGTAATACCTTGGGCAAAACACGCCCGAATAAATACACTGAACATAACTAGAGTGCAATAGAAAGAAGCGTCTAATACAAGTAACCTACAGCATTCGCAATATGCTGTAGCTCCATGACAACTGGAATGGAAATGTAAATGCGGGTGTCCATGTGGTAGAGCACCTGTAACGGCAAGGAATATGCAGAAACAAAGAAATATAGATACGGGTCAGGGCCCGGTTTGATATGATTACCCATTTACCCACTTACTTTAACTTTTCGTTACCTTATGGACATTAACCAATTACACATTTACTTGTCCATTTTAACCTTTACCAGAACATTCATTAATTCATTCAAGTTAGGTTGTATTAAAAAAATTCATCACGCAACCCATTTCTTAACATGTTCCTTATTTGTTTATCATTCCTCGAAATCTTTCAATAATCGCATACTTCAATAGGCTCCACACTACCGGCTCTGCGCACCATATGCTCTAGCCAGTTATTTTGGGTCTTTCACCCTAGGGCTCCGGGCCCTCCTTCATTTTCTATGTGTCATCCAAGTTCCTTTTTAATGTGTTTTAACATTTTACAAATGTCCATATTATTCCAAATTTTCTTTGATCGGTCCGAAGCTAAAACTCGGGATTACACCCTAACGTGTGTTACACTTTGAAATTTTTATTTCATGTCCTTTACACTTTAACCTTGATTTTATTCCAAAATTAATATTCATTTAGGACCAATTTGTGTAACACCTTTTCCTTCATTTTTATTTCATAAAAATGTTCAACTTTAAATCAAATGACCAATTTACCCATTTGTTTCCAAACTCATCTTTTACTCCATTTTCACAAGAGTTAATTTTCCCAAAACACTAATAAGTTACCTATGCTAACTTCTTAACAGTTTTAACACCTTGGCACCTTTTTAACCTCGGAGTAATATTCTTATTAATTGGAAATATCTTTATTTCATTATTTCTTTTCTAATTTCATAAGTGTTAATTTTTTTACAACATTATTAAGTCCTACACACCAAGTTTTCAATGTTTACCATTAACACTTATTCAACACCCTTACAAACTATCTTTCCAACTTGGACATTTCTTTACTTTGTTTATTCAAGAAATTCAATTTACACTTAAAGAATACTTTCATAAGAAAAATGTCATTTTATTTTTACGAATACATGTAGTCTTGTAACTTTTTACATATCACACTTTTAACCCCTTTTTCACACACTTTGAAGACAAGAATTTCTACTTTTCATATTTCATGTTTAAACACAACAAAATCTTCTTTAAACTTGTTTATACACTTAATGTCATAATACTACAAGTTTATATGCATGAGAAGATGGATTTTAAATATAAAAAACATCTTATTAAATGGGTTAAACATATTTTTTACTCTAGCCTCAACACTTGCAAAAATATGCTTTTCAAAACATAAAGAAATTTTTACTTTTCTTCAAACTCATCAAATGTCCATTTATCATAAACTTTACATTTTTGCATGAAAATTTGAAACAGTATTTCAACAATGTTTAAGAAAATAAATCATTATCTTTAAACATTTAATTTCATAAAATGATTAACATCAATCTTTCTTGAAAATACACCATTTTCACAAAATGCCAACTTTAAATATTTCAAAACTTTGAAATATTTATTCATTCTTTATTGTCAACAAAATAACATCTTACCAATATTATTATTCCATAAAAATATTTATTATTATTCTACTAACAACCATCATTTATCCATATGCATCCTACTTATTGACGATCTAACCACAAGACTACTTAAAATTCAAATAGAATCTTAAATACTAAAGATACATTTTCCCACCTCTAATAGCTCCAATGGTGGTAGAATTATTGGTGTAGGAGGAGTAACCCCCACCTCCAGAGGTGGCCTCAAGGGATTACTAAATGCATCCTCCAAAATTCTTCAAAATGTGTTCCATCCAAGTTTCCAACCAAGACCCACTTTAAACTCCACAAAAGCTCCATCTTCATCTTCTCCAACTCTCCCCCCCCCCCCCCCCCCAAACACTTCTTCAAACTTCGTAGAACCACTTCAACAATGGTGGAGCTGGGTGTATTTGTTTCAAACATGGTGGAATACATTAAGAAAATGGTGTTTGTGGTGGTTTATAATGGTGGGATGGTGGAGAGAAGGCAACAATGGTGGAAGCTTCTCCACCTTCTCTCTCCCTCTTCCATCTTATTATCTCTTCAAAATGCCCCAAATGATCTAAAAAAACCCTTATAAAATATCCCAAAACCTTACAATCCCATTTTGCCCAATCTGGGCTCACTAGAGGTTGACACCCCAACGGTCCAATGACCAAAATTATGATAACTCACAAGGGAAAACTGATCTAAATATTTTCGAGCTACATTGTTCGAATGACAAGCCAATGTCGTTTGAACGACTTCTCCACCTCATTTGAAGTCCTGCTTCCCGCGACCCCTTAATTTCGTTGGAACAACCCCCCCTCCACATTTTTCTTATTCAATTTTTTACTCATAATTCTTCTTATAATCATCATTTTCCCCTCTTCATAACATTTTATAAAAAATTTAATTGGATTATTGGGATATGGTATTACAAACTTCCCTCCTTAGGGAATTTAATCCCCAAAATTCTTGATCCTTTAATCATCAATCTCATTTGGTTCACCAACTTCAATTCTAAGCCGTATAAATCCTCCAAGGCAAGATCATCAATGTCATCAAAACTAAAGTCACCTTATGTGCATCCACACAGTGTTAGTCACCAACTATTCAACATGTGACATGCTCTAACGCTCACTATCTCGTCAACCATGACATTACACCATCGATTTCGAGTCTCCATTCGCCTTATGATCAACTCCAAACCATTTGTAACACCACCTATGCTAGTACCTAAGGAATGCAGGTGCTTCATCAGTAAAATCCTTCCTAATGGTCGACACTCAACCAATGTGAACCATAATACAACCAATTGTCGTCTTCATCATCAAAATCAATTCTAGCATAGGACCATACATCTTCTGTTCCACAATTTTTAGGCTATATTGACTACACAACTCGCACGAGCTTGTCGATAACCATACTATGTTATTATTTCACTCTAAGGAGTAACATTCTCATCAAGTCACCATCGTGCGCTCGGCTTACGCCTTCTGTGGCGTCACTTTAATGAAACTAGTACTACCCTAGGTGTATCACCCTTTAAGTACTTGTTCGAGCCTCACTCCAATCCACTTACCGTGGCAAAGAAGCATCGTATACTAAGTTTCCCTTGATTTACAACACTATACTCTATCCTCAAGTTATCATCCGGATCTTTACAACTCTAGTCACTGACTGTCGTGCCGGCCAGTCAAAATTCCGTTTATCCTAGGGAAGATCAAAACTATGAGTAAATCGTGTGGCCAAAAATTCTGCCACCCCTACAGAAAACATTATGCAATAGCTAGATCGGCATCGGGATGAATTGACCATACCCAGACCATCGTGACCTCTCGGCCCCAATCGCGTCGTACCATAACGTGGCACCAATTCGAGGCGTCTCATAGGTGAGAATTAGGGGTGGTAAACGGACGGATATGGATCGGATACCATGTTTTCCATATATGTATCCACTATCTGGATGCACTATCCGTATTCGTATCCATATCCGCCCGGATAGTTAAAACAACTATCCATATATGTATCCGCTTGGATACCTCGGATTCGAATAATATTCGTATCCATTTACATTATTTTTCCCTCACAAAAGATAACTATTAAAATATCCAATCCAATGAAATCTAATCCAATCCAAATAAATACATAAGATAATTACTACCTCTTAACATCAACAATTATGGCCTCCATAATAATAGTAGCATTCTATAATGATAATATGGCTTAAATCCATCCATACATTACAACAATATAAGCTTAAAGCCATCCAAAAAAAATAGCAGTAGCATTCCATAGCAATAGATATAAATATGCATCTTTTAGATTAAATTCAATATATTGAGAATGATAACCCTATAGAGATTTTAGTCTTCAAAACATACTGATATTTATATTTTAATAAGTAGACATTTTTATTTTCTATGCAATATACCTATTATTAACTTCAGTTCTCATCAAAATCAAAATAATCTCTTTACTTTTTTGTTTCTCTCCTACATTTATTCATAATTAAGAAAACTAATGAAGAACCGCATGAACAATATATAAATACAGTTATATATTTGTATTTTTATTTTATATGTACCTGTTGTTGCTAACTTTCTCTTTCAAGAGGAGGGGACGCGTAGCGGTGGAGCGACGAAGTTAATGCACAATGGAGGGGTTGATGAGAAGCGGTGACGGGGTTGATGAGCAGCAGTGAGCTGATGAGGCGGAAGGGGAGGTGGTGGGATGAGGGTTTTTTGTGGAGTGAAATGAGGATTTCTTTTCTTTTGTTTTGTACGAAACAAAAATGAAATGAAATTATGGTTTTTTTTGTTTTGAATGGATTATATGTTCTTTAGTGGGTGTAAGTTATGTGTGATAGGGTGTATTATAACTTTAATGTAACTCTATGATAATATACCCAATAAAATAATAATACATCGGCATTTTATAATATACCTAATAAAATAATAATTTTAGGGTGTTTATGTTTTGAATGGAGTATGTGTTTGTTTTGTTTTAGGGAATAAACGATTAAGTTTTTTTAATATTATTTTATTAGTAATACTAATACTAATATTATTAGTTATATTTTAAACATATGTTTGACGAATATGGGTATTCGGTAAAATGGATATTCCGCATCGGATACGGATTATCCGTGTCGAATACTAGTACTATCCGTATCCGTTTTCTCGGATATTTTTATAGAATATCCATATTCGTATCCGTTTCCATTTTTTCGAATAAATATATGCAAATTAGGATTTCGATATCAGACAGATGCGGATTTTTGAATATGCATTTACAGCCCTAGTGAGAATATCGATCCTCGATTATCGAAATCGAAAGGAACACATGAGAGTCAGAAGGAACAAGTAACCATCTCGAGATATTTCACCCATAAGCTTCTGATTATGGTTCACAAATGCGAACCTACGTTGAGGTCATGCCACTAAATCCCAAAGTTCTCATCGAGCACAAATCCTAGCCACATACACTGGCTTGGGTCACTAGCTGTGATGTATCGAATCACAACATTCATTCTCGTAACACGAAAACAATTTATAAATTGTTAGTCCTTTAGGAAGTCAATGCCTAACTTCCCTCCTTGAGCAAGACCCTACCCTTCACATCCTCGGGGTACAAAAACCATTTCGATTTGTGAATACTTCACTCCCTTATTTACACTGACCTTGTCCAATTACTAGTGACGATGTCTCCAATCTACTACACCCAGGTTATTATCTGCCTTATCATATAGTGATTCCCAAACTTCCCATACGCATTACTTATTTCAAGAGAGGAATTCATCCTATTATACCCCTCGACCACATGAGATTATTACCAAACTTACATTCGATTTCTAACTCATCTACTCAACTGGTCAGTGTTTTCAGTGAGTGTACAACCACCCACCAATTGGGATTCTCTCGAATAGAATACTTAGTTAGCCTCGGAAGCAAGAATTACAGGCTCATCCAAGTCATTTCTCAAACTCTTAAGCTTGTCAAAATTCATCATCATCAAATTAGAGTCTGGATAGTGTCGACAACCATTGGTCTTATCTTACACTCTAACCCAATCACAATAAAACACTACCTCCTTAATTAATATATAATCAAGCTCAATTATCTGTCTAATAACCCCATGCGACATTGTCCAAGTATCTTTCATATTTTTATCATTTTTTCTTTCCCTGAATTTTGTCCACGCCTTCAAGAAAACACCGTTGTCTTGTGTACAACACTATCGCAATGATAATTAGTTAAAAATACAAAATCATTGACGCAATACTTCTTATATGTCTTAAGCCTATGATTTGGCCCTTGAACTAATCGCCACAACTGTGCCTTTGATTCCGTCTCTCTTAAATTGGCTAATTGTGCAAAAGACCAAAACATAATTATAACACACTAAATTCCAACGTTATACACACTAATAAATGACATGTCTAGGCACTCTTATTATATATTACAAAGCTTTTAATATAGACATGGTATGAAAGAAGTTTTCTTCTGTACTTTTGTCATTTTGATCCCCTTTCATTTTCCACGAGAATTGGACTTCAATAATGCTTTATACTCACTATAAATTGTTCATGTTAGTTTCAAGTTTTAATATAACAATATTAATATACGTGTAATATAACACATGTGACAAAACTCAAACCTGTAGTATTCATGGAGTCCATCGACATTAAGACAAAATAGTAACCATCGACGTATTTGTTGAAACTGTGTTGGTTCCAACATCACAATCTTATCATCAAGCAAAGACCCTTCATCAGAGAACTCCCCATCTTCTTCTAAGAAGGCTTCGCGAGTTCATCGATGATTTCCCTCTAGAGGGTTGTCTTATACTCCATGCAATAGCGAACCAACTCAGAAACAATATAGGACTCTGTAATCGACCGTTTAACATATCGTTTATTTCTTGGTATATTTTTAAAGTCCCCCATTTCTCTATTCATATGGGCAAAAAATCATTAACATTACAAGTCATTAACACTGGCATGTTAAAATTCAATATAAGAAAAGTTATTTACCTTTCGAATGAAAACATCCACCGATCTGATATACGCCCACATATCAATGCTCCATCTCCTGGATGCACCATAAGGTGGACGCTAATATCAAAGAATGTTGGTGGAAAATATTTTTCCAACACACACAATGCTTCCACAACCATGTATTTGGCTCTTTGAATATCCTTTCGAATTAAAACATTCGAGCACATTATGTTAAAGAACAAACTAAACTGCTAGATAGCTTTTCGTAAACCACAGTGTTTAGGGAAAGCATGCTGAAGCGAGATAAGTTGTAAATATTCTATTATGACATGATAGTCATGTGACTTCAAAGAGTGCAAGCTAGGTGGATTAATAATGGCAATGTTTCTCAAGTTGGATGAAAAACTCGAAGGGAGCTTCAAGTCTTTCAAAATTTGACAAAACTATTTTTTTCATCTCCTTATTCAATGTAAATGGTGCTTTGGGTTTTATCTCTTTACCAGTATGTCCATCTACTTTCATCCATTGACTACTATGCATGTGCATATTCTCCATATCCGACCGAGCATTTATTGTATCCTTTGTTTTGAGTTTAGTATCAAGGATTGTGTTTATTAGATGTTCTGCAAAATTCTTCTGTATGGGCATCACATCAAGAACGTGTCGAACTTGATGTGAAATCCAATATTCCAAATCAAACAAAATGGACCTTTTATACCACGCCTCTTTAACTTTGGTATTACAATTATCGATTACATCACCCACTTTTCACTTTTTACTCTGGACTTTTGGGATCTTCCTAGGAATATAATCAATATGGGATAACTTCTCTAATAGTGCATCACCATTTAATCGAATAGGAAGGTCTCTATATTCTATCATTTTGAACCCTAAATAACCTCCTTTCCTGAATGGGTTATCATTATTGAGAAACATATAGTAGTTTGTGTAAACTATCTTTTGGCTAAGATCTAGTCGGATGGACGGAATATTATCACCACAAACAGGAAAAGTTTTGTAACCATGTGTTACACATCCAGATAAATTCTCGTATGCGGGGAAATAATGAATCCCCCACATAAGCATAGCTCTCAACGAGAAAGAATCTTTTCTCGACATGTCATAAGACGACACTCCTTCTTCCCATAGTAGCTGCAACTCGTCTACTAGTGGCTAAAGAAAAACATCAATATCTTGACTAGGTGACTTTGGCAAAAGTATTAAAAAAGACAACATATGAAACTCTCGCTTCCCGCACAATGATGATGAGAAATTTAATGGTGCAGTGATAACAGGCCAACAACTATAACTAGTAGATTGAATACAACATGGATTAAACCCATCAATTCCTATTGCTAACCAAACATTGCGATCTTCTTTAGAAAAATCTATCCATTTCAATTTAAAATTTATCTACTGAGATGAATCAGAAGGATGTCATTGAAAATACCTTGAACTGGTTGCTCGACTATGGCATGCCATTTCCCGTGCTATCCATAGTATGGTGTACAATCTAACAAGTGTAGGAATTAAAGGAATATGCCTTAATACTTTCTTAGGTTCTTTGTATACTCTACTCCCTTTGCTCGTGATAACTTCATATCTCATCTTTCCACATTGAGGACATTCCTCATTATCTTTATTTTCCTTCCAATACAAAATACAATTATTGACGTATGCATGAATGAAATTGACCTTTGATAATACACAAATATTTTGTGTTTCATCCCTCGAACCTACGCATTTTAGCCCCCTCGGGTATCTTATTCCCTATATTTATGCTCGTTAACTAGACAACCTCGGATTTCTATGTTAACATGTTTTGCAGGGGTTAATTGAGCCTTTATAGGTATTTGGATGCTAAGTGTGAAGTTTGAATGCATTCCGCTCGATTTCCGTACACGATCGCACATTCAAGAGAATTTTAGTCTTTTCATAGATTGGACACCTGGCCCAACATCTACATGGAAGTTGTAGCCCTCCTCGTAAGCTTCGCACGGACGTGAACGTTGCGTGATTTCGATTCAGAATGAAGAAGTTACTGTAATTTTAGCGGAGGAGAAATGCAAACAAGAAAAAATAGGAGGAAACGGCATGCGGACCTTCTTGATCGATCGATCGATCAAATGGATCGATCGATCGATCCTTTAATATTTTCAATTCATGGGGAGACAGTGGGCTGGGATATTAAGCATCGATCGATCGACGATTTGGGTTGATCGATCGATACCCTGTTTTTATGAGATATTTTTCTTTTCTTTTCTTTCTTCTTTTCTTTTATTCCACTTGCTACAAATACCAAGTTTTGTGTAAATATCTGATACTGTAGTTTAGATAGTTTTTAGAAGATAGTTTATCTTAGGGTTTGTGTTTTTGAAGAGTTCTTCTTCATTTCTTCTTGGATTGACACCCTTTTGGGCTTATAAGTTGACTATTCATTCAACCTCTCCATTAATATCGTTGTTTTTACTTAATTCTTGCTTTTTTAATTAGGTTTACAAGCTTTGATAATTAGGTTTACGTGCTTTCTTCTCGTGCTTTCTAGTGTAGATTTATTGTGTTTATTTACCATATTTTTAACATGCTTTCTAAATAATATAGTCTAGGTTGTGTTAGAATGGAACTCACTCGGGTTGACGCGTTGCTTGGCTTTAGTGATGGTGTTTACGGGTCTATTTCGGGTGCGTTGTCCTAGTTATTGCGCCTAGGAGATTTGAGGGGGCATATCATGTATGTCCTGTGATTACGACCTTTTGTGCGTAATTTATGGGATATTTGTTGACACCAAAATTTTACTAGGCTTTTATGCAGATTTAGGGGCGTGACAATCCTTCATTTAATTAAATGTCGAAAAAAGACGCATTCGTAATAACTTGTCGACCCATGTATCCATGTTATACTAATTAACTTGGGTGAGGGATATTCGACGCATCCTATAGTTTTACTCGCTTTCTTAATCTACGTTTATTTTCCCTCGCCTAGATTAATATTTCCCTTTTATGCATCTTTTCCTTTTTAGTTTGTAAATCACCTTTTACACTTTTATTAAAGAATACTAAATCCTATAAATTCTAGCAACTCGTCTATGTGGATTTTCGATACCTGACTTACTGTTGTGCTTGCCTCACAAGTGTAGTCGTAATTTATGTTTGTTTGTATTATCGGGGTGAAACGAAAACAACGACCGTGCCCTTACACGAGCACGCATTTCACGCGGGTAACCAAAATGGCATCGTTGTCGGGGACTTGTTTGTTTTAGACTTTATTTGATTTAGTATTTCGTAGTATTTTCTTTCTATTTGTATTATTTCCTAATCTTTTTGTAGGACTTCCACATTTGATCACTTGGAAACGCTCGAATTTTTCCCCCGCGCATATCGTTGTGGAATTCGCCACGTGAGGCACTTTTGGGGTAAGCATGTCTTATTCCAATTCTTTCGGTAATCATTGTAATAATTCTCAAAATGCTGATAGTCCTATGACTTTTGGTCAATACTTAGAATCCCAAATAATTTCAAATTCAAATATGACTTTGGGCGAGTATAACGAAAGTCAAAACTTGGTTTATTGGAATTTTGATGATGATGATAATGATTTTGGGCCTTTACCTCCTTATAATAGGAATTTTGAAACGAATTGCAATAGTTTTCAAAATTCCTATAATAATGAGTTTTCGTTTAATTCCGATGGTAATTTTTAAAGTTCCCATTTTCATGGATCCGCACCTTGACCTATGACATTTGGTGAGGGCTTGCGTATGTATGAGAAGGAGAAAATTAAAAATCGTTATCAGGAAGAAAATCGTTGTTAGGAACATGAATTGGATTTATTATTTGAGTTCGACGATGATTTTGCTTCCGAGACTTTCGAAGTCGAGGAATGTTTTGAACCAAATGAGGACTTTGTGCCTACTTTGGAACAAACCATTCTAGACTTTCCCATTGCATAATAGATATTGAAAGTGAGGATTAAAATGATGTAATATCTATTTGCAATGAAATGATTTGTTCTTTGGCCCCCAAAGAAGAACATTTTATTGAAAATGATATTATTTCCTTCGAAACTCAATCTTCACGTGATGATGATTCATCTCATGAGTTTGAATTTCTTTCATACCCATTTTCATTCTCTATTATCACACCGTCATAAGTACCCGATGATTCGGTTTCAAACTATAATGTCTTAAACCTTTTCGCCGATGAGGAGTACTTTCTCGAGTCGCCTTCCATGATCGCATCTTTGCCTTTGTGTATGCTACCTCCCATTCTAATTTCAAAATCATTGGGAGGATATTCGACTTTTCTCGGTCCCCACATGTTTTTGTCACCCGTGCAATCCAAATCCCCGATCGTCCCTCCAAAACTTTTAATTGGCGATGATTCCTTTCTTTCGCCTTACAGATACCTTTCGTTGTTCAAACGGAATTCACATCTTTCGGAAGTCATGCTTGAGAGTGAGGGTACACCGGTTATCCTCCAAAGTCAAATCATTTTTGCTATGGACCCTCGGCTATTTAAACTTCTAGTGTACAGTTAGTGTGAAGCCTAAATTGTAGGTTGTATATAGTAGCTTTTTATTCTTTCTTTTTATTTTTTCTTTCCTTTTTAATTTAGTCTAATGTAATTAGTTAGCTTTTTGTTATTTGTTTTCGCTATGCTCGGTACTAACTTGTTTTGTAGATTCTTTGGACTTGTTCTTATAGGGATCTCTCCAATTTTGGGTAATATCGTTCGTTTCCTCTCTTTAACTTGGTTATTAATTCACATTGAGGACAATGTTAAGTTTTAAGTTAGGGGGTGTGGGATATTATATCCATTTCTTTATTTAGTCCATGTTTTTGCTCACATGTTAGTTACTTAGTATGCTTTTCTTAGAAAATTTCAAAAAGATTTTCTTTCTTTTTTCTCCTTTTTTTGGGTTTTTTGCCTTTGTTTTCGATCATAAATTTAAATAATTGCCTGATACAATGGACAACCCAATGATGCATTTTCTCGATTTTAGAAGTTATTAGACTTTAGTCTTAGATCATTGATATTATGAATAACTTCATGAATTAAACTTTATCCCATGAGCATATGCACTTTTATTGTTTCATTGATTTGGTTTAAGATTTTTATAACTTGGTAATCTTTTGTTTCATTGTATATACTTACACCGTGTAAGCTTTGTACCTTTCGTCGTTTGTGAGTGTATACACTATTCTTTCCTTTTCAAAAATGTTGAATTCATTGGTAATCTCACTATTATTTCATTTGATCGTTCACTAATTGAGTTCATACATGAAATATATTACTTGAGCATGATTTTCATATATTGTTTTGACTTGAGAATTGCGTAAACTTGGTGAAATGATCATAGCCCTCTTTTTTATATCACCCATATTAGCCTTGACCTCACCCTTATATGTTTTCCCTCGATAACCCCTTTGAGACTTAATATTAGCCTTTCGTTTCATTACCCAAATTCCATAACCAACTCCGAATTGGAATTTTATCCCATATATACACCTTCCATACCTTTCTTTGGAATGTAGCTTGGGATTGAATGATGTTGTTGTGATGTCGGTTGCAATTTAGGCATATGAGAGTGTGAAAACTAAAGAAAAGAAATGTGAAAAAAGTGAAGAAAAAGTGAAAGTAAAAAGAAAAAGAAAACAAGAGAAAAATGGGAAAAAGAAGAAAAGAAAAGAAAGAAAAAGTTGTATATGTTGTATATAGTTTAATAAGCTTTGATTACTCTCCCCGATGATAAATCTAATGCCTTTTCGGAACTTGTTTTCCAATTTTGATATTGCCCGCATTTTCCCATTATCCCGAGTTTTCATCCCCGAACAGTTTGAATCCGTACATACATATCCTTCATTTCGTACCCTACCTTAGCCTACATTACAACCCTATACAAGTCCTATGTGATCTTAGGGTACATTTAATTCAAAAGTCATAATAGTTTTGATAATCTGTGAAAATGCATTTCGCCTCCTTTAATTAGCGGTATCTTTTATTGAGATTACAAATTTTCAGTTTATATAGCGTTCTTCATTTGTGACATGTGTGCGGCCTAGTTTCCATTTAAATTTTCTCTTTATGCCCGCATGTTCCATGTGTTACCTCCCTATTTCGAGTGAATTCAGTTGATAAGTGTAATGCCCGTGAGGATTGAATATATGCTTGCTTTTATGTTTATCAGTTTTATATGTTGTTTTGCCAAATCACACTGTGCATGTGCTCGCTCCCCTCCCACATTTTAAGGTTTTAATTCTAGGAGGTGCATTCTATAATGTTAATGATTTGTACTTTTGTTTGAATCCGTTCAATGTGCTAATAATGCGTATGAAATCTTTTTCACCATTGTTGGGATTGTCGCATGTTGGTTTGGGCTTATTTTGAGAAAACCATGTGATGTTTGTGGGTACCATCCCTGAAAACCCTCACGAGACGAGACTCATCCACCAGGGTGATCTAGGGGTTTAATGGCTTATTGCATACGATAAATGCAATCGAATCACCCACGAAAGTGGCCTTATGCTTTTATACCATACTTTTATACTATCTCCTACTTTTGGTTTGCTTGTAGTTCTTGTTGCATCCTATTTCATTGCTAAGGACTAGCAATGTGTAAGTTAAGGGGGGTGATAATACGCAAATATTGCATATTTCATCCCTCGAATCTATGGATTTTATCCCCCTCGGGTATTTTATTCCCTATATTTATGCTCGTTAACTAGACAACCTTAGAGTTCTATGTTAACATGTTTTGCAGGGGTTAATTGAGTTTTTTAGGTATTTGGATGCTAAGTGTGATGTTCGTACGCATTCTGCTTGATTTCCCCACGCGATCGCACATTCAAGGGCATTTTAGTCTTTTCATAGATTGATCACCTGGCCCAATATCTACACAGAAGTTGTAGCCCTCCTCACAAGCTTCGCATGACTGCGAACGGTGCGCGATTTCAATTCAGAATGAAGAAGTTACAGCGATTTTAGCGGAGGAGAAATGCAAACAAGCCAAAACAGGAGGAAAGGGCATGCAGACCTTCTTGATCGATCGATCGATCAAAGGGATCGATCGATCGATCCTTCAATATTTACAATTCGCGGGGAGACAGTGGGATGGTGATTGGGCATAAATATTGTATATTTATTCCCATAATTTCGATACATTGGTAAGCCCGAGCGATGCAATTGATATGGATTTAAGTCACATTGATTCTACTAACCTTCGTAGGCAAGTATTTCGTGTTTCGTGTTTCTCCTATGTGTTTTACAGGTTAATGATGCAAAAGATACAAAAGAGAAATCAAAACAATGAAAGAAAGGCTCGAAAGGCAAGTTCAAAGGCATTTTCGTAATTTTACAGTTGGATACCGGAGGAGGTGTCAACTGGAAAGTTGAAGAGATCGAAACAATGAGAATACTGGAAGAAATGGCACCCAAATCCAAGCTATGGTGAAGGAGTTATGATCATTCAAAGTTGAAGAAAAACCTAATAAAAGAAGATGAAAACATGAAGAAATTTTCTAAGTGTTGAAAAGAGAAGAAAATGTCACCCAAACTAGTAGATATCCGCGAACCCAGCTTGAACCGATTCGGGGGTCGAACCAGTTCACATGTGCCCCAAACCGGTTCGGGGGTCCTGATGAGCAAAATTGTTCTTTTATTCTGAGTGGTCTAGCGGGATTCTGTGGGTTACAACTCATTCTTGATGTATTGTGGTATGAAGTTAGCCTAAAAAAGGCAGAGTTCTGGAGAGTTTTAACATACATATACTTAGACCTAGAGAGAGGACAAGAAGGCTAGATAGTTAAGAGAGAATTCCATAGAATTGTTGATAGTTTTGTAGAGTAAAAACAAGTAGAAGACTACATAATATAGCTGGAATTATTTTGTATCAAGACTTATTAATTTTCGGGTTTGTTTTCAAGTTCTAATTCAAGTTCCATTCTTCTTATTATTATTCTTGCATGATTAATACTCTTATTTGATTTAGATAAATTTCTGAGTTTATAACACTTGTTTACATGTTTCAAAATAGTTTCACCAAGATTTCTTTCACATCCAACATAATTATTCTTAGCATCGTTCAGTTTAACATGTCCAGCTAGATTTATAAGGGTCGGGATGCATAAACTCGGCCTAATGTGTTAGTTGTATGTGTGTGAAATTAATCATCTAAATTTAATGATGTATTATAACCGTATTGCGTAGTAACACAATCATTTTAGACATTTGGATCTCGTTTGCTTTCGGGTAACCGGGATGCTTTAGAATGCAATGCGAGTGTTACTATCGCGCGTTACCGCTTTACTTGTCCTCTGATTTCGTATGATGCGGGCTTGAACCTCATATACGTAATACTTGGGAGTACTAAAGTCTGGGACTAATCAATCATTTAAATTTATGATTATTTTTATACCTACAATACATTAGGGTCGAGGGACTGCATTCCCGCCCTATTTTTCCTCACCATATAATCCAAGTTTCAGTTTAATCATCATCAGTAATTTAGTTTATTAGTTAATTGTTTTATAATTACATATAGTTGTAGTTACTCCACCAATCATATCATCGTTTCCTTTTCTTTAAAGTCGGAATTAAGATTTACTCGTCTGTCCACGTTGCCCTATTTCCTTGTAGATTCGATAACCAGACTCACTGCTATACTCCATAAAAGTGTAGTTAAAGTTTAGGTTTTTTATGTTGAAGTTGAAAACCAATAACAATGATTAGTGTATTACACGGATGCTTGGTTTTTACACATCAGTCAACTGGGATATTAAGCATCGATTGATCGATGGTTTGGGTCAATCGATCGATCCCCTGTTTTTATGAGATATTTTACTTTTATTTTCTTTCTTCTTTTCTTTTATTCCAATTACTATAAATACCAAATTTTGTGTAAATATCTGATATTGTAGTTTAGATAGTTTTTAGAAGATAGTTTAGCTTGGATTTGGGTTTTTGAAGAGTTCTTCTTCATTTCTTCTTGGGTTGACACCCTTTTGGGCTTGTAAGTTTACTATTCATTCACCCTCTCCATTAATATAGTTGTTTTTACTTAATTCTTGCTTTGTTAATTAGGTTTACAAACTTTGATAATTAGGTTTACGTGTTTTATTCTCGTGCTTTATAGTGTAGATTTATTGCGTTTATTTACCGCATTTATTTACCGCGTGTTTCACATGCTTTCTAGCTAATTTAGTCTAGGTTGTGTTCGAATGGAACTCACTCAGGTTAACGCATTGCTTGGCTTTGGTGATGGTGTTTACGGGTCTATTTTGGGTGCGTTGTCCTAGTTATTGTGCCTAGGAGATTTGACGGGGCATATCATGTATGTCCCGTGCTTATGACCTTTTGTGTGTAATTTCTAGGATATTTGTTGATGCCAAAATCTTATTAGGCTTTTATGCGGATTTAGGGGCGTGACAACCCTTGATTTAATTAACTGTCGAAACGATACGCATTCGTAATAACTCATCGACCCATCTATCCATTCTATACTAATTAACTCGGGTGAGGGATATTCGACGCAACCTATAGTTTTACTGGTTTTCTTAATCTAGATTTATTTTCCCTCGCCTAGATTAATATTTTCCTTTTATGCATCTTTTCCTTTTTAGTTTGTAAATCACCTTTTACACTTATATTGAGGAATACTAAATCCTATAAATTCTAGCAACTCGTCTCTGTGGATTTTCGATACCCGACTTACTGATGTGCTTACCTCGCAAGTGTAGTCGTAATTTAGGTTTGTTTGTATTTTCGCGGTGAAAGGAAAACAACGGTCGTGCCTTTACACGAGCACGCATTTCATGCGGGTAACCAGCCTTCATCCCTAAGTCTTTCATCATACGCTTCATGTGAGGATACTTTTCTGGCAACGTGCTTCCTATCAGGAGACACCTTTTCAATATTGATAGAAGTGTTGTCACACTATTTCCTGACCATCCAAACTGTTTCTTTATATTGTGCAATTCTACGATTACAGAAAGAGTTGTCTGAGGGCCCTCACATGTAGGGTACAGTTTCTCGGTTGCTAATCTCTTGTATTCATCGTACTTTTGATTACCTAGATACTTTTCTTCAGCAACCCTTGGTTGATCTCCTTCAGTATCTTCATAAGTACCTTCATGCACTCCATAAAATGTATCAACAAGGTTCCCCATACCAAGTCCTACACTATCGTGCTTTCTTCTTCAGTTATTTCTTTAAAAGTTCTTGTCGATGGGTGCCCTTTTAAATTTACTGAAGACTTTTCACCATGTAAATCCCATGTAGTATACGACGTATTTATACCATGCATTAGCAAACGTGTTTGAATTTTTGTCACAGTAAACCGCATACTATTCTGACATTTGGAAATGGACATGGAATGTTTGACAACAGTTGATCATTATTTTCAATCGCAAAGTCAATAAAATCTTCAAATCCTTGTTTATACACTAAGCTAAATCTATTCTTTTCACCCATCCATCCTTTATTAACTGGTCGAGACATTCTGCAATGTAAAATTGTTAAGTGAAAAGAGCATATCGTATAGTAAGACAATGCATTCGTATGAAAACAATACATAATTATTTAATGTTGAAGGCACATTGTGTTTCCTCAAAGTTTCGATAACACTTATATAATTCTACCACCAAAATAATCATCACAAAATATGTATTTCGAATTAAATAAACATCTATAATATTCAAACTTCAATTTCAAACACTTTTAAAACTATAAAGTTGAAATTGTACATTATTGTGGAAGGAGGAGGATATACAACAAACTCATACTTTAAACTTCTGATTTGATCTAACTTAAAGCCCTAGCTTTGATTGCAACCTTTAATTTCAAACGTGATATCGCATATCAACTATGATTTTGTGATATCAACAAGATAAATATGGTTATTAACGGATGTAATTCGCAAACAACAAAACCATAAACTAATACCCTTATTACCCATTAAAGATATACAGTAATTACATAAATTAACAAATAACACACATAAAAGAATGGGTTATCAAATTGAACAATTCTTCATCTTTTAATATATTTTTCCTTTTTGCAATCTTATATTTAATAAAGAAAATAAAAATCATAATAACAAACATATTCATACATATCACTCTCATGAACTAATAAATTCAAATCTTTTGCATAATTGTGTATATATCAATCGGTTAAATGGGCAATGCACAATGATTACACAAATAATTATAATTTTGCTACAGAATTTCAATTCCAATGCGTGTATATATTTATACATATGATTATAAGGAGAAGGAATGATGAATATAAATACCGGATTAGAAGAGACTTGGACCGAGAATTTGTACCTCCACGAGAATTGTTCAAGAAATAGAGAAAAAATAAAAACAATATATTTTCAGAATATATCATCCATAGACTGAAAAAAAGGAAAAAAAACAATACGAGACATGGGCGAGTCTCTTTGCTATCATATATTCATCATTTAAGAATATCTCTTTTTTCAATTAGGGTCAATACGAGACAGGGACAATACCTCTCTTTGCGATTGAAAAAAAAATTTGAGACAAGACAATACCTCTCCTTGGGATCAGGGGCGAGACTCTCTCTGGACGATGGGAAAGGGAACGGCGGCAACGGAACGACGATAGGAGGATAATGGAGGTGGAAGGGGAACGACGATGGGAAGGGAACGACGAAAAATTGCATGTGTGTCCCAACTTTTACGTGGGAATAGAAACGTGGGAATATAATACAGTTAGGGTAAAAAGATTAGCTCCCCAAATAACCCCCTTCATTTTTCCGCCAATTTATTTTGCTAACACTTATTTTTAACACATAAAAAAATTATAATTTAAAAATATATATATTATAATTAAATATAAACACACTGAAAAATAATTGTAACGGACATACGTAATTACTCACACTTAAATACCATTAGAAAATCCTAACGCACTCTAACTGTTACAAAACCAAATATACGTCCATTACAAATGTTCCCATATGGTGTAGTGGGGCTCCACACTGTCAGTTATGCGCACCATATCGTCTGGCCAGTTGTTTTCGGTCTTTCAACCCAGGGCTCCGGGCGCTCCTTAATTTTCTCGGGTGTCAATAGAGTTCCTTTTTAATGTGTTTTAACATTTTATAAATGTACACATTATTCCAAATTTACCTTTACCCGTTCGAAGCCAAAACTCAGTGTTACACCCCAATGTGTGTTACACTTCAAAATTTTTATTTCATATCCTTTACACTTTAACCTTGATTTTATTCCAAAAATAATATTCATTTAAGACCAATTTGTGTAACACATTTTCCCACATTTTTATTTCATAAAAATGTTCCACTTTAAATAAAATAACCATTTTACCCATTTATTTCCAAACTCATCTTTGACTTCATTTTCGCAAGTGTTAGTTTTTCTAAAACACTATTAAGTTACCCATACTAAGTTCTTAATTGTTTTTAACACCTTAACGCCCTTTTAACCTTAGAGTAATATTTTTCTCAATTGGAAGTACCTTTATCTCAATATTTTCTTTCGAATTTCATAAGTGTTAATCTTTTACAACATTATTAAGTTATACACACCAACTTTCCCATGTTTAACCATTAACACTTATTCAACACCATTACTAACCATTTTACCAATCTACAAATTTCTTTACTTTCTTTGTTCGAGAAATCCAATTTACACTTAAATCCTACTTTCATAAAAAAAATGCCATTTTATTTTTATCAATACATGTAGTCTTGTAACTTTGTACTTATCACACTTTTAACCCTTTTTTCACACATTTTGAAGACATAAATTTCTACTTTTCTTATTTCATGTTTAAACCCAACAAAATCTTCTTTAAACTTCTTTATACACTTATTGGCATGATAATGCAGGTTTATCTACATGAGAAGATGGATTTTAAATCTAAAACAAATCTATTAAGTGGGTTAAACATATTTTTCATTCTAGAAATTCACAACACTTGCAAAATTATGCTTTTCAAGACATAATGAGATTTCTACTTTTCTTCAAACTCAACAAATGTCCATTTTTCATAAACTTTATGTTTTTGCAAGAAACTTTGAAACATTGTCTCAAATGTTTAACAAAATAAATCATTATATTCAAACATTTTATTTCATAAAATTTTTAACATCAATATTTCTAGAAAATATACCATTTCCTCAATATACCAACTTTTAATATTTCAAGACTTTGGAATATTTATTCATTCTTTATTCTTAACAAAATAACATCTTACCAATATTTTTATTCCACAAAAATGTTTATTATTATTCTACTGACAACCATTATTTATCCATATGTGTCCTAGTTATGTAATATAACCACAAAACTACTAAAAATGCAAATTGAGTCCTAAATACTAAGGATACTTTTTTCCACCTCTAATAGCTCCAATGGTGGTAGAAATATTTATGTAGGAGGAGAAACCCCCACCTCCAAATATGGCCCCAAGGGGTTACCAAATGTATCCTCTAAAATGCTCCAAAATATGCTCCATCCAAGTTTCCAAACAAGACTCACTTCAAACTCCAAGGAAGCTCTATTTTCATCTACTCCAAAAAAAATGCAACACTTCTCCAAAATTCGTAGCTTCACTTCAACAATTATGGAAATGGGTATATATGGTTCAAACATGGTGGAATACACTAAGAAAGTGGCTTTTTGTGGTGGTTTATGGTGGTCGGATGGTGGAGAAAATCCAATAATGGCGAAAGAATTCTCCACATTCTCTCTCCTTTTTCGACCTTCTTCTATATTTAAAATGCACCAAATGAGACAAAAAAAACCCTTATAAAACTCCCCAAAATCTTAAATTCCCGTTTTGCCCAATATGGGATCACCAGAGGTTAACACCCCAACGATCCAATGGCTAAATTCGTGATAGCGCATAAGGGAAAAGTGATTTAAACATTTTTTATCTACGTCATTCGAACGACAAGCCAATGTCATTCGAATGACTTCTCCACCACATTCAAAGCTTGATTTGTGTGACCCTTCACGCGACATGACAGTGTAAAGTAATGGCATGTCGTATGAAGCCTTGCTTTGCGCTACCCTTCAATGTCGTTCGAACGATTGCGCTTTTTTTTACTTATTCAATTTTTGACCCATAATTCTTCTTATAATCATCATTAACCCACTTTCAAAAAAGTTTATACATAATTTAATTGGATTATTGAGACAAGGTATTACACATAATCAATTGGGAAACCAAATTCGCATCCAATCAGATAAATACTTAAAAATCTAACCTTAATACTAGGATTGGTAAGATTGTGTATCCCAACTACAGTAGTGCGCCCAGGTACAAGAATTTTTAGAGAAAAAAACATCGTATTCGGAATCTTGAACGCGATCTCTTTTGAACTTTTCTGTGGGGGAGAAGTGCCAACGACTTAACTTGCCTCTTTTTTTCTTACATCTTTTATACCTTACTTGTTAGTTCAAGTATAATTGGACCAGAGGAAGAAGTCAGTTCCACCAGTAATTGGTATAAGTACCTTTTGACTATATCATTTAACGGTCGGGATTTTCCAAATACCTTCATTTTCTTGTTGGAAGATTCACCCTTATACTTGTTTATTAATCTAAAATTATTTAATAGTAAGAAAATATTGAACAAAAAGTGTCTACATCACATAACTACTAGATATTGGGGCCACAACATGAAAATATAAATTAGTTATTAGAAATATAAAAGGCTAGACTAATAGATATGACTAAACAAACAATTGATACTTGTCAAGGCCTTGTAATTGGGCTAACCATATGTATACCTATTTTAGGGGAATAAGTGCACCTAGGCGAGACATTTAAATGGGAAACCATCCAATAATTATAATACCAGTTGCATGACAAATGAATCTATCAATAAGCAATTCAAAGACGATCAAAAGGGGGACTCTGAAGCCCAAAAAATAATTTTAATCGTCTAAACCTTTTATTTTTTTTCATTACAGTTTTCTAGCACAGTTTAACATTTCTTCTTTGAAATAGTTTGTAAGATTGATTTGTTGTAATTATCTTTCACATTTATGATAAAGTTCTTTTACCATTATATTTGAATTTTTGTTGCATTTCTTAGTGTAACATATTTTACATTCCTTAGTGTAAATTACTTTACTTGTTTCGACTCGAAATCATTTCATTTCACTATCTTAAATACCTTGTATTTTGTTTTCGTCTGTATTTCTTCCTTTCCTAAGATTTTCATTAGTCCTAGTTTATTTAGTTTTTCAAACTTATTTTGCATTAATTGGAAAGTCTTTTTAGTTGAAGCATCGAATGGTACACAGTCGCTTAATTATCACACGCTAAGAAAAACAATTGGTTGGTCAAATGATAAACTTGTCTAGCACGCTTGCGCACACTAAACACACACATATACACACCCAAATCAATGCAATGAAATATCTTTTTGGCACACTTGGTGCTACTACAATGTTTCATAAGTATTTGTCACGTCTATGACACTTAAAAGTGATGATGGAAGTGAAAAATACTAGGGAACCTCGTTCAACAAGTCGACTGACAACTATAATTAAACAACAAATTTTGGAAATTGGTTAGTAAATGAGACCAAATTCCCCAAACCAAGAACTGGACGGAATAGTAACTTCATGAGGCACAAATCCAAGTACCACGCCTGGAATAGGTGTGTCTTCAAACACCCTAGATCAATTAATGCATCATTTAAATTTAGTCATTAACCACCTTCGTAATATCATCTAAAGTATTATTACAATGATTATCATTGTAATAGTAGTTTGTGTCCTCCTACTGTTGTGATGCCCAAAGGTAAAGATCTTGCATCACATGTGGGTGTGAACACGACCACACAACCCGTTAGTTTTCACCCTTTGTATTATAGGCTCAATAACGTTGAAATCGATTTTGGATAAAACCCAATAATTAGAAATCTCATAGATATTATTGGCCTAGATATTAATAACACAATATAGGTTATGGTGGTAGGGATGTGCACGAATAGTTTAGTTCAATTTTGAAGGGTAATTTATAGCCAAACCAACAAAATCATTTTTCTACAATATTAAAATTAAATTGAACTCGGTCAGTTTGTCAACCGAACCGAACAGGGCAAGTTTTTTACAGTATCAGTTTGATTTTCTCATCGATTTTGTATAGGGCCAGTTTGATTTTGACATGGTTGGTTTTTTTACATTCGTTTGATCTTTCTCTGGTCATTTTTTTCATTATATTTTTAGCCTATTTTAAATTAATATCTATTTGACACCACTAAATTTACATAAAAAATAACTTTTATTGGTGGAATCAAATTAACTAAGTGAAAACTATATTTATTTTTATTTCTTAAATTTTAGGAATTTTTTAATCCTATAAAAACATGTTAAATTGGTAAAAAAATATTAACAATGTTTTAAGGATATTTCCCAACTTGTTTGATTGGTAAAACCAATTCAACACTGTTTTTACACTTCAACACTATTTTAATCCATCTCTAGCATTTTTGGATAATTTTAATATATTTTAACACATGCTGAAAAATTCAACATTAACAACTTGTGCTAAATATAACTCAAAAACAAACAACCTATTAAAAAAGGTCCTAAAATATTTCATAATGTTT
This sequence comes from Sambucus nigra, assembly GCA_949130495.1. Lineage (NCBI taxonomy): Eukaryota > Viridiplantae > Streptophyta > Magnoliopsida > Dipsacales > Adoxaceae > Sambucus > Sambucus nigra. Next base: position 11,563,676 of record OX422212.1, on the reverse strand, counting down.
TTAAGAAAAGGTGGGTTGCTAAAAGGACGGAGCCCATTGTTCTTGGAATCACAAGCATATGTTTCCCCATAATAATTACAAGCATCCCTAGTTTTTTTAAACCAAACACTGAGCCTTTATCTTAGGAGCATTTACCTTTGTCAAATATGCATTTTACTAGTGGACTTGGGGTCATCAACTTGCTCAATTGTATAATCTACATAATTTAAAGAAAAAAAAGTAACTGGTCAATATAAAAAATTGCAGAAAGTTGAATACAAACCACTTAAACAAAACTCAGATTATAACTTGAAGTTGTTGGTTTTCTTATTTTCACGTGAAGTAAATGTTTATCGATTCTTTATTTATTTCTTAAAGACGTTTATAAGAAACCTCCATTATTTACCAGTAAAAATATTTTATAACTCCATTGGTATAATCTGTTAGGAAAATAAACAACTTCTAACTTAAAGTCCATGAAAAGTTGCTACCAACAAAAGAAGTTTGTAGGGTTGTTTGCCATTTGAAGTAGGTTTAAAGAAAAAAAATATGGCCAACATTAAAAAACATATAGTTTAATATAACATGTTTATATTTATACAATTAAACACATAAAAAAATAATTAGCTCTAAAGTAAAAAAAATGTGGGATAAGATATAAAGTAAAATAATATCGAGTAGATATTGGAATATCTAAAGTAAAAAAATACCTTAAAATTTTTATTTTCCATAGAAAGTAGATCCAAAATGATTAGCGATGGAGAGAGAAGCGAAAGGGAGAGTAGAGAGAAATGACTATTTTGGTTTTCGATGGACGTAAAGAAAAAATAAAAGAAGAAGATGGAATATAGTTTTTATTTTTATTTTAGTGAAGTGAGAGACGATAAGGAATTTTGGAACATTTGTTTTGGTTTGGGGGTTGTGTCCATTGGGTTAGGTTTTGTGCTGAATCTTTACGTTAATTATAGTAGACCCTAAAGTGGCACCGCTTAAAGACATATGATATGAAGAAAAATATTAAAAATGATAATAATAAAACAATAGCGCGGTGTTTAGTTCAAACTAAATCTTATTAACCCTAAACTAGAAATTGAACCGACTTAATCTTTTTAGGCCCCTTCACATCGGATCGAATCGAACAACCTTAAAAAAAGACCAAAAATAGTTCGTCAGCTGAGTTTTATCAGTTTATCGGGTCGGATATCGTCATCAAATCCCTCTCCTCAGCGGTGGTAACTGACTCCCACCACTATAAGGATTCCCCTGACAGAGGAAAGGTAGCAAGCACATACTTCTGCACATCGGTACACTCTAGCATGCACAGGTGTCGATGAATATTTTTCTTCCAATCACAGGCCTCTACTACATCGGTGCTACCTCGAAACTCCGGTGGGTGACCCTTCTGAAAGGTCTTCCTAACCCACTGCCAAGAAGGTGGTCCTACTAGAACCTAAACTACTGGTGCCACTGGAGGCGGTGCCTGGGGCTATGGGAAGTGAGCTGTCATAGCTCGCATCGCCATATCAACTACCTGTGCCACTATCACTGACACCTGAGTAGTTGAGATCAACTCGGGTATGATTGAGGGGGGGGGGGGGGGGGTAGTACATGTGGCTCCTGATGAGCCTCCCTGAACTCATCCCTAGCCTCAGCCCTCTCCGCTCTATGTCTCTTCGGTGGCATCTGAAAATAGATTGAATCGTATAAGTACACAATTTATACAAAAGTCTAATAGCAGAAATACGATATCTCAAAAGCAAAAAGTGAATGAACAGTCCTAATAATAGGGCTTTATAACAACCAAACGCTATGCTGAAAGATAGTAAGCCGCACAGATTCTAAGGACACTAGAACCTGATGCTCTGATACCATCTGTCACACCCCGCCTAATTAACCCCGAGTGATCTGTCCTAAATTAAATTAGAATAGGTTTCTCAGTTGGTTCATTCTTAGCATCAATGCCGCCTTTTTAATTATTAAGCACCTAAGTGAGAAAATTAGACCGTTGCCAAATTTTATCTTTCATTAATTTAATGAAATACTCATGTGAAAACAAAATAATATAAACAATCACAATTAACTGAAATCAACCATTCAAAATTTAAATAAACTGACCGAATAAACCACCGGTTCAAATCCAACAAAAGTAAAGACAGATAAAGATAAATCTCATCAAGTCTGACATAAACTAAATAATGATGTGAGCGACATGCTCGAGTAACTGATGGGAATTTCTACACTAGAAATGGAAAGGAATGAGGCGCATATCAAACTCCCGCAACATCCACATATGTTGCAGCAATGGATCCATGGAAAGAGTCAAGTCTGGTGTCCCTGTGGCTGGACACCTAAAAGGTTTTTAAAAAATTTTATAGCAAGGATTAGTACCCAAAATATTTAGAAAATGATTAACTTGCAGTAATAAATATGTACGCATGCTCTTCATATTATTGTTTGTGTCGCAGTCCCCTTGAGGACATCCTCACCCCTCCTCTAATATGCACTACTAATGCCTTAATTAGTTTCCCTAGTTATTCATCCCATTACTAGATAACCGATAAAACCCCTTGCAATTATCCTACTCTAACCGAGTATGCCATAATTATGATTTCTACGTTATTATCAACATTAACTTAATTCACCATTCCCCTTTTTAAATTCATATAACTTTCACACCCGTTACACATATGATACAATTCACGGCTTGTATTAATTTACTCGTATATAATTATTTAACTCATTATATACGTATAGTCATATTACAACATTCACACATATGTTGAAATAATAATTAATAATGGACATCCTCCCGAGTAATAACTCACCGGATGTATATTCTCTAAAGTGCTATCCCACTAGGTGTATTCACATAACCTACTTACCCCAAGTCAGAATCGCTCACTAACTTGGTAAATAACATAAATATTAGAGGCGGTCATATTCCTTCCCTGAAAGTGAGATGCCCCTCACCCATATAATGGACGCTATGACCTGGGGATATAATCGTCCCACTCCTCAAGCTAGGGGAATCACCCTCTATGCATAACCTCCCCTGATAGCACTAGAGTATATATAATAATAATGTCTATCCACTGATATTAATGCACACACCATATATATATATATATATATATAATACCCCGGCTATACTGTGTACTAAGTCCGTAACACAAGCTTATACAAATTATCACGAGTTTATGGCCCAACTCTGATTATTAATTAATTTTCACATTAATTAATTAAATTACTTTTGGTGTCGCTTCAACCAATATATTCGGACTCGCTCTCGTGGCCCGAAACAAAATAATACTCGAGTTTCAATCCCCGACTTCAAATTAATTAGTTTTCAATCTAAATTAATTTAACACCTTGGATCACTACCAATATACCCGGACTTGCTCGCTCGATCCGTATTTAATTATTTTGGAATATTCTTTCCCAAAAACTACCATAACACCTCACACATAAATACCTCCCAACCCCAATTACTTTACTTCATTTTGTTAGGAATTAATGTTCCATACTTATTTCTCACTAACTAAAGTATGAGAGAGAATTTCTAATTAATTTCCCCTATATATTAAAACTGGCGGAACAGTAAAAATCTCGGACCATCGATCGATCGATCCCAGCCATCGATCGATCGAACATGTCTTCGTCTTCTCCGATTCCCTGTTTCAACCATGGACGAACACCATAAATCCCCAACTCCTTCTACAGTACAACCCAAACCTTCTCATCAATATAACACGCCAAGAACACCATAAGGGACCCCTATAAAGTCCCCAAACCCCGTTTAATTTCCATTCTCTACCGTTTCTCTAAATTGAGGAAAAACACAAGTCATTCATTAATCAGTCTCAACACCAAATTTACAACTAAATTTCATTCATAATTCGTTTGGGATTATCACAACTAAGGTATACATCTGTTCAGAATCATGTAACACCAAAATTTCCTACACAAATTCCCATCTTGTGTTCAAATTTCCTACCCGTCCATTCCCACTTGCCTTATAGTTTCGTAGGATCTGATCCAGAGTTGTGATTCTCGAGGTTGAAGATGAAATCCCCCTTTTGGCTATTTCCTGTGTCCCCCAAATTGGTTCCCAGTGCCTTTAACTGCTCCTTAGGGTTTTCTCTCCCACTAAGTATTTTTCTAATCTCCCATCAGCCGTTCCCCTTTTTCTTTTAATTAAGTAATTAGGCTTAATCTCTTTTTTAGCTTAATGAGCTCGGTTATGCCTAAAAACATCCTGTGACCCATTTACAATCCCCGGGTACACTTTTCTGACTATCTCGACCCATCCAGACTCAATCATATACTCAGAATTGGCATACGAATTAATTTATAAAAATCCTTGTCTCACACTCAAATTAGTCTATACCGACTGAGATAAATAAATGTCCCATCACTAATACCCGTAATGACGTAAACAAATTATTACTATTCTCTTAGTAATTAAATTTCCCTAAATATTAACCATTTACTCTCCGATAATTATTTAAATAAATATTACCATAATTAATTCAATTAAATTACGACACACAAGTAATTTAAAATTTTTTGAATTAATTAAATATTAAATGCACAAAAATACGGGGTGTTACATCACCTCCACTAGTGCAACCAACACCAATAGCAAACCAAGGAGTTGCTCAACCAAATAGGCAATTACGTGGGGGAGTTGGGATAAATGAGATCGAGAATCTCTTATATAAAATTTGTGGTCCAATGGCCTTGTGTATAGGAAGTCCTATCATAAGTGAATATATAGGATTGAAATACCTAAGAACTTCAAATTCCCAATGGTCTCCATTTTCTTAGAAGATGGGAATCAATCCACAGTAGAGTATATCACGATTTATTAGTTGGTGCGCTGATGCACGAACGAATGAATTACTCAAGCTACATTTGTCCTCTTGTTATCTCACCAATGCAACACTTTATTTCTTAATAAGATTTACCATAGATTATGTTAAAACTTTCCAATAGTTAGAGGACATGTTTCATGCCCAATTATTCCAAACTAAACCGAATGTGTCAATAGCCGACTTGGCTAGGCTAAGCCAAATTCCAAATGAAAAGGCCGCTAACTTCGTAAACATGTTCAAGAGGTCTAGAAATAACTGCAAAATAATATTGCAAAAATCAAAATTCGTCATATTGGACCAAAAATAGGTAGCATTCAGACTTTGAAAGAAGTTTGATGCAACTATATTCAAGGATTAGTGGAAATGGCTGTCAATGTTTTTGGATATGAAGCTATGTTAGAAGAAGAAAATGAAAGAAATACTTCCTCTTTAAAAACATATTACAAAGTCCCAAGCCTAAAAATTGATGTTGCTGAAATAATTGGAACTGAATATGTAGTATGTGAACCTTTAATTTGAAATAATACAGCAGCAGAGTTACATGATATTTTTAAAAAAAAAATACACCTTTCACATATCTATATATAAAAAGATTTTTTATTATCTTTCAAAATTCAAAATGATATATTGCGAAAATGCTGAGAAAATTAAAGTAAAGGGAAAAATTATTATAAATGGGATAATGTGTTCTCTCACACATTAAATGCATGTCATGCTTTTGTGATAGGGTTCAAGGGTTGATTATAAAAAGGAATATCAAATTTCCTAGAAAATAAGTGCAATACCATCTTAGTGTCATACCCTAGAAAAATCAATTACAATCCGATAACTACATATATTGTCTTTCATTTAGTCATATTTAAAAACATTCCAAAAAAATTTCAAACTACACATGAAACCCTATAATTTTGGTTATTTACCTAAGTACCCCCAAGCTTACAAAAGGATCAAAATACCGCTACAAAATTTGAAAGAAGCATAACTTAACCTCTATTTCACCTGAAGACCCCAACCTTATATCAAATTGAACCTTTAGACCTCAACTAATTTAATTTTAAAATCTTATCCCTTAAAGTTTTATAAATAATAAAAATACCCCTTAAATTTGAAATTTATTCTATAAAACACCAAATATATATAAACTTTCTCTTTAGGGACCAAAATTAAAACCAACTTATTTAGACTTTCCTCCCCTCTCAACAATGCAATCCAATTGATATAAAATGAAAAAAATTATATATGTGAACCATTTCTCCATGTGACCACCATAGGCCCAAGTTTTATCTTTTTAAAATCAAGGAGAATCCACCTACCTCAGAGTATAAATAACCCATGAAATCAAGCCCTAAACCTCACCAATTCAGTAGAACTGAACTAGCTTTTTTTCACTATAAACTGGTAACTTATGATTTTATACATCATTTATTGTTTTTATTAACCAATGCATTTTCTGCACTATCACAATACATAACCCAATCAAAAAACTAGGCTCTTACGTGTAAAATGTCATGCATAAGAAGAAATGATCGAAAACTCCATTAAAGCTCGAGTTTTAAGGGTGAAACTCCATTCCTTGACTTTGAACATGTTAAAAAGTGAGGAATGGGTTTCTTATGATCCCAGGAGCTTGAGTGCAATGGCCATATTAAAAACTAAAAGTTTTGAAACCCAATTTCTCAAAAGTGTTTTTGTAATTCAAAAACTTCAATTTTAAAATTCTTTTCAACCAGGATAACTTAACCCTTAAATTAAAGCCAAACTCTTCTTTAGGATGGTAGAAACACAGCCATAACATTGAAATCCATTGCAATACTCTGAATTCCACGATAGTTTGATCAAATTTTCTAAAAAAGCACAGTAGTTGAAACTCGATGGATTCTAAATCTCAATCCATGAAGCCTGTATATTTGGATTCCTCATCAAAAATTAGGTTTGATTGGTTCTGGAATCATCTTAAATGGTTTAGGAGATCATAAGTTATTTAAGGTCAAAATTTTGCCAAAACCTAGGTCAACTATCAAGAGGTTGACCAAGTGTGTGAGGGTGTGTGACCAATCTAAATTTTTTGAGTTTTTTTCAAAGTTTTTATTAATTTTTTCTTGTCAAAATGGCATAAGGTAAGGTACTGTTTAATCAACTCTAACCTAAATTATTAGAAACCAAGGTTTTATGTTAAAGGTATTTCTTTAAAATTGCAAATTAACCCTTCCTTTTTTTAGATTTGAATTTGACCCCAACTTTTTCTTACATCTTCTTTGATAAATTTAAGCTGAAGTGTCTTTTACACTATTTTTAAAATATAACCTCAAGCCCTATATTTTAAACTCTAAAAAATAATTGCAAATTAGCCACTAAAACTTTGAAGAATATTGGTTCTTCATTTCTTTTTCCAATTCAATCTTATTCCTAACAGTATACACTTACAACTATGTTAATTTATAGATAATCAAGAACCTGAACCTCTCGTTCTCGACTCAGGTCAATTCAAAATACGTTCTTCATAACTAACAATTAGGTTTCGATAGTAATTTCAGCATATTTGATTTAACTGATATTGATATCACATTGTGATAGCAAAAAATTACTCATAACATGTGCATGTTATGATACTGACATGCTACATATGTTGTTAAATATCATTGATTACTGAATATGGATTGCTTGGATCAATTTAAACTCGGCACATCTAATAACTGATTTCATGAGGTTATTGCAATGATTGAATCTGTCCACCCATGCACTTATGTGAAATGACTTTGTTATAAGCATCAGTATTAAATATGGAGTAGACCATCCTGTTATCCCACAAAAAATTTTACTTATCTTATAGGACTTAGATGTTTGGGAGCATGGGTTTATTATTACATATGTATGAGTACCACTCTAGTTAGCGTGCCTAGCTATTTATTTTCACCAAAAGTTTTGGTTTGGAGTTATTATTTGGTTATTCTTATCATGCTTAATTGTCTTTATATCAATTAGTAAACTAGTAATAATGGGATTAACCATTTAAAAATCCTTGACTTTATTTTATTAGAACCATTTCTTCATTTATCAAACAGCTAAATCCATACATTCAAACCTCTATATACATATAATTGTTATAAAATTCGTTAAAATCTACTTAGCATATTGTGCTAAGTCATTTTTTCTCCAGATGTTCCGAGATAAGGAATTTATAACCCTCCCTTTTTGTGATATGCACAGATCATATGTATGCATATATAACTATATGGATGGAAATTAAAGAAGATGGAAGCAAAGAATGGCGTTTCTCGATGACCTACTTTTTTTTTTAGTTTTGGGATAAAATATAACATGAATAATTCACCCCTGTGGTGGTGGTAGTAAAATATATCAAATACAATATTATTGAATAAAGTTATGTTCTTTGCATTTACTTTAGTTTCATTGCTTTGTTACTGTCTTATACATTCAGACAAAAAACAGGGTGTGACAAGTTGGTATTAAAGCGTGATTCTATAATTCGTTGGGTTAGACTCCGATAAAGGAATAATATGAGATATTATTTATTTATGTTTTTGTAACTTCTTTACTCTTGTCACATACAAAATCTATTTTACAACATGAATATCTAAAACTTGAAGGCTTTTGATTTTGACATAGTTCCAACCAATAGATGGAAAGACACAATAAAAGAATAGACCTTTCTTAGACTCAGTACCATGGTCCGAGAGGTAGAGGATGATTGATAAATTCCAGTATTGCCCTGAAACATCTAGTATTGACTAATCGAATCTTTGGTGAAGCATAAGTTATGATAATGATGTGAGAATATATAGATGACCTATTATTCTCCAAAAAATTATCAATCTCGTATGGAATGATATTAACCCTTCACCTTCACACCAACCTGAAGCCATTTCTAAAGGAAATCATTTGCATTGAGATTCCTCAGGTTCTTCCAATATCTCAACTAATGATGATCCATCTGAACTGATGACATTGATTTCATTCATGACTCCAAACTTTTCAAGAACAACATAGTGGTTCCACATTGAAGAAAGAATAATATGCTTCCTCCTATTAGAAATATAGTTAAAATGTAGCCTATAAATATTGTGGCAATGCTAAAAGTATATGTAGAGTAAGCTAATAGTATTTTGTAAAATAGTCAACAAGACTAATATATGCTTAGGGTGTATGATAGTGTAATTACATAAACTTCTAGTTGTAACGACCTTTTGTGTAATATAAATGTTATATTATGCTTTAGGATGATTAACACTCCCACTCCTTCCACTGAAACTTAAATTGAGCAGACTCACACTGAAGGAATTATGAAATGCCTTCAAGAATTAACATCTCTTGCTAGACAACAGGAAACACTGATTCCACATCCGATTCCAGGTGAAGATACAAATGAAACACATCAAATGAATGCTCTTTATGAATTTATGAGGAAACAAACCCCTCAATTTCTTAGAAAGTCGGGAGTAAGTGAGGCTGATAAATGGGTACGTTAAATTATGAAGATATTTAAAGGGGTAAGAATTGATGCTAATCTTCAAGTAGTTTTAGCATCCTATGTGTTTAAAGGTAAAGCCATTTTCTGGTGGGAAATTGTAGCCCCGAAGTCATAATGAAGAAGCCCTAACCTAAGAACTGTTTGAAGAAATCTTCTTCAAAAAGTACGATCCTGAAATTGAAAGAGACTAGTTGAGAGTAGATTTTCTAAAATTACAATAAGATAATCTGTCTGTAGCCCAATATGAAGCCAATTTTAACAAATTATCCCATTATGCAACCGATTATCTGAGCACCGAAGCCAAGAAATGTAAGAATTTTGAGAGAGGATTACTCCCAAGGATTAAAACCTCCCTCATACATCTGTAAATTTGAGACTTTTCTCAACTCGTTGAAGTCGCCTTAAATATTAACCATAATCCCACCTCGAGTGGGTATGTACTTCCACCCAATCCCATCAATAGTAACAACTACATTTCTAAAACTTTACCTAGACTCCTAACCCAACCTTGTTATCCTATCTCTAGTTGAAAAGTTTATTCTCCAATTCACCATAGCACTACTTACCCAATAATTTCATGCCTTGATTGTTAACAGATAGATGTCCTACGTTGTACCCGTTAGTGACACGAAACTGACTTGTACTTTCCCAAAACTGCCAAGAATAACTCCTTCTTACAATCAACATATGCCCTATAATGCTGGTAAAACCCTGAGCCAGTCTCTAATCGCGAGAAGAATTGTGCCATATTGCATGTATAGAATTTACACAACATTGTAAAAGGTACAATATTCTATTATAATTATCCCGATCATATCTTATTTGATTATGGTTCAACTCATCATTTATTGGTCTTAAACTAGCTACAGTTTTAAAAATTTTACTGAAATCATTGGACACTCCCTTAGAAATAATATTACCTACCGGTGAGGTTAGCACACCTACTCCGAAGTATAACAACTGTAAAATTTATCTAGGTATATGTACACTCTTTGTAAATTTAATAATATTATATATACATGGATTCGATATTATTATCGGAATGGGTGTGTTATCAAAACATCATGCTTATATCGATTATTATTTAAAGAGAGTATACTTTCGACACTAAGAAAACCATCCTTTTGTGTTCCATGGTACAAATCATTCCAAAACTTGAACTTCCCAAATCCAAAGTACCAATTATCCTTTGTTTTCTAGATTCTTATAATAATTTGATGATGTTTTTCTAAAATAATTGTCTGGAACATCAACCTCCCGAGAAGTTGAGTTTACCATCAATCTCTTACTAAATACTTCCCTTATTTCAATAACTTCACATCAAATGGATCGTCTATAACTTCTTGAACTTTGTACCCCACTAAATGATCTACTTGAAAAGGGTTTTATTTACCATAATTCATCTGCGTGGGGAGCAATCATTTTGTGCATGAAAAAGAGTGATGGAAGTTTTTGATTGTGCATAGACTACCTTAAGCTGAATTCGGTAACAATTAAAAATAAGTATCCTTTACCTAGAATTGGATATTTATTTGATTAACTTACGGATGAAAGGAACTTTTTCAAAGATAGTCTTGTGATCTGGTTACCATCAACTACGAAATAAATAAGAGGATATTTTAAAATTTTATTTCGTACTCATCATGGACATTTCACATTGATAGTGATGTCTTTTGGATCAACCAATGACCTTACAGCTTTTATCGACCTAATGCATCGGATATTCCAGCCTTTTCTTGATCATTATGTTATATCATATTCATTAATGATATTCTCATTTACTACCATAATCCAGAAGAACATGCCCAAAATTTAGAGAGTATAAGGTTATCCTGATAAACCACCGGTAGTATGCCAAAAAGAGGGAATGAGGAAGTGAAATTTTTAGGACATGTGGTTTTTGAAAGTGGAATTCAAGTCAACCCAACTAAAATTGCAACCATTTCAGAATGGAAAAATCCAACCAATGTCACTCAGATTAAGAATTTTCTCGAATTAGCTTGTTATTATTGTTGTTTTGTGGAATGATTTTCTAGAATTGATCTTTCATTGATGAAGTTAACTGGAAAAGAAATACCATTTGTATGGAATGTTGAGTGTGAGAAGAAATTCTAAACTCTAAAAGAAAAGAGGACCACTGCCCCCATCCTAACTATTCCTTCTAGTCACGAAAACTATGACATATACATCGATGCCTCATTGCAAGATTTAGGTTATGTATTGATGTAAAAAGGACAGATAGTTGAGTATAGATCAAAATAACTCAAGATTCATGAGCGTAATTATCCTGTGCATAATCTTGAGTTACAATCGTAGTTTTTTCTTTAAAAATATGGTGTTGTTATATGTACAGTGAAAAATTCTAAGTGTTTTCAAATCACAAAATCTTGAAATACATATTCACCCAAAAGGACTTGAATTTGAGATAGAGACAATGGATGGAATTTCTAGAATATTATAAATTCAACTCTCTCTTTCTCTCTCTCTCTCTCTCTCTCTCTCTCTCTCTCTCTCTCTCTCTCTCTATCTATCTATCTATCTATCTATCTATCTATCTATCTATCTATATATCTATATCTATCTATCTATCTATCTATCTATCTATCTATATCTATTTATCTATCTATCCATCTATCTATCTATATCTAAACCCTAATGAGTTTTTTCATGGAAAACAACAACCGTATCCTTTACGTTGATCTAAACTACCTGATATCAAATCAGCGTGGAATCGCTCCTTTCCTTCTATAGTTGTTGATTCCTCTTTAAATAATCATAATCCGAGCCTTAAACCACCATCAATATCCAAGGGTGAGCGAGTCATCTTATTCTCTAATCAAGATATTGATATTTTCTCCCAACCTTTCAAACATGCCTTAATAGGAAAGTTTTTACATGGCATGACTTCTATGGATGAAATAAAAACAAATCAAAAGTTTACCCTCAAAATAGCCTTCAGTGTTGGTCTGATTGATAACAAGCATGTGTTGATAAGATTAAACTCTGAAGAGGATTTCTCCACGGTTTGGATGCGTGACACAATGTATATAGGTCATTTTCCTATGAGAGTCTTCAAATGGACGCCAGATTATCATCCAGTTACTGAAAGTATCCTATCTCCCATTTGGATATCCTTCCCCCAAATCCCAATTAACTTTTTCTCAAAATATTCATTATTTTCAATCGCTCAATTGATTGGAAAACCTCTAAATATTTATGCATCCACTGCTATCATAAACATGCCAAGTGTGGCTCGTGTATGTGTGGAAGTTGACCTAACACAACAGATAGCTAAGAGAGTTTGGATTGGATATAGAGATAAATGTTTTTGGCAGGAGGTTAGGGTTGAAGACAAATAAAAATACTGTAAGAATTGTTGTAAAAAGGGTCATGATGAGGAATTGTGCATTTTTTTGCTTCTCAGTCATGTGGGCAAGGCAAAGAAACAAGTAGAGTTCAATCCCAAGAAGATTCTGCAAAGAGATAAAACTGGAGACAAGAAGCCCCCCAAATAGTGAATAAAATAGACCACCTGAGTCTTGTTCAAGAAAACTCTACTGATGATCTGTTAGAAGATAATATTGAGGCAGACCAAATCACTGATAAAGAGGAGGTTCAATGCCAAGATAATCTAATTAGATGAGATAGAAGAGAATGGAAAGTTAAAGTGATGAAATTGAACGATATCAACATCAAGAAGAACAATCAAGAAATTGAGATAAAAAAAATCAATATTGCAGATCACACTTTATTAAATCCTAAAAGCACATATATCCCTACCTTTGATAAGAAATAAGCAACAAGGCCCATATATTTAAATAAAATGATGGTGATGATGAGTTATGCTTCCATACTCCTATGATTGAGGAACTCCAACTATTTTCCTCTCATCTGGAAGAGAAAATTAAGCTCAAGAAAGAAATTTGTGTTAACAGTGAAAACAAAGTCTCCCAATATTGAAATCATTGTCATAGAAAAGACTCAAAAAATGCGAGATCTTATGTTCAAAAGAATGACAAGATCCTCTTCCAAAGGTATTTCAAACTCAAATCCCTCTAAGTCCCAATGATAAATTTTATTGTATGGAACATTAGAGGAGTGGCTAAGAAATAATCTTCTAGAAGGCTTAAACTCCTTTAAAAATTTCACAAAACTCCTATTTTTGCTCTTCTTAAACCCAAGGTCGACAGGGGAAAATTGGAATGCTACGAAAAGAAATGGGATTTTGAAGGAAGTTTTTCAAACTCAAATGGAAAGATTTGGTTGTTCTGGATATTTAATTTCTCAATTGAATGTCTTTTTATCACAATTAACATCTCACTGTTAAAATTTCTCATCCAGAAGTCAATAGTCAAATAGTTCTAACTACAGTCAATGCTAAGTGTACTAAAGAGGAAAGAACTAATCTGTGGGATCAACTTGCTTATATTTCAGGCCTTTATCATGATCTGCCCCACATTGTTATCAGAGATTTTAATGTAGTTGTGTAGTAAAATGAAAAATTAGGAGGAAATAACATAGACCAAGGTTCAGTTGATGAATCTATTCAGGCCATTGAAGACAGTGGACTCATTAACTTGGGTTATAATGGCACAAAATTCACATGGTGAAACAATAGGCAGGGAGAGGATCTCATTATGACCAGGTTAGACAGGTGCTTATCTAGTCAAACTTTCATCTCTAAATTCCCCTTTTCTAAACTTTATCATCTAAATATAATAACTTCAGACAATGACCCTTTACTCCTTTATATTAAAACCTCTGTTGACTCTATTCTAAAACCATTCAAATTATAACAAATTTGGTGCAACCATCCTCAATTTCTTGATATTTTTCAGAATTCTTGGGAAGAAGATTTGCAGGACTCAGCTTTAAAAAAAAATTGGAAAGAAGCTTTAAAGATTAAAAGGGGTCTTTAAAAAGTGGAATGAAGATACTTATAAGTATATGTTTCAAATTTTCAAAAACATTGAAGATAACATTCTTTAATTGGAGCTTAACTATGAGTTAAATTGAAATGAAGATAACAGAATGGATTCAGGCAAGGGGAGAGCAGACCTGAGTCATGCCCAAAAAAATAAAGAGTATTTTTAGAAACAAAAGGCTGCCAACAAATGGTTCAAACAAGGAGATGCTAATACAAAGTTTTTTCATAACTTTGTAAAGGCCAAAAATCAGAAGTTACAAATTCATTCCTTAAAAGATGAAGCATGCGATATTTTAGAAAATGCATAAGATATTAATAAGCTTATTGTGAAGTTTTACAAAAACTAGCTTACAACAGATCCTTTTATTCCATTGGCGGATATCAGTTGTACAATTCCTTATCTTATAACCAATGATACCAATGAATATCTTGAGGCATTCACAACTGAAGATTAGTCTATGCTGCTATTAAAGATTTGAATGATCAATCACCTCTAGGGCCAGATTGATTTGGGGGATATTTTTATAGGTCTTGCTGGTCTATTATTAAAGAAGATTTGTTATGTGTCATTAACTCTTTTTTTGTAGGATTTGATCTTCCTCAAAGTTGGATCAGTACTTCTAAAGTCCTTATTCCTAAGGTGAAATATCCAAAGACATGTGGGGATTTACGGCCTATAAGTTTATGTAATTTCTCATTCAAGATAATCACTAAGATTTTAGCTTCTAGAATCTCCTCAGTGCTCCCAACTCTCATCTCTTCTAACCGAAGTGGGTTTACAAAAGGAAGGGACATTCAAGAAAATTTGCTTTTGGTAAAAGAGATGGTTAACAACTTGGGGGGAAAACATCACGGTGGAAATGTCATTTTCAAACTCGATATGGAGAAGGCATATGAAACAAGTTCTTTTGGGGTAGAAATCAAGAAGATGGATGGAAACACCAATGGGTGAAATGGGATATCATCTGCAGAGATATAAAATAAGGAGGTCAGGGAATGGTTGATTTATTTAGCCTATCAAAAGCATCCGCAATGAAGCTATTCTAGAAAATGAAGTCTGGAGAATCTCTTTGGTCCATCTACATGTCCAAAAGATATAAAAACAGTAGTGTGCAATCAATTGGGACTTCCCACTCTTGGAAAAACATGATGAAAGTGAAAGACCAGTGCCTTGAAAATATGGCTCTTCAAGATGATACTTGGTTATGGACTCCTAATTCTACAGGAGAATTTACTCTCTCACCTTCTTATTCCATCTCTAAAAATCATTTCCATCATTATCATATTCATAGCTTCATTTGGGACCCTCATATTTATAAAAATGCTCTATAAACCTCTGGAAAATCTTTCAAAACTACTTGCCTATTGATAAAAACATCCAATCCATTGGCATTAGAATTTGCTCTAGATGTCAGGCTACAAAAAAGATACTGAGTCCATTGACCACTTGTTTCTTCAATGTCCAAAAGTCATTCATATATGGAATTTATTCTCTAATATCATGGGCATTCATATGTCTTTTTTTTTTCCTTTCCTACCATTCTTCACAATTGGTGGATTAAAAATGGCCCCCGGGATTATGCTAAGTTTCTTGGCAAATGTATTCCTTCCATTGTCTGTTGGGAAATCTGAAAAGGTAGAAACAAATCCTTCTTTGTAAACTCAGTCTTTGATGATAAGGATGTGATCTTAAATTCCATCAACTTGATATCCAGTATTTGTAAAGATATTTCTTTTAAATATAGATGTTCATGTTTTGATAGTGGAATTTTAAATACTTTCAATATCTCCATAAAAAAGATTGACAGGAAGCCCACTCCAACCAAATGGCTCACTCTTGTTTCCCATTGCTACTAGTTGAATATTGATGGAGCTTCAAAAAGTAATCCAGGTCAAAGTGGTGCAAGAGGTATTCTGAGAAACAAAAAAGGAGAATTTATATTTTCTTTTGCTTGCTATGAAGGTGTTGTGTCAAATTCTCAGGTGGAGCTAACAAGTTTATGGATGGGCCTAAAATTATGTTTAGTATTTGGTATCGAAGAAGTGCATATTGACTACGTATGTGGTTAACCTGATCAATAATAACTAGACGCCTGCTTGGAATCTCAAAAAGTGTGTTTAAGACATCAAAATCTTTCTTAGCAATCTCAATTTATCTCTCAAACATTGTTTTAGCGAATCTAATATGGTGGGTGACACTCTTGCTACTAGTTATTCTAATTCTCAATCTTATTTAATCTTCAATAACCTTTTAGACCTTTCGTCGATGGCTAGAGGGCCTCTTAGGCTAGATAAGATTTGATTCTACTACTTAAGATTAGTTTGATTTGTGCTTTCTCTCATTATAATGGGGCTATAATAAATCCCCATAATTAATTATTTATTTCTCTTTTGCTTGTAAGTTAGCTTTGCCACTTGGGAGAGGCTTTATCTCCCCTCCAATAAAATATATGGGAAAATCCTCCCTATTTTAAAAAAATAGATTCAATATATACTACCATTTGGGAAAGAGAAACATTATAGTCGATGCCTTAAGCCATAGCCCTATTTGAAGACTTAACAACCTGATTTCTTGTGATATTGTTGCTACCACAGAGTAATATGATCTTCAACCAACCCCTACTTCTTCAAAATTAACCAATATTATTGCTTACCAAAGCCTGAGAAAGAAGATTTTAGAACAAAAACTCTAAGACCCTTTATTACTAAGAAACAAAGTAGAAGCTAGCCCCGAGAATTCTCATACAAGAAGGAGATAGGTATAAGATTTAAAAGTAGATTATATATACCTAATGAGTCATCAGTGTAAGAAGAGGTATTACAAGAAGCTCATCGTTCCAAATTTATTATACATCCTTTCTGGTGGAAAAATATGAGGGACGATATTAAGAACTTTGTTAATAGATGCCTTACTTGTCAGCAGGTAAATATAGAACACCGGCTCCCAACAAATTTGGAAAGAAGTATAACTTGACCTCTATTTCACCTCAAGACCCAATAATTATATCAAATTGAATCTTTAGACCTCAGCTAATTTAATTTTATAATCTTAACCCTTGAAATTTTATAAAATTACAAAAATTCCCTTCAAAGATGGAAAATTATCATATTAAATACCTAATAATTATAAGCTTTCTCTTTAGGGGCCAAAATCGAAAGTAACTTATTTAGACTTTCCTCCCTTGCCAATAAAGCGTCCCAGTCGTAGTAAAATGACAAAATTAAAATGGGTAGCACTCCATGTGACTACCTTAGGCCTAAGTTTTATCTTCTTAAACCCATGAAGAACCTACCTCCTTAAAGCACCAATCAACTGCCCGTAGCTTAAAATATAAATACCTCATGAAATCCATCCATAAACCTCACGAGTTCAATATAACCAAACTAGATTTTTTTCACTCCAAACTGGTAACCTATTATTTTACCACCATTTCTTATTTTTATTATTCAAAAAATTTTCTGCACTATCATAATACTCCACCCAGTCAAACAAACGAAACTCTTACATGTAAAATGGCATGTCTAGACAGAAACCTTCAAAAACTCCATTAAAGTTTGAGGTTTCATGATGAAACTCCATTACTGAACTTTGAACCTATTTCAAAGTGAGGAATGAGTTCCTTATGATCCTAGGAGCTTGAGTACAATGGCTATTTTCAAAAACTAATATTTTGAACCCCAATTTCTCAAAAGAATTTTCGAAGTACATAAACTTCAATTTCAAAATTCTCTTGAACTGGGATACCTTAATCCTTCAAACTAAAGCCAAATTGTTCCTTAGGATTGTATAAGCCCAACCATGAGCTTAAAAGTCATTGTCATACTCTGTAACTCCATGAATGTTTAGTTAAATTTTTCGAAAAAATACAATAGTTGGAACTCGATGAAGTTTGAACCTCAATCCATGAAACCTATATATTTTTTTATTCCTTATGAAAAATTAGGTTAGACCAACTCAGGAATCATCTTAAATGGTTTAGGAAATTATAAGTTATTAACGGTCAAAGTTTGTCAAAACTTAGGTCAATTGTTAAGAGTTTGAAGATGAACTTTTCAACTAGAAACCTAAACTAGGCGTGTGAAGGCGCGTGACCAATCAAAAATTCCTGATTTTTTTTACAATTTTTTATTAATTTTTTTTATTAAAATGATATAAGGTAAGGTAGTGTTTGGTCAACCCTAGCCCAAATGATAGAAAACCTAGCTTTTAGGTTAAAAGTATTTTTCCAAAATTATAAATTGATCCCTTCTAGTTTTTTTGAGTTTTAAATTTTGATCCCAACTTTTTATTACTTTTTCTTTGATAAATTTTAAGTCAAAGAGTTTTCTACAAAATTTTCCAAATATGACCTTAATCCTTTTGTTTTAAACATTAAAAAATAATTGAAAATTATACCCTCAAACTTCAAAGAATATGGTTTCTTCATTTATTTTTCTAATTCAGTCTTATTACCAATAATATACAATTACAACTATGTTAATTTAAATATAAACAAGCACCTGACCCTTCGGTCCCGACTCCGGTCAATTCTAAACATGTCTTCATAGCTAACAAGTAATTTTTTCCCTTTCAATAGTAATTTTAGCGTATTTGTTGTGACTGCTATTGACATTACACTGTGATAGCCATAAATTACTCTTAGTATTTGCATTTTATGATCCTAATTTGTAGTTGTAAGGTTATATGTTCTTAGTTTAATTCGTAGAATACACACACGCAATCCAATTTTAATATTAGCTATAAAGTGATATTCTCCAATTTCAATTTAAAAGCAGATTCACAAGTTCGCAAGAACAAATTTCAATTAATGCAATTGGATTGATAACTTGACTACTTAAAATAAAATTATTCCAATTTTATTCATTTTATCCTAAGTATACATCTAGGTGATTTAATAAAGTAAAGTGCGAAAATTCCAACCGCAACACGCCGATGTATGAGGAAAACCCAAATGGGAAAAATCTCGGACTGCTGGGCCTAGACAAAATCCACTACAAAATAGGTTTTACAAGAGACTCAAAAGACTTATAGACATTGACTAACTCAAGACTTGCTTATGCCGTCCTCGACCTCTGAATTTGTAGTATGCAAAGCTCCAATGCGTTGCTCGACACTCCTCGTGTCGCGGTATCCACCGAAGCCCAAAACCACCGTCTCCTCAAAGCTTGAATGCAGAGATCCACCGCAAACTTGCTTGTTGAATGTCAAGTTGATTGAAGGGGTTTATTTCAAAAGATGATAAAAGTGTTGGAGATGATTTTTACCAAAAAAAGAGGGAAGTTATGGAAAAATCTCTCAAGAGAATAATGAACTTCCTTGACCTTTGAAACTGGTTTTCGTCCATATAATATAACTGAAAAAGTAGTGGACCAAAACAATTGTAGGAAAAAACTGCTTAAAAAATAATTTTAAAATTCAGATATGGCAGAACTCGTTCGAACGAGGTCGTTCGAACGAGTTATCTAACGAAGTTCCAGTTTCGAATTAGATAGGTCGTTAGAAATCTCGTTCGAACGAGATCGTTTGAACGACCTTTCTAACGAACTTCTAACCAAGTTCCAGTATAGCCTAGGGAAGGTCGTTAGATCCAGGTCGTTCGAACGACCTGGATAAACTTCGAACGAGATTTTATATTTTGCACAAATTTGGTCAAATTTATTTCAAAGATTTTTCTTTATGAAAATTACTTATTTACGAACATTTTCCTATATGAAATTTTCTTGATTAGACAAAATACTCCAACACATAAAATTTATTTTGGTCATATACCTTTGAAGGATAGCTAGCATGGCATGAATATTGATGACGCGTGAACTTTGGATGCGATGCTTGAATCTTTACGTTGAATGATGCTTGATGAAGAATGACCCAAAATTATTTTGTCCAACGGAATATAGCCAGTATAACAAATGACTCGATTGGAAATTTGTCCTTACACATGTTGTATATGTTGTTAAATATTATTGATAACTGAATATGGATCATTTAGATCAATTTAAACTTGTCTTGTCCGATAACTTATTTCATGAGGTTATCTTTCCACCCATGCACTTTTGTGTTAAATGTCTTTGTTATAAACATCAATATTAATTAGGGAGTATAATGTAGTGTTATCACATGGGATGTTTCTACTTGACTCGTAGGTCTCAGACGTTTGAGAGCTGGGATTTATTGCTACGAATGTATGAGTTCTACTCTAATTATATATGTATTTGTTTATTTTCCCCAAAAGTTTTGGTTTGACATAATTATTTGGTTATACTGATCATGCTTGATTGTTTCTATACCAATTAATAAACTATTAATTATGGGATTATTATTGTAAAAATCCTTGACTTTATTTTATCATAACTATTTCTTCATTTATCTAACAGTCAAATCCATACATACTCAAAGCTCTATATGCATATAATTCTTATATAATGTATTAAAATCTACTTAGTAAATTTGTGTTACTTTCTTTTTCCTCTAGATGTTCCAGGATAAGGAACTCGTACCCCCTTCCTTTTTGTGATTAGCACAGATCATATGTATGCATATATAACTATATGGAAGGAGATTAAGGAAAATGGAAGCAAAGAATGACATCTATTGATGACCTACATCATTTTTCAATTTGGGAGAAAATGTAACTTGAATAATTCACCTCTCTGGTGGTAATACAATATAATTAATACAATACTAATGAATAAAGTTATATTTTCCGCCTTAACTTTAGTTTCATTGCTTTGTTACTATCTTGTACATCCATACCAAAAATAAGGTATGACGAGAAGTAAACAGTATAAGGTTAATAAATACCCATTTCTTAACATGAATGTAGGATCCAATTTGTAATCCATTCAGATACAAAAAAATAATGGTAATGTTGCATTCAAAATGAAAATCAAGGCATAATCTAAGGCTTTATTGCGCTATGAACCCACTAATTTAGATCAAAATATTTTGAGATAAATGTATACTAGGTCTGGGGAACAATATATGAGGATGTGCCAAATTGTTGCTTCAAAAGGAAAGCACCAACAAAAGTTCCCAAAGGATGAAAATGGTGGGTATAATGCTAAATTTTAGACATTTTGAGGTCAGGAAAATCCCCAAGGGACTTTACATGGGGGAAATGATGTTATTTACTAGCTCTTATCATCCTTGAAGAAATATGAGAACACTAAGTGATTTTCATTATATTAAACCAAACTTCAAGGAAGCACAACATCGCCAATACATGGGAGTCCTAGGGCCCATAAAGAATACTAAATAGATTCATATGGTGAAGGGGGTGTCAGATTGGTTCACGAATCAAGACCCCAAAGGCGCCTAATAATTCAATGAGATGCCAAAGAGGCCAAAGGCAGTGAAGTCTCAACAGGTGGCCCATGAGTGTGTTAACTAGTGCAGCCCCCTAGATCAAAGAAGAGAGAGTTATAAATTATGATCTCTTGCACCCAAGAAAGAAAAATCCAAAGAAAATATAGGCTTGGCAAAAGGCTTAAAAGTTTTTTCTTCTAATTGGTTATGAGGATCGCATATTTATACTCTAAACCAAACCCAATATTCTATAAAAAAAAAAAAAAAAGGTAGCCAATCTTCTTTATATATGTTAGTTGAAATGATTAACGAATTATAAAAATCTACGAGTGTGAGTGAACACAACACATCCAAAGATAACTCCTCCGATGAAGAAGGAAAAGAAAAAATGAGGATTGTAGATGAAATAGTATGGATTAAAGGCTTGGACAACAATAGTTCATCCTATTTGGATCTCTATCAAAACAAGTTGCAATCAACATGGATTTGATTCTCCCACGGAGATTCGAAACTAGTAAGGATCCAGTAGTTCCAAAGATAGAAATGGATGAAAATGATGGATCAGAGGTAAACAACTTTAATTTATTTGAATCTTCTTTAGATTTCATATATGGGTTCGAAGAGCTTACCAATGATATGATTAATCAGATTAAGACTTTATTTATAAAGAGTTAGGTAAATGGAGTTTTAATGAATAAAATATTAAAATGGCACTGCTATTAATCTAATTCCACACTCCATGGTTTCTAAAATAAATAAATAAAATGTTATATTGGTTCGAACTCAAATCATAATATCTGCTTTTGTTAACCTCCCTCAGCAAAGTCGCTTTAAATTTATTGTCCAAATTTGATGAAATCACATTGAATTATGTTCCCATGTTTTTAAATGAAGAGGCCAATAAAATGTCTCAAAAGGCCTCAAGTTTCAAGACTTATGATAGCGTCAAATACAAATTAAAGTTGATTTCCATTATTGGACTCTTGGCATTACTCCATGACAAATGGGCTTTAGTTGAAATTTGAAATATAAATGTTCAGAGGATTGAAGAAAATAATTAATTGAATATCTAAACGATCCAAATATTAAAATTGATAGGTTATCAGGTTGAGAGAAACTAATTTTGTGTTGTATGCTGGAAAATTATATAAAAGTAGTGCTAATGGAATGATCCTAAAGTGTCTAAGCAAAGAAGAAGGCTTAGAAGTTAATTCTCAAGTTCATGAAGGCATATGTGGGTCTCATCAATCCGATCCTAATATGAGATGGTTTCTAAGAAGGCATGGCTTCTTTTATCCCTTTATCTTAAAGGATTGTACAGATCTTGAGAAAGGGTGTCAAATGTTCTAACAACAAGTCCATCTAATGCATATGCGTGCTATAGATTTATAATATGTGGTGGAACCTTGGACATTTAGAGGACGAACAATTGACATCATTATAATAACATATCCTCCATCTTCAAAGTAACACAATTTTGTACTAGTAACTACAGTTTATTTTACCCAATAGGTTGAAGCTAAGGCTTTAATATTAGTAACCTAAAATGAATTGGCAGATTTCTTGCAAGAAATTATATATTGGTTTGGGATTCTAGAAACTATAACCCCAGATAATGCATGCATATTTTAAATAGAAATAGTGTTAGGATTCACTTCAAGGATAAGAATAACTTTGACTTGAGCCACATGATAATGCTCAATCAAATTTTCAATAAGAATTAACAAATTAAGTAATTAAAAAACTTTAATTAAGGTGGATGAAAATAATCCAAGATATTTGCACAAATTTCTGCTAGAAGAGTTCTGCGCTTATAGGATCTCTGAAAGGTTAGGCACTGGGGTGACTCTATATGCTTTGTCTTATTGCCATAATGCGATCCAGCCAAATGTAATAACTTTAAATCATTAAGATTTATAGCCCAAATTAAACTAACTATGGGAATTTATGAACAAGTAATTTTGCTTAAAAAGTGTTTGTCAATGACCCAAGTGTAAGCCATAAAACAAGTAGTAAATCTTGATAGGTATGGGGTAAAATTCCATGGAGATTAGTAAAACTATTGATGAATTAAACTTATAGAAGAATTATATCAAACATATTGAGTGAGTATGAAATTTGATGAGAATTTTGTTGATTAAAATGAAGGTAATTAGAATGTAAACACAAAAACAACAAGTAATTGAGAATTCAAATGAGAGTGAAGGTTGGGGATCATGAGTTCAATATGAATCTTAACACAAATGATTGACTGAATAGAGAGATGTATTAATATGGTGAATCATTATGTAAAATCAAATATCAAGTGTGAAGTCATTAACATATAACATTTAATTAAGATCTATTATGGACCATTAAAACTAATTGAATTATAACTGTGGAGATCCACCAGCTATCCATGTTGTTTGACAATGTAGATAAAGAGAAATCCCTGGAATAGTAACTGAACTTCACCAATCAATACATTTTACAATCAATCTATGACTAATTACATATAATTGATATTGAATTCACTACCCCAACCATATAGATATAACAATGCATAGTTGGGAACTCAAAACAAATAGAAATAAAAAAGGAAGTAAAAAAAGCAAGCCATAGGTCTTAAATGAAAATAAGACTTTAATATTCAATTATCCTTAAAATCGGTATAAATCCTTCGTCTCCCCCCCCCCCTAGAACTCTCTATGCACAAAGTACCAACTATGCATGAGATAATAATGATGTAAAAAGTTCTTACATAGGCTTAAAATATATTTTCTTAAAACTAAAATTTCATAATTTCATTGTTGTAATTTTGAGGTGAATCAAATACGTCTTTATAGTGCAAAATACATCTTGACCTCTATGTTGTCAAAAATTCCCAAACATCAACCAAAACTTGTTTAATCCATCTTTATAGAGTTGGACATCCTCTTTTAAAGAAGGAATGTGCCCTTTTGGTAGGAAATGAGCTTCGCTTCACATAAAGAATACTTCCTTAACCCTACAAAATCATACATTTAAAGTCAAATAACTTATAACTTTCAAATAAATGTATGCCCCTAAAATATCTCAAAGGGTAGGAATTAAGTCATCGAGGAGATGTGTGTGTGTGTGTCACTATATATGTGTAATATTAGGCTCTAATCACCAAGCTATACACATGGACTTTGAAAACATAGATGAAGATGGGGTTAGAGCCTTGAGCCAAATATTGGTCCCGAAGAAGAAAATAGTTGATACCTACAATAAGAAAGTAAAAACAAAGAGCTTTCATGAAGTATATTTCGTTCGGGAAATTATATTTCCTATAGGATTAAAAAAATCCCAACCTATGGAAAGTGGTACCAAATTAGGAAGGGCCATTCCAAAATATATCTAGCATTCAAAGGTGGATCATATCATTTAAGATATATGAATTGTCACATTCACATGAGATTCCATGTTTTTAGGCTTTGAGTAATTGGCTCCCCTGAAGCTTTTTTGATTGAGCCATGTACAGGCCACTGTGAAGAGGCTGTTTCTTCACAAATATTGAGTGTTTCATAAAAAAATATTTCTAAAACCATAATATCGAACCATATGGGAAATAAGGCAAGAAAGACACAAAATGTACTAATTGTACTTGCAATCATGCATTATTAAATTTTTTAGTTACAAAAGACCTAAATTTGTTCCAATAGCTTTAATACATCATTTTTTTTGGTATTTTCTTGAATCGACCTATTCTCAAACATGGATGCATTTATACCATACAACTGTGTCTCCCCAACTAGCTGGTTCAACCTGGACTAGAATTTTGTCTCCTCTAAATTTCTTGCCTCTAACTCTGCATTAACAAGAGTGAATCTTTTCTTCAATTCCTATTTCTCCATAAAAAGGGCATCCTTCTTAGCGTTAATGGTCTTTAACTCATTTAGATAACTAGTTTCCTCATCTTTCTGGTGAGAGAATTGGGCTTGTTCAGCAGATATATTATTCTTTTTTGTTTCCACTTGGGTGATCATCCCAACATTAACTTAGAGAGAAGAGGCACTTGTCCTCAACTCTTGTAAGGCCTTTCCTCTAATATTTAGAAGTTTTAAAAAGACTAGAGGATGTTGTCTTTTGCTCAGTAAGAAAAATAAAATCAGTCAAACTCTCAAATGGTACCCTAGCATAGCTTCAAAGCTTGGGAAGTTTTTGAACGCCAGTAAGAGGTAGGTGACTGAGTTTGAAGAGGAAGATGCATCAGTTGCTCTACAGTGGAGAAAGATTTACCTAGTGCGTGAATAAAGGCTTAAGACATCACCTGTTAGAGTTTATCTTGAAAGGAATCAAGTTCCTTAAGAGACATTAGGTCGGGAACATCCAAAGTTGGTGAGATAACTTTAACTGGTGGAAAAACTCCATTCAAAAGTTATTTTTAAGTGGATTTTGGGAAACCTCAAGAGGAGTGGGAGTAATAAATTTTTCAAGAGAAGTATTAACAAGATGACTCCTTTTATTTTACTCCTCCACCAAAAATTTTAGAGTATGCAGTCCTCTTGAGGTTTCCCAAAATTAAACTCCCACTCCTAAAAATTTTAGAGTATGCACTCCTCAAGAAGCAAGATAAGGAGAGCCAACTTTAATTGGATATGAATCCATAAGAAGAACTAGATTCGAGGTTAAATTAAACTCTTGAGTAGGTTATCTAGTTGGCACAGGACTTGGGATTTAGGTAGAATGAAATTTAAAGCCCCCATTTGGCGAAAGATCCCTCATTCCTATAGAAGATCCAACTGAGGATTCAGAGGAGGACTTATTCTTCAACTAGAGAACAATAGGTTTCAAACTCTGTTATTAGTCTTCCTCATATTAAACAAACACATGTATTCTCTTTAGAGAATAAATATAAGGAGAAAGATAGGGGACACCTACAATAAAAAATGATTATACAACTATCCAAACGAAGCCTAAAAGAAAAATAGAAATGTCAACAAAGATTTTGTACCTAAGGAAGAATGTATAAAAGTATCATTGGCTTGAATTATTGTAGGCAAATGATGCTCAGCATGATGTGACCACCACTTTTCAAAAGTTTCAGCCACTCCATCATCAAATCCCGCATCAGTTAAACTAAAAGTTCTTCAAACATATGCAAATCCTGTCAGAACAGTTCCTCGGGAACAATGAAGGATCTAGTAAACGATAAAGACTTGGAATTGGTCCTCTTAGGAATAGGAATTGCTTAGTACCAGCCAAACTATCTTTTAAATTGAGCAGGCAACTAGAGTTGACCACAAGACTTGGTACTAGAGACTTTGGGGAAGAGTGAGACATAACAGATCCCTGGGAATAAAAAACTCCCTCAGTAAGAGTATTTTTCGTTATTTAGGTATGGTTTATTCAAAATTAAAGCAATCCAAAAGGGATCCTAGGTAGTCACTAACAAAGGCTGAAGAAGGATACTTTAACCATCAGAGCTTAGACCCATAAACATTCCCAAAAGATCTTCAAAGATTTTCTTATCTGGTTTGGCATGGCAAAAGCCACTGAGATAGATGGATTAGAGGTACCATTAGTATGATAGATCTGAGGAAAATAATCATGTAGCTATATTTAGAGAACCTGCAAGGGGTCCCTTGATTGGAGTTAAATGGGACAGTTTGGAGCTCATAGAAAATTCTATAGCGGTATCCCAAAAGGTAAGGAGATATGATCAAACATCTTTTTTCGACCAAAATTTCTTCTAATAAGGATTATACCAACATCACTCGTTGAGATTTAACACAGAATACATGTCTTGATAGATAAAGTATGAGAAAGAAATAATATTCTTTGTGAGTCGTCATTCCAATAATTTTTTGGTGCCTCTTTGTGAAACTGGAATAACACGGGGAATTTTTATGCTTCAATGTCCCAGGGAACTCAATTGACGGCATTAGGATGAACATCTCAAAGTTAAACTCAAAGCTATTAAATGTTTGATTCTAAATGGATGGCACTGGAGATAACAAAGGGATCGTATTCAATTTCCTTTGATCTAAAATTTAATGGATAAAAAATGTTATTTTTCTTCATTGGGCGTGAGTTCTCTTTGCGAATACAGTTTACCCACTGTTGCCATTCATCACCATTCAAACTTTTGGGCCAAACCTTCAATTTGAAGGGAAAGGGTTCTTTATAGAGTCGAAACATTGGATGAGGAGGGAACGTTCCCCAAACCTAGGATAGTAAAGATAAATATTCAAAGTACATTCATCCTAAAATAAGGGATTTAGAGTAAAATGGGAAGTCCCATATGATAATAGAATAGGAAAAATGATATCCCCAACTATGATGGCTTCGTCAGCTATGACATTGTCGACTATTTCTTCAAATTAGGTATAAATATCTTGGGGTTTTGATCTATAAGTCATTGATGATGAATAAATTGAGAAGAAAGAGAAAAAGGAGCGAGAGGTTAAAAGGGGTTATAAAGGGAAAATAAATGATAAAAGGTGAGAGGAGATAAAAGGCGAGTTTAAATAGATTAAGAGATCCGTTTGAAATGAAAATACAGTACCAAGAAAAAAGAAACACGTCTCTGGGGATTTTTCCATCAAAATGCAAATTTATTGAGAAATGAAGAGGCCACAAAGTGCCTTTATTGGTTTAATCAACTAAAAATCCTCATGATTAAACTTGTGGCTTATTAGTGCCCTAAGAAACTAAAACCAAGTGATATGAATTCCAAGGTAGCCAAATATATTAGATGAAGATAATTAGAAAAGATATACATTTAGGTGATTTAATCATTCTAGTATAAGGCAAAAAGTTGTTATTTGGAGACTTCGACGCCTGTAATTAGAATTTGTGGGACCATTAGTAATAGTAAGACATGCATGCACAATAGAATAGAAACACATTTTTAGGTCTAAAAAAGTAAATAAAATGTATAAGTATATGAAATATGCCAAATTGGCTACAACATGAGATATTAATCAAATGACTAAAAACGTAATAGGCTAAAATCATGAAATTAGTTTAATTAAATATAACCATCAAGAAAAAAAATGAGGATATATATCACAAGGAATGATGCAAAACATAACAAGTTGGCAAAGACACAAGCGTACAATTTTTTTGGATTTAATAATAATAATGAGGAAATGCATAAGTTACAAATTTGTGGAATGTGCTCCATAACTAAACAATATATTTATCTTCTAAGTTCAAGTAGGCTTGGACCATCTTAAAAAGAAATATATCACGACGTTGAAAGCTCTGAATTTCCTCTTGAGATTTCTTAATCCACTCCTTTGCATTTAGGGCAATCTCCTCTTTTGAAAGAGCCTCAAAACCCTAATCTTCTTGAGAACCTTGGTCGTTCACATAAATGTTATCAAACCTCCAATCCTCCAAAATCCTACTGGGTTTTACGCAAAGATCAACGTGGGTTGTAGCGTAAGCCTCATAAACATTGAACCAAATTTTTTTTTACTCACTCTCCTAGTAAAAGAAGGACAGACATTGAGAAAAAAGTGCAATTTGGGACCTGAGAATATGAGAAGAGTATTCAAAGTTTTTAATGACCATGCAGGCCTAAGAAAATTTCTTATGAGCTTGTCCTTTCAACAAAACACAATGAGGAGGATGGTAGAAAGTATAAAGAGCTTCTAGAGCCTTACCAACATCGATAGCAGTGGAAGGAGAGAACAACAAAGCATGACCAATATTTAAGCCATCTTGAGTGTACTTATCTAGATCGCAGATTAAATCCTCAAACGACATGTGTGAGTAGACAAATAGGTCTGAAAGATAAATATTAAAGAAGTTTGATGCAGTCACCAAAGCTTCAAAGGCATCTAATTCAAAACTACACCTTGCTACAACATAGGAAGTATAGAGGTCATTCATGATAAACTAACGTGATATCCATAAATAAATGCTATTAGGAGATCTTGAATCAACAGCGCCATATTTATGGACCTTAAAGGAGGCACAATTTCAGACATTAAAAGGATACAAATATGCACTTTTAGAGGAACCAAAAGGAAAAAAAGGGTGGTTCTGACTTTGACCAGGAATAAGCTTCCCTAGGGTGATGAGTGAAAGGGGATAAGTCACTTGTGTCTCATACTCAAGTGGAAAATGTGGTAAGAATGATGGTGTGATCATAAATAAGACTCGTTCTATGATGAGGATCCTAATTGAACGCCTCAAATGAAAGTGGAAAAGGTGGAGCTAATAAAGATCCACTATGAACCAAAGTGCGGTGATGGCCTTAGTCATTTGTATCAAGATGACTTTTGTTGTTGGATTTTACTTCTTTAACCTTAACATCATAGTCCTCATAGGCCACAACACCCACAACCGCATCAGTGGTCTCTACATCTTCAATTTGAGAATTTTAGCCTTAACAACAAGTGCCTTAATAGAAATATTGACTTTCTCATGAGAGAAATAAAGATAGAGAATTTGATCAACCCAACAATAAAAAAACCTAAATTGGTACGGCGTGTCATAATCTGAAGAAAGCACAGATGATCCTTTCAAAGGTTGTTTAGTACCTTCAATATTAACAACACAGAGTCCACCCGAGATAGTTAGAGAAGGAGTAGAAGAACTGAAGTACACCTAATAACATTAACCTCATACCAAGTTCCCCAATTGCCAGTATTCTCCCACTTATCATCACACAATTAGTATAAAGAGGCAACAGTAGTAACCTAAGGATCAAGCACAACATTATCATCATCTAGTTTGGTGGAGGTAGATGACCTAAACTCCCAGTTGTTTCGTAACAAACATGATTACCTCAATTGGAAGACATTATTAGTAAAACAGAAGAAATGGAAGAAGAAAGACAAGAGCTTAGACGAAAAGATGGGAGATAAAAAGATTAATGGTGAAAAACCTTTCACCATCAAATTGTCTACTTATACAGTAATGACATTAGTGTAATGATGGTTGAATGTGGGATATGAAGTGCGAAGTTTAATAGTCTACGAATTATTTTTTCTCAAAATTAATTAGTGCAGGGAGTATGTTTACATCACATAATTACCAGGCAATAAAGCAACACCACATGGAAATATAAATCAGTTGTTAGAATCGAGAAATAAAAAAATGTAAGATTAATACATATGTCTAAAGAAACAATTAAACTTATCAAGACCTTGAACTTGGGGTAACTACATATATAAATTTTTTGGGGAGTAAGTGCACCTAGGCTGGACATTTAAATAGATAACCACCCAGTAGTTATAATAGAAGTTGCATGGCAAAGGATTCTATAAATAAACAAATCAAGGAAGACCGAAAGGAGGACTCTCTAGCCAAAAAAATACTATTACTCATTTAGACCTTTTTTCTTTATAGTTTTCTAGCACAATTTAACATTTCTTCTTCCATGTAATTTGTAAGGTAGATATGTTGTATTATCTTTGAAATTTATGAAAAAATTCCTTTGCCTTTAAATTTAAATTGTCTTGACATTTCTTACTGTAATTGTTTTATTTGTTTTAACTCTAAATCATTATAGAGTAAAATCATTTCACTTCACTGTCTGAAATACCCCAAACTTTTCTTTTATCTTTATTTTTTTTATTTTCCATGTTTTTTACTTAGTCCTAGTTTATTTAGTTATTCAAACTGATTAGAGACTCATTGAAAAGTCTTCTTAGTTGAAGAATCAAAAAGTACAAAGTTGCCTAATTATCGCAGGCTAAGATAAACAACTCATTAACAAGACCATAGCCTTGCCTGGCACACTCTCACACACCCCAACCAAGCCAGTGAAACATAAAGAAAAATCACTTTAAATTATTTTAATCAAGTTACATGTACGATCAAATGTGAAATCATAACATATTATGATCTCCGTAAATTTGAAAATATGTTTACAACTTCTGTGATTTTCAAAGTATATGAAAAGTGTTTTCCAATATATAAATAAAAATTAAAAATGATTTTCATAAATAAAAAAATAAACTGATAACAATGGAAAATAAATAGTCATGCAAAATTGGGCACATTACTGAAAAATGGAATTTTCATTAATTGATTTCCAAATAAGGTAATAGTGCAAACAAGGCCTACTCAGTCTCATACAATGTTAGTATATAATCAAGTCATGTTTTTCCCTTAATTAATGGACCACCATTTTCCATGACATCTAGGATTGAGAAGAATATTAACAAAACAAATTTAATGTCTAAAAATATATAATATACCACATTTGGTGAAAAAAATAAATAAAAGATATATTTATGGATAAATACTTCAAATATTAACAACAAGCTCTATAAACTCTAATATATTATGATGTGTTGAAAACATGTATATTTGGTTGGATTAAGATTTTTTTTAGGTTAAATGGGAACTCGATTAAGAGAAGAATGGGTATATATATACACCTAATGTAATGTCATTATCGAGGACAATTATCATTTATGTAATGTCACAATCTTTGACCATAATATTATGATCTTCGTATTTTGAAGAATAAGTTTCCAACTTCTCAATTTTTTATATTTTTTATTTTGCATTATTTTTTAAAATAAACTCCACATAAAAGTTCTCTCCCTTTTCTACTTAACAATGACAATTCATGTTTAGAGTTGACATAAAGCGAAAATTGTTTTTGAAAAAGAACACGATACAACAAGAATTTGAGTATTTTTAATCTAGCATGTACACCTCTTGTTTAAAATACACCATGCCAATAATTCCATAACGAAATCCACAGTCTTTAGATAAAAAAAAGGGGGGGGGGGCTCTTATTTATTAGTACAATTTAAAAAGTTTTCATCATATCAATAATATTAATGTAGAAGCCATTGAATAAGTCATATTAGCCTAAATTAAAAATTACTAAACCCTAAATTAATAAATACACATGCCAAAAACACCCCTAATATTTTAAAAATTAGTAAACCCTCAAATTTCTATTAAAATTAAAATTGTCTCCACCACCTATTGCTACGGCCATTTGCCCCTGCCACCACCACAACCACCAGATTCACCATCACCACATGTTGTCATCGCCACTGCCACCACCGTCCCCTGTCACCACCACTAGATTACCATCGCTACTAGATTTTCCACCATAACAATCACCAAATCCACCACCACCACGGCAGAACCATCATTATTCTTACAAACACCACAACCTTCCCACCATTGTCGCCAGTATCTCTACTAAAATTATATTCACTTAATGACGATGATGATAGTAGTAGTAGTAGTAGTAGTAGTAGTAGCAGCAGTAGCAAGAGTGCATTTTATGAGTATTAAATTGAAGTTACATTTATTTAACTGAAATTGTGGGAATTATAATTTGGATGGAATAATTGTATTTATTCTTAATTTGGCATAATCATTAAATGAGTATGTTTAATTATATGGGAGTATGTAATTTAAATATAATATCTCATAAAATGATACACGTATTATGATTTTTATGGTATGATGATATATTGCGAATAATGAAGATAGTTGCGAATAAATTGATAATTCGTTAATTTTTTAAGTCGTATTAAGGATATATTTATATGATAATGATGGAACATACAAATAAATGAATGAAGTGTTTATAGGCTTTTAAATGTGATTAAATGACATAAATACGCATTTTAAGTGCTTAAAAATTGACCTACGGGTTGGGTAGGACCATAGGTAGAGTTTTGGGTCAAACTGTAGATGAATAGGAACCTTTTTATGTGCCTATAGAGACATAAGAATTTAGGCTAATTAAAATGGTATTTAAAATGGGCTAGATCATCCCTAGGGTTCCATAACCACCCCCACACCACTTTTTGGAGGCCACACACCTTGGGAGAGAGGAAGAACGACCCTAGTGTCACACCCCACCTAATTCTGGCGTCGGCCGCCACCAAAACTAAGCCGGGCGTGAGTAAATAAAATACCATTCTTAGCATGAGACAGATATGTGACATAAATAAATCAGTCCATAAGATAAATAATTAAATCAATCTCAAATGATCATAAACAACTAAGCGATAAAAGATCCATCACATGCTAACTTCGAAAATTCAATCTTCAGTAATGATTAAATAAAATCTGAATAATCCCAACAGAAATCCTCTGAACAACTTTGGAATCGAATGGCCCAAAAAAACTCAAATGAAGTCTCATAATTAAATACGAATTAAAAGGAAAGTCTAACTAAACTATGCCATAAATTGAATAACTCCAGCTGCCCCTCCAAATGATAACTGTGATAAACTTATGCAGCTTCTGCAATTCTAATCCTGAAAAAGATTAGTCAACGCATGGGTCAGAGCCAAATCCCCAAGCAAGAATACACACTACTCTCCTCAAATAGGATCCTTGAATCCAGAGAGTAGCATTATACGCAATAAACATCACAATAGAATATTTTAAATTAGACGGGATAATTAAACGCGATAAATATAAATTACTAACTACCCATAGGAATCCCATTTAAAAGGCACACCAATATGATTTTAAAATTTCCATGTCACACGATGTTAATTTATTAAATTAACCAATTTTTATTATAGTCCTCATTTTTTTTATTAAAATGTCACACTTCCCCTTGTCAATCACCCTCTGACCGGTTTAAATTGTCGGCCCCGACACATGATAAGGTTCCACACACGACACGATATAAATCGCCCTCTGACCCCTTTAAACTGTCGGCCCCGACACATTATGTCGCCACAAATTTTAATATCCATTTTTATCTTAGGCATTAATTGTCAATTTCTTAATTGATAATCACCCCACCCTTTTAATCGATGTGAGATCCTCAAAATACCCCTTAGTCCCATAACTAAGGGTCCCCAAGTTATCAATACGTCCTATCCTATATTTATGATGAATTTCTAACTTAAATCTCAACCTAGTCTCATGCCTAGACTAGCGTAACGACGATAAAGTACCAAAATCAGCACACCCCCAAGATGATAAAAACGCGATAATCTACCTTCACTAGTCCCATACCTAGAAGGCGTAAATCATTAAAAGGCCTAGCCACTAGTCCCATACCTACAAGGCATCCTAAAGTATAGGGAGAACAAAATTTTCCAACAAACCGTCATCACAAAGGCAATATAATAATACTAACAAGTCGCACAAACAAGCATAATTAATTAACGTTTAAAACTATGTGTGATAGTCCAATTCAATTAAACCTTAATTTAATTATCATCTCGACATAAACATCCAATAAATCTCATTTAATTATTTAAATTTAAATATACCGCTATTTCATCATTTAAAGTATCAAAATTCTAGTTTCATTGTTTCAACACAAATTACATGAGTTATATGCCCCCAAATCCATTTATTTTAAAACTAGGTTTTTTCTACATGCAACCTACACCAATAAAACTCAAAATCACTCACGAATCCTACGTACCCAGAGGGTTATGAATATTATTCAGATTAAAGATTTTATAAAAACAGCCCCATAGTTAGTGTCCACTTTTTCTAATTAAGTTACTAATTATTTTTAAGAAAACATGTAATTAAGTGTTTAGGCGACACTTAAAATGCATAATACTAAAGGAAAAGAATAGAGTATTCATGCCTGAATAAAAGTGAATTTAGAAATCTGATCTTGAATGTGTATTCCTCTAAACAGTTTGACAAATATTCGTTCTTGACGCGTCTCGAGAAAATTCAGTTAATCTTGACAAAACTTGAGTTGGAAGTTATGTAGAATGGGGCTAGGGTTTTGAGGTTGAAGAAGATGAGAGGTTTCTGATTTTTGAGAAGGCTAAAATGTGTTTTAAAAGATCTAAACTCGTCACTTTATGTTTATATACGAAAAAGAATTAAAGTCCTAATCAAATATACTCGAAAAAATCATTACGGACGATCGGACCATTAGAATCACTTGAAATTTTAGTATGTTGTAGCGAACGGAGAGACAGGAATGCTGTAAAAAAATCATCTTGATTGGATGGTCAAATTTCTAAAAATATTATTTTTTTCTAGAGAGTTTTATGTTTTGAGGACTCTTGAGAGTTTTATATTTTTAGGACTCTTCTAAATAATGAAAATTCAATTAAAATTCCATTTTAATTCCGATTCCAATTCCATTTGAAAATTTATTTTTCAAATATAAAAATCAATATTTGAAATTATAAAATTTATAAAATACAAAATTTCATTTTTCTCCGATTTCCAAAATTAATTTAAAAATTCCCATTTAAAAAATCCAGGATGTTACACCTAGGACGAAGAAAAGAGAGGCTCCTCTACTTTTTTTCAGGCAAGGATTCTCTTACCATTCTTATTCAAAATGTTCTATTCTTGTACTACTATTAAATCCATGATTAAAATATGATTTAAATCTTAATGTAATGTAACCATGTCTAGGGTTCTTGAGTTTTGATCGAACTTTGATGATATTCATGTATTATAATCTTAGATCCATATTTCCTCCAGGAAAAAATCTAAATATCAATTGTTTAATTTCAAAATCCATTATAGAGCTCATGTGTAGGGCTATTTTACAATCTGGAATTATATTCTTGAGGTTGAAGATGAGAGGAGACTTGTATACCCTAAGGTTCTTGAATTTTTTTGATTTAATTGTTGGTGTTTAAGGGATATTTAGATGAGAAAACTTGTTTATAATGTTTCCATTACATGTTAGACCTAATTAACATATCATACATTAGTTTGTTGAATCAATAGAACAAAGTTTAATGAATTTAGAATTCATTGGAGAAATCCCATCTTGGAAGAATACCTTTTCTCGGCTTACTGGGAAAACCTAATCAATTCGGCATCCCTATCGAATCGATTTGTTACACCTGCTTGTAGATCTTTTCGTTATGATCACGTGGGAGCCAACCTCGTACTTTTCTGATTTTTTTAATTAGTTTTGATTTTTCTACGAAAGGGTGTGCAAGACCATTTTTATCTAAGTGAGGGATGGAGACTTATTCTAAGATGTTAATGATATTTTTATGAACTTATATACGTAGTTAAACCGGGATGGGTTCATGATATGGCGATAACTTATAGTACCAGTTAAGTATGTAAACAAGATGATTTACGTGGGATTCTTGAATAAAGCTATACGAAATATTAAATGGCAGGGATGTGCTTAGATGATTAGGGAATATTGTAAGGGGCACATAGGTGATAGGACCCACAAGATACGATGACAATTTTATGACTGAGAAGAGGTAAGTTTAAATAAAGAAATTTCTTATTAAAGAAACATCTAATACTCAAGAATATAATTAATGGTTAGTTTCCTCAAATTATTGCGGTATAAAGAAACTAAGTAGAATTGCACCCTAAGTCTAGTGGGCTAGGTTTAAATGGTTAGTATCGGTTATGATTGTAGTTAGGGTGAAACTACTTATTCATATTAGTGGATTCCTTATATATGTATATGTAACCCTTATCCACTTAGTCAAGTCCTAATCTATGTACATATAAGCTTGTACCTAAGAGAAAAAAATATGGGAGGTAATACTTAACTTGAAAGAAGGGGGATGGCATAATTACACACGTGTATACAGTGAAGTAATAATCAAGTTAATCGATAAGTTAGCCTAAGAGGCATTATATGGTTACTTGATAATTAATTGGAGAGTAGTCATGGGATAGCGACTTAATAATGGGTTATGTAATAACGTACTAAAAGGTTATGATTTACCCAAGAAGGCTATATTTATATGGATGGATATTTCTAGGGTAAAAGTATGTAACTCTCTCTTTAAGAGTTCTTAACTTCACATCATATCTAGACTCACTCTTGATTTAATATTAGGATTTCCATTCCTAATGAGGTTTCTCACTATCTCTATACACAACTCTAATGCACACATATATATATTTTCCCCAAACTATTTCAAGAAGTCCCCATGATCCAAAAATGGGAGAAACCCCTTGTAAGTCACAAAAACTATATCTCTTACATCATAAAAGAAGTCCCCGAATCAATAAACCCAACCAAAAAGGGTTAGAGATCATCCTAGAAAAATCCCCTAAAACAGCCTGTTTCCAAATCGATTCGGCCTCACCCGAATCGATTCGGTCTCAAGAGCGAATATATTCACTCCTACTCCGAATCGATTCGTGCTAAAGGACCTGGGACTCTGCCTCAAACCGAATTGATTCGCCTATCATGCAGACCTGCCAATTTTTCCTAGGCCGAATCGATTCTCTTAAGGGGCAAATCGATTCGGGTCTGCAGAAATTGAAGGGTTCTTCTTCTTCTTCATTGAACCCATAGATTTTAAACCCTAAAATTTCTATTCTAACCTCCAAATCTTTATCACAACATGAGCCAATAAATCAACCCAAAGTTGATCCCAACCATTTCTACACCATTAAACCCATATTTAAACATTGATTTCAAGATTAAACTCAAAAATCTAGGTTTTGATATTTATACCCAAAAACCATTTCTTTAACCCACAAATTATGAAATGAAATACACCAATGACTTATTTAGCAAGATTAAACACTTGCCTTGATTTTGTAGATGTTGGATCATCCTCGATGTCGCATTTGGGCCGGAAACTCCAAGCTTTTCTTCCTCTCTCTCTTCCTTTCTTCTTCTTTTCTCTCTTCTTTCTCTCTTCTTTTCTCTTTCTCTCCTTTTCTAAAATGAGAAGGCTTCACCCGTAAGCCTTAAATCCCTTAAAACAATAAACCCAATTTTAAATGTTAATACACACTTTTAATGACTCGTTTACTCCAATTCGAGTCAAACAAATTTAAAAATATTCCGTAGCCGAAATAAAACCCAATGATATTCATTTTGACTATCTCGACCCTTCCGGGATCGATAGTACACTCAGAATCATCATCCGTAATACTTTGAAATATTCTCTATTTTTGGACCTCAATTCCCAAATTTTGAAATTCTCCAATAAAATTAAATTTTTATTCTCCTAAAAATTTAATTTCTCAGTCTCCAAAGTCAAGGGTTGTTACATACTTCCCCCCTTACAAAAATTTTTCCCTCTAAATTTAAGATATGCCTAGGACCTCAATCTTATTTAGTCCTTACATCAACCCTCAGGATCATTATACCGATCCTTCCTATTTCTCCCATCTAACCATATAAGTTTAAAACAAACTACTACTCAGGGTGCCCATACAACCCGTACCTGAGCTCCACTCTTAGAATGTTAATCAGGATCCATTAGCCTCATATCGTAATATCATATCACCAATATAATATAAAATAACTTATTAACTATATACAAGTTTGAAAAATTCGCAATGGTTGAACTCTCCTCAATTCCTGACTCTAGCCACCATCGTACAGGGGAGGTCTCGCAGGAGAAATCCGAACAAGGAATTCTCCCAATACACTACTGTGTAGCTAGGTTGGGGATTGAGATTAGTTGAACCAGGGTTAAGATTTTATATAAATATTTTCATATTTTAGATATTGCCCGAGGGCCTATACAATAATACCATATAAATCAATTTCGCGTCTTTCAACACGCCAAACAAACACCTTATGTATAATACAAAAGGACCTAACAAATACAACACTCTAACCAATACCTAGTTCTCAAAACCTCCATAACTATGAGCTAAATTCTCCGCTCAACATAAATCTACCAAACTTTAAACCTCCTCAGTTATACTAATCCCTTACATCCCATCAACACCTTTCTACAAGATATGTTCTTCCCTCATTGGAACATTAAAACTTTCTTATCCTAGCTTATTCATAAGACAATAGTCTTATAACCACTATTCAACAAACCTCGACATTCCGCACTTTCGAAATTCAATAACAAAACTCTCTATTATCTCCTTATGAGATGACCTAATTTCTCAGAAGATGCCATACAAAGGCCGAACTTACTCACTTCTTCCCGAGGCCTAATTCTCCTCAAAGAAATATCTTCCTCATAATTCCTTCCTAACCATCCCAAAGGACAAGTCGCTATTACGACTACAGAAAACTCCCTCAGTCCTACTCAACGAACCTGAGTCTCCAATTTCTTACACCCTCTTCCCCGAAGGCAATACTCCCGATATTGAGACCACTCCACCCACCTCACATCGAGAAAAGTTACCAACATTAGGTTTCCCCATAATTGTTAAAGAATTTCTCAACCTAACCTCCCAAGGGCTCCCTACTCTCTTCTCATCTTACCTTATCGATCACTAGATTCTCCGCCTTATCTCTACCTCCCGTCAAAGCGTACCCAAAATCTATTATGGGTATTGCATATCTAATCTTGTCCTTTCCTAGATGACATAATCTAGGCGACATCTTAAATGAGAGAAATTGTGTCAGAACGTCATTCAAGTGAATACACTTCACAGAAGAATATAAACATAGGGAAGACAACAATCCTAACAGTAGGGCTCTATCTCAAGAACGCTTAACAGAAGAACACAGAAAGCCCACACAGATCCTAAAGACTCTAGAACCTGATTCTCTGATACAATCTGTAACACCCCGCTTAAAGTAATAACGGGTGGCCAACCCTATACTACATTAAATCAGGCATTTCAGATGGTCCAGTCTCAACATCAACTGCCAGAACTAAATAATATACGACTAACTACCCGATATCATAAGTGAGATGTTAAAATTAAAATAAAACACACCATGACTAACAAACCAACACTAAAACTACTAACAAGGAAAATAAATATGCATACTAGAATGATGATAAATAAATAAAATTTATAACTACAAATGAATATATCAGAAGGAGATAAACCCGAATAAGCTGTCGGGTCACAGCCAATACAACAACTGAAATGGAATAAATATAAACATATATATAAGTATCCCTTAGGTATAAACCCGATATACAATATGGATCCTACCTAGATTTTTAAAGAAAGAGGAAGCGACTACATTCTACATCCCGCAACAGTTTGCACCTATCACGGCTCCCAAGACTCTAGATAGAAAATCATCCGGCATCCATGCGGTAGGACACCTGTAGTAATATATATATACAGAAATGAGAGAAAAGTAAACGTGTCAGAGCCCGAGTTGTGAAAATATTTAGCAAGTGTGTTAACCGTGCATAATAAATATCGATGCACTTATTTCATAATTAAAGTGGAATCTCACTATCGTGAAACCCCAACTCACCTCTCATCTAACGACGCGCACCTATTCGCGTCTTGAGATTTTAGTTAAGTTACCCCAATTATAAGGACAACCTAACTTATCATAGGCCTAGCCTATACCCACGAGATCTGCCTTCCTATCATAACCCCAGAACCCACTCTTTTTAATCGCACTTAATTGTTTTTACCCACATATATAGCATACTAGGATTAATGGGTTCCTGTTTATAATTTAATTAATTATAATTCTTAATAAGTTACCCATATATATCTGTGGTGAATCATATGATTTAATTTCTAAATAATATGCATAGAATTTATTATTGACAAAACTTCTCTCCAATCTCAACATTGTACTACGTTTCGTGCGTGGGGTGTCTCGCAAAGCGAAATCCAAACAAGGAACCACCCCGTTACACTACTCCTTGACATAGCTGATCCTAGAGATCCATCATGCCACACATAATTATTTGATAAAACTTTTCTCCAATCTCAACACTGCACTACGTTTCGTGCCTGGGGTGTCTCGCATGAGCTTGAACTGGAGCGGCTATCGGCGCCTGAGGTGTTGCCTGCTGAACTACAGCTAGTGCGGCATTTACCGCCTGAGCCACAATGGCTGCAACCTCGGCGGCATTCATCGTGCCCTGAGCTAGTGCGGGCTGTGGTTCTGGCATCGCATCCCTGGGAACCCTTCGTGCACGTCGTGGAGGCATCGGAAATAAGAATGAAGTTTATAAGTTCGTAGTTATAAACTTAAAATAGCTGAAGAACGTAGCATATACAAAAGAATACAACAGTCCTAAAGTATAGGGCTCTACATCAAAGGAAGCTCAGCGGAAACATAATAAGCCGTTCAGATCCTAAAGGACACTAGAACCTGATGCTCTGATACCACCTGTGACACCCCGACTAATTAAATACCGGGTAGATACTCCTTTATTAAATTAATTCAAAATGCCAAGTTGGTTCAGTTAATAGCATCACTGTCGAAAACATTTTAATAAATTCTAACCACCTAGTATTTAAAAAGTAAGTGCCAAATTTTAAGTTAAGTCTGATTAACAAGCAGTAAAAGAATAATGGAAGAGTCAACATAATCCATTCACCATACGAAGTAATAATAAACCAAAAATAATACTAAGAAATCCGGAGGAAAACTCCTCACAATAATCCCAACAAATGGAAATAATACTACAAGTCTGAATCCTGAATAATTACATGCCAAAAGTCTGAATAACTGAAATAAATGCAAAGTCTCTAAAAGAAATGGGCGACATGCCCTAGAACTGATAAATGATGAATATCGAGTCAAGATCGATGAAGCGTCTACAAGCAAGGTCCTGTAACTTCCACAAACAGCTACAGCTCGTCACCTGAATGAGAATCCTATGCATGGTGTCCTTGTGGCTGGGCACCTAAAATGGTTTTTACAAAAATAGATTTGAAAGCAAATGGGTCAGAGCCCGAAAGTGGAAAACATTTTGAAAACAGAAAGTGTTTTAATATCATTAAAACATTAAATGCAAAGTACATGTTAGGACGTGCACTCACCAAAAATTCTCACCTCTCGACTACATGTGCACTCTTAACGTACATTACCCATCTAAATGACGCATATATCTAACCAAAATGTAATAAGTTCTACCTCTTACTACTCGATTCCCATATTACATTCTAACGTTACCAAAGAATAGAGGGTTTTACTTAAACTCAGATTCTCAATATGTAATACATTTCACAATTGGTTAGCCCGTTATGTTTTCTCAAAACAATACTATAATTTTATTCTCAAAATTTACATGAAGGTTCCCATTAATTACGTGTATATTATTCGCATCATAAATATACAATACAAGCACCCCGAGACTAGCTGCGGTGCACACATACTCTGCTATCCATCCCGGTACATCACGTACATAAGGATCACATATTCCGAATATCTCACGAATAGTTCACAGATAACAACATCACAAATAATGGAGGCGAACACAGTCACATCACATGGGTCACGCACATACATGCGCTTCCACGATCAGCAGACTTATTAACATCCCAATAAGTCCTTCTCTGACCTATGCTCATCGAGGTAACCAGTCTAAATCCGGGCAACACAAGGATTAGAGGGCCCTAAGCGAACGCGAACCTCCCGTGATAGCAAGTATGGTAGGTATGTCATACACATAAAATCAATTACATATATACTAAGTATGCACACGTCTTAGTAATCACCATAATCTATTGGTACATATCTCTTCTCGTACTGACATATAATACTACACCATTTATATATTCCCGGTTAATATAATTAATTAGGCCGTCAATAGCTCACTTCGTACTAGACGCTCACGTACTACTTCACATTTTTCCTTAGGTTCAACTACACTTTTAGGTTTGACTCCTCATAATATCCCAAACATCCCAAATATATCAATTACTCATCAAGGAAAGGCCATATCTACCTATACACAAGGTTATAGGGCACTCGGGATCAAAACAGGCTAAAAAGCCTAAACTGTCAACTCGTTCGAAGTCTCGTTCGAACGAGGCTGTTCGAACGAGACTTCGTTCGAACGAACTGAGTCTTCTAACGAGATCTCGTTCGAACAAAGTGGGCTTTCTAACGAGATCTCATTCGAACGATCTTATCTAACGAACTTCACCCTCATTAGAAGTCAATGGTCAACTCATTAGAAGCTCGTTCGAACGACATGGGCAGGTCTTCTAACGAGTGGCCAGTTTCAAGCCCAGATTTTCCTTAACTCGTTTTTCAAACTTTTCTTCCTCTCTAATCCCCTCTAAACATCAATTCAACACTTGTTCAAGGTTCCTAATCATTCTTAAACATACTAGATCATATATTAACACGTTTTGTGGGTTTAATTCAACCTAAATATCATCCAATCATCAATTCTCTACACTTTTCCCCAATCTCAAGAACATGAACCCTAGAAATTTCTATGTTCATTAATGGGCATGATTAATCCATTTTTGTTTCATCCAAATATGTAATATCATCAGATAAATCACCTACCCACATTTCTACATGCAATTCTTCATCAAAATACTAGTTTCAAATTCCAATTTAATGGGTTTTCATAAATCTCCCAACAACAATAAAATTTTATAAATTCCTATGCATGGAAGAAGCATTCTTTGCAAGAAAACGAAATTAAATCACTTGCCTTCTATAAATCTCTGAATTTGATGACGAATCTCCGAAGTGTTCTCTCTCTCCTCTACAGAATCCTTCTATCTCTCTCAACAAGCTTTCTTCTCCAAGTAACAATGGTGGCTAGGGCTTTGTGGTTTAGGAACTCT
This sequence comes from Sambucus nigra, assembly GCA_949130495.1. NCBI lineage: Eukaryota > Viridiplantae > Streptophyta > Magnoliopsida > Dipsacales > Adoxaceae > Sambucus > Sambucus nigra. Next base: position 11,519,775 of record OX422212.1, on the reverse strand, counting down.
TTCAATAACCTCCGTAGCCTATTTGGGTATTAGTGGGCTTAGTGGGTTAATGCCTAATCAGATATTAATTCCCAATTTTCGTAGCTTTTAATTCCTCAAAATTCAAAATTACCAAACTACCCTTATACGTTGCCGGTATGGCCTAAAAATACCCCGGGACCCAAACCAAACCCCCGGCTAGTGTTTTCTGACTATTTCGACCCTTCCGGACGCGTTGGCGCACTTAAAACGACCATACGGATAATAGAAATAAAATTCACTTTTTAATTATCATAATTATATACCATGACGCGACTGTCACATGCGTCTCAACAAAATTTCCAAATTGCCGTATTTAAATCTCACGACAAATTCCATATTTCAATATTCATATATAATCATATATGCACATATAATCAAATACCAAATCGCATCTCGCTAGTATTTTAACCCGGATTAATTTATAATTAATACGCATTTAATTTAATTAATCCCATAAAATAAATATCACAAAAATACGGGGTATTATATACTTCCCCCCTAATAACTGAATTTCGTCCCGAAATTCGGAACTTGAAAGTACCAGATAAGAACAACTCTGGATAACGTTCGCGCATCTCATCCTCGCGCTCCCATGTGGACTCCTCGACATTATGATGTCGCCACTGAACACGCACTAACGGGACGATCTTTGACCGCAGTTTCCGCTCACTTCGGTCCAAAATAGCAATCGGCCCCTCCTCGTAGGAGCTATCAGGCTGGAGATCTATGTCCTCCAAAGCAATGTGAGAATGGTCCAAATCGTCTCTAAGATATTTCCTTAGCGAGGAAATATGAAATACATCGTGAATCCGTTGCAATTGCTCAGGTAATCCAAGCCTATACGCAACCGGTCCAATCCGCTCAATAATAGGAAATGGTCCCACATATCTCGGTGCCAACTTCCCTTTCTTCCCGAAACACATAATCCCCTTCATAGGAGAGACCCTGAGCAAAACCTGGTCCCCCACTTGGAACTCTCTGAAGAACCTCTTCGCATCAGCATAGCTCTTCTGCCGATCCTGAGCAACCCGTATGCGACTCCGAATCAATTCTATCCTCGCCGAAGTATCCTGAATCACTTTCGGCCCAAGTATTTTGTTGTCCCCCACCTCCAACCAACATGCTGGGGAACGACAAGGTCTACCGTACAACGCCTCAAATGGAGCCATGCCAATGGTGAACTGATAGGAGTTGTTGTAAGCAAACTCCACTAGTGGAAGATACTGCTCCCATCCACCCCCAAAATCAATGATACTCATACGTAGCATGTCCTCCAACATCTGGTTTGTACGCTCCGTTTGCCCATCAGTCTGCGGGTGATATGCCATACTCAACCGCAATTCCGTGCCCATGGCCTCCTGAAAACTCTCCCAAAACCGTGAAACAAATATCTTGTCTCGGTCAGACACGATATTTAGGGGCACACCGTGAAGTCTCACTATCTCTGCAATAAAGAGCTGGGCATACTGTCCCGCAGTGTAGTCTGTCCTTACGGGTAGGAAATGAGAGACTTTGGTCAAGCTGTCCACAATTACCCAAATGGAGTCGTGACCTCTCTGTGACAGAGGCAACCCCGTGATAAAGTCCATGGATATGCTCTCCCACATCCACATCGGGACCTCCAACGGCTGTAGCAGTCCTGCCGGTCTCTGATGATCCACTTTTACTAGCTGACAAGTGGCGTATTTGGAAACAAACTCGGCAATAACTCTCTTCATCCCGCTCCACCAATATTGTCGTCTCATGTCTTGGTACATTTTGTCCCACTGGGATGTACCGCGAATCGTGAGCCGTGCGACTCTGCCATCACCTCGTGCCGCAATTCCTCCCCTTCCAGAACTACCAATCTCCCATTGAAGCGCAATCCCGTGTCTGAGCTAACGGTATAGGATTCGGATCCCTCTGCTAGTAATCGAACTATCAGCTCCTGACAGAACGAGTCATCTGCTTGTGCCTTTACTACCTTCGTGACAATCTACGGTGTAAAGGTCATCACAGACATGAACGATCGGGCCACTGCATCCTGGTGTCCCAATTCCTTCCACTTGGATTTCCACACCTCTGCCACTTCATCTGCTGGCCTACGGCTCAACGCGTCTGCCACCACGTTAGCCTTTCTCGGGTGATACTGGATATCTATCTGATAGTCCTTCACAAACTCAAGCCACCTTCGCTGCCGCATATTCAACTCCTTCTGCGTGAATAAGTACTGTAGTGACTTGTGGTCTGTTAACAACTGAAACTTTTCCCCCAAAAGGTAATGTCTCCATATCCGAAGGGCAAATACAACTTCCGCCAACTCCAAGTCATGAGTGGGGTAATTCTTCTCGTGAGGCTTTAGCTTACGGGAAGCATAAGCTATGGCCTGACTCTCCTGCTGCAATACACCTCCAAGTCCTTGCAAGGACGCATCGGTGTAAACTAAATACTCAACTCCTGGTCTCGGAAATGCTAACACAGGTGCTGAGGTCAACTTATCCTTCAATTCATCGAATGCCAACTGACAGACATCACTCCAGATGAATGGCACACCCTTACGAGTAAGATGTGTCAAAGGACCTGCTATCTTCGAGAAACCCCGAATAAACCTCATGTAGTATCTTGCTAGACCCAAGAAACTACGAATCTCCGTTGGTGTCGTGGGCTGTCCTCACTCCCTCACCGCGGATACCTTCCCCGGATCAACAGATATTCCCCGATCGGAAATAATATGTCCCAAAAACTGGACCTCCTTCAGCCAAAACCCGCATTTCTCATATTTTGCATACAACTCGTTCTGACGTAGTGTCTGCAAAACTTGCCTCAATTGTTCGGCGTGCTCCTCCTCTGTCTGGGAGTAAACGAGAATATCATCGATGAAGACAATGACAAACTGATCTAGGAAATCCTTGAACACTCTGTTCATCAAGTCCATAAACACTGCTGGAGCGTTGGTCAAACCAAAAGGCATAACCCGAAACTCATAAGAACCATATCTCGACAAGAAGGCAGTCTTCGAGACATCCTCCTCCCAGATACGCAACTGATGGTATCCCGATATCAAATCAATCTTCGAGAAGAAAAAAGATCCTCTCAACTGGTCGAATAAGTCATCGATTCGAGGCAACGGATACTTATTCCGTATCGTGACCTTATTCAACTCTCGGTAGTCCACACACAATCTCAGTGAACCATCTCTCTTCTTCACGAACAACACAGGGGTACCCCACGGTGAAGTACTCCTCCGAATAAACCCCTGACCCAACAACTGCTCAATCTGATCCCGTAACTCCCTCATCTCAGCTGGAGCCTTACGGTACGGTGCGCGTGCTATAGGTCTCGTACCTGGCAATAAGTCTATAACAAAGTCTATCTCTCGACTGGGGGTTAGGCCTGGTATCTCCTAAAACACATCAGAATACTCCCTGACAACTGGGATCGAATCTAAAGGAATCACAACCTCCTTAGAGGTATCCTCCTCTAGGTAATATAAATGAGCGGTCGAGCCTCCCTCTGGGCGAGGCATCGCCACTCCCGGAATGGCAAAAACAATGCTCCCACCGAAGCAATCAATCATGGCTCTATAATCAGCGAGCCAATCCATACCGATAATCACATCGTGAACATGCATATCTAATACCAACATATCTGCAGGTAACACCAGACTACCAATCTCTACCCCCACTCCCCGGCATATAAAGAAAATAAGTGACCCACTCCCCAATGGTGAGTCTACACACGTCACTGTGCTCTCTGCTATGGCTAACAACCGTAAGGCTTTCGCAAAATATGTAGCTATAAAGTAATGTGTTGCCCCCGTATCAAACAAAACCCGACCCATAGTACCATGGATAGGAAACATACCCTCAATAGCGGGTGGTGCCTGCGGAGCTGCTGCCTGGTGGACGTTATAGACACATCCATACTGTAACTGTCCCTACTGCACAGGAACTGCTGGAATGGCTGGAAGAGCTGGCACCTGGGCTGGAGCTGGGAGGGCTGGTGGAAAAAGTGGCCTCTGTGGCTTATGTCGAGCACCCTGCTGCTGCTGCGTGGCCCTTCCCCTATCAGGACAGTCCTGGCATTTATGGCCAGTCTTGCCACAAACAAAACACTTCCCCGGGAAGTTCCCCCCTCTCGGTCCCTGCTACCCCCGGCCCTGGTGGCCGTTACCATTCCTCCACTGGCCCTGCTGGCCCTGCTGAAACTGATGCTGACCATTCTGACCCTGCTGGTTCTGATGGCCGTTCGGACCTTGATGGCCTTGCCGGAAACCTCCCTGTCCGTGCCTGAAATTTCCTGACCTGAACCTCTTGTGATCCCCCTGCTGGGTACCCTGATCGCCCTGCCTCTGCCCCTGAACAAATTGTGCCCCACTGGCACCATTTCCTCCAGTCCTGCCCTGATGGATAGACTCTCCCGATCATTTGCCCTCAGCCATGTGAAAGCGGTGATCCTGGCAATGGAGCAATGCAGCGTTAACCACATCAGAATAAGTGGCTAACGAGAGGTTCCCTAACAAGTGCTGACGAATCCTCCATGTCAATCTGTCCGTGAATTTCTGTATCTTCTTCTCCTCCGTCGGTATCTCATCCGGAACAATATTCAGAAGATCAGTAAATTCGGCCTCATACTCGGCCACAGTCTTACCCTCTTGCTTGAGGCTCATCAACTTTCTTCTCATTTCCGTGTGAACAGCCGACGGAAAGTACTTACGGTCAAACCACACCCAGAATTCCTGAATAGTGAGAGTATCCCTCTCCTCTACAGTGGTAATAGACTCCCACCACTGCAGTGCCGACCCCACTAGCTTAAAAGTAGCTAGTATCTTCTTGTGGACATCTGTACACTCATACATCCTCTGGTGTCGCTGGATGTCCTTCCTCCACTGACTTGAAACTACCACATCGGAGCTACCTGCGAACTCCGGAGGGTGTGCTTTCTGAAAAGCATCACGTACACGTTCCCAAGCAGACGGGAATGCACGAGCCTGAACTGGCGCAGCTATCGGCGCCTGAGGTGGTCCCTTCTGAACTACAGCTAGTGCGGCATTTACCGCCTGAGCCACAATGGCTGCAACCTCGGCGGCATTCATCGTGCCCTGAGCTGGTGCGGGCTGTGGTTCTGGCGTCGCATCCCTGGGAACCCTTCGTGCACGTCGTGGAGGCATCTGAAATAAGAATGAAGTTTATAAGTTCGCAGTTATAAACTTAAAATAGCTGAAGAACGTAGCATATACAAAAGAATACAATAGTCCTAAAGTATAGGGCTCTACATCAAAGGAAGCTCAGCGGAAACATAATAAGCCGTTCTGATCCTAAAGGACACTAGAACCTGATGCTCTGATACCACCTGTGACACCCCGACTAATTAAATACCGAGTAGCTACTCCTTTATTAAATTAATTCAAAATGCCAAGTTGGTTCAGTTAACAGCATCACTGTCGAAAACATTTTAATAATTACTAACCACCTAGTATTTAAAAAGTAAGTGCCAAATTTTAAGTTAAGTCTGATTAACAAGCAGTAAAAGAATAATGGCAGAGTCAACATAATCCATTAACCATACGAAGTAATAAATAACCAACAATAATACTAAGAAATTCGGAGGAAAACTCCTCACAATAATCCCAACAAATGAAAATAATACTACAAGTCTGAATCCTGAATAATTACATGCCAAAAGTCTGAATAACTGAAATAAATGCAAAGTCTCTAAAAGAAATGGGCGACATGCCCTACAACTGATAAATGATGAATATCGAGTCAAGATCGATGAAGCGTTTACAAGCAAGGTCCTGTAACTTCCACAAACAGCTACATCTCGTCACCTGAATGAGAATCCTATGCATGGTGTCCTTGTGGCTGGGCACCTAAAATGGTTTTTACAAAAATAGATTTGAAAGCAAATGGGTCAGAGCCCGAAAGTGGAAAACATTTTGAAAACAGCAAGTGTTTTAATATCATTAAAACATTAAATGAAAAGTACATGTTAGGACGTGCACTCACCAGAAATTCTCACCTCTCGACTACATGTGCACTCCTAACGTACATTACCCATCTAAATGATGCATATATCTAACCAAAATGTAATAAGTTCTACCTCTTACTACTCGATTCCCATATTACATTCTAACGTTACCAAAGAATAGAGGGCTTTACTTAAACTCAGATTCTCAATATGTAATACATTTCACAATTGGTTAGCCCGTTATGTTTTCTAAAAACAATACTATAATTTTATTCACAAAATTTACATGAAGGTTCCCATTAATTACGTGTATATTATTCGCATCATAAATATACAATACAAGCACCCTGAGACTAGCTGCGGTGCACACATACTCTGCTATCCATCCCTGTACATCACGTACATAAGGATCACATATTCCGAATATCTCACGAATAGTTCACAGATAACAACATCACAAATAATGGAGGCGAACACAGTCACATCACATGGGTCACGCAGATACCTGCGCTCCCACGATCAGCAGACTTATTAACATCCCAATAAGTCCTTCTCTGACCTATACTCATCGAGGTAACCAGTCTAAATCCGGGCAACACAAGGATTAGAGGGCCCTAAGCGAACGCGAACCTCCCGTGATAGCATGTATGGTAGGTATGTCATACACATACAATCAATTACATATATACTAAGTATGCACACATCTTAGTAATCACCATAATATATTGGTACATATCTCTTGTCGTACTGACATATGATACTACACCATTTATATATTCACGGTTAATATAATTAATTAGGCCGTCAATAGCTCACTTTGTACTAGACGCTCACGTACTACTTCACATTTTCCCTTAGGTTCAACTACACTTCTAGGTTTGACTCCTCATAATATCCCAAACATCCCAAATATATCAATTACTCATCAAGGAAAGGCTATCTCTACCTATACACAAGGTTACAGGGCACTCGGGATCAAAACAGGCTAAAAAGCCTAAACTGTCAACTCGTTCGAAGTCTCGTTCGAACGAGGCTGTTCGAACGAGACTTCGTTCGAACGAACTGAGTCTTCTAACGAGATCTCGCTCGAACGAAGTGGGCTTTCTAACGAGATCTCGTTCGAACGATCTTATCGAACGAACTTCACCCTCGTTAGAAGTCAATGGTCAACTCGTTAGAAGCTCGTTCGAACGAGCTCGTTCGAACGACCTGGGCAGGTCTTCTAACGAGTGGCCAATTTCAAGCCCAAATTTTCCTTACCTCATTTTTCTAACTTTTCTTCCTCTCTAATCCCCTCTAAACATCAATTCAACACTTGTTCAAGGTTCCTAATCATTCTTAAACATACTAGATCATATATTAACACGTTTTGTGGGTTTAATTCAACCTAAATATCATCCAATCATCAATACTCTACACTTTTCCCCAATCTCAAGAACATGAACCCTAGAAATTTCTATGTTCATTAATGGGCATGATTAATCCGTTTTTGTTTCATCCAAATATGTAATATCATCAGATAAATCACCTACCCACATTTCTACATGCAATTCTTCATCAAAATACTAGTTTCAAATTCCAATTTAATGGGTTTTCATAAATCTCCCAACAACAATAAAATTTTATAAATTCCTACGCATGGAAGAAGCATTCTTTGCAAGAAAACGAAATTAAATCACTTGCCTTCTATGAATCTCTGAATTTGATGACGAATCTCCGAACTGTTCTCTCTCTCCTCTGCAGAATCCTTCTATCTCTCTCAACAAGCTTTCTTCTCCAAGTAACAATGGTGGCTAGGGCTTTGTGGTTTAGGAACTCTTTCAATAACCTCCGTAGCCTATTTGGGTATTAGTGGGCTTAGTGGGTTAATGCCTAATCAGATATTAATTCCCAATTTTCGTAGCTTCTAATTCCTCAAAATTCAAAATTACCAAACTACCCTTATACGTTGCCGGTATGGCCTAAAAATGCCCCGGGACCCAAACCAAACCCCCGGCTAGTGTTTTCTGACTATTTCGACCCTTTCGGACGCGTTGGCGCACTCAAAACGACCATACGGATAATAGAAATAAAATTCACTTTTTAATTATCATAATTATATACCATGACGCGACTGTCACACGCGTCTCAACAAAATTTCCAAATTGTCGTATTTAAATCTCACGAAAAATTCCATATTTCAATATTCATATATAATCATATATGCACATATAATCAAATACAAACTTGCATCTCGCTAGTATTTTAACCCGGATTAATTTCTAATTAATACGCATTTAATTTAATTAAACCAATAAAATAAATATCACAAAAATGCGGGGTATTACACATACTACATATGATGTACAAGGGCCATGCACATAATATACCCGACTATATATATCGCCGATAAACTGCACCATGCTATCATCTTCCCAGTACCCGACTCACGTAGCAATATTGGGGACCACCATGGTGGGGCTCAACGACACCCATCTCGTGGTAAACTCACACACACGACGTCTCGGGAAGCAGTCATTGCTCCAAACTGGCAATGATACAAAACATACCCACCACGTCTCATCCCAAAAATATAAATCACATAATAACACACGGGACGACTATGACTTGGGGAATATCCACACTCTGCTCCTCGAGCCAGGATGCTCATCCTCTGCCCGAAAACTTCCCAATGATAGCATGAGCGGGGTAAGCTTAACCACATAAGTATATATATCATTCACATTCACAATATATATACATCCATATGATTACATCATATGATTAATCCATCACATACGGTTTAAATATTCACAACATAAATATATCCATATATTCATATCTATACAGATATATATCCACATATCCACACACACATATATATATATATATATATATATACAAACTATATCTCGTTCATATTTATAAGCTATATACACTCGGCTATATGTATACATAATCCTTAATATACTAGCCGTCACCCCAAACTCATTTAATTTACCTCGATATGTGAATACAATTCCTCACTTGAAGCATATTCATCCATTTTTCCTATGATGTATAGTCTCCCAAAAATACATGTATATATATATATCCAACATTAGGGTTATCACCCAAAGTTTAGGGTAGGTAACAATCCCTACACATTCTATATACCTCTGAAAGGACATTCATGTCTCCAATACTAGTTTTGACTATTGATATATACATAACTAATAGTCTATAAACCTCAACTTATCCTAACTTCATTTCAAGTATTGGAATCTCAATGGTTACTTCCACTCAATATGTATAAACTACCCAGACTAGAATTGTACTACCACTCATTATAGATGATAGTACGATTCAAATCATTTCCAATTTCACCTACGGTTCAATTGATCTTATGAACCCTTACTCCTATTGGGTTACCTATTGTTCTTTAATAAAAAAATTTCTGAGGATATGCGACCCCTCTCACTCTTCGGTCCCCAAACCTTAATCTCAATAGAATCCTATTTTCCATAAGGATTTGGCACTACCCTCGACCTATAATTTCGAGCCATGCCCTCGCAACTCTCTCTTTAAGAGTTCTTAACTTCACATCAGATCTAGACTCACTCCTAATTTTATATTAGGATTCCCATTCCTAATGAGGTTTCTCACTATCTTTATACACAACTCTAATGCACACATATATATATTTTCCCAAAACTATTTCAAGAAGTCCCCATGATCCTAACATGGGAGAAACCCCTTTTAAGTCACCAAAACTATATCTCTTACATCATAAAAGAAGGCCCCGAATCAATAAACCCAACCAAAAAGGGTTAGAGATCATCCTAGAAATATCCCTTAAAATAGCCCTATTTCCGAATCGATTCGGCGTGGCCCGAATCGATCCGGTCTCAAGGGAGAATCGATTCACTCCTATTGCGAATTGATTTGGTCTAAAGGACCTGGGACTCTACCTCAAATCGAATTGATTCGCCTTGGGTCCGAATCGATTCTGTCATGCAGACCTGCCAATTTTGCCTAGGCCAAATCGATTCGCTTAAGGGGGAAATCGATTCGGGTCAGAAGAAATTGAAGGGTTCTTCTTCTTCATTAAATCCACGAATTTTAAACACTAAAATTTCTATTCTAACCTCCAAATCTTTATCACAACATGATTCTAAGCCAATAAATCAACCCAAAGTTGATCCCAACCATTTCTCCACCATTAAACCCATATTTAAACATTGATTTCAAGATTAAACTAAAAAATCTAGGTTTTGATATTTATACCCCAAAACCATTTCTTTAACCCACAAATTATGAAATGAAATACACAAATGACTTATTTAGCAAGATTAAACACTTGACTTGATTTTGTAGAGGTTGGATCGTCCTCGATGTCGCGTTTGGGTCGGAATCTCCAAGCTTTTCTTCCTCTCTCTCTTCCTTTCTTCTTCTTTTCTCTCTTCTTTCTCTCTTCTTTCTCTCTTCTTTTCTCTTTCTCTCCTTTTCTCAAATGAGAAGGCTTTATCCGTAAGCCTTAAATCCCTTAAAATAATAAACCCAATTTTAAATGTTAATACACACTTTAAATGACTCGCTTACTCCAATTCGAGTTAGACTAACTTAAAAACATTCTGGAGCCGAAATAAAACCCAATGATAGTCATTTTGACTATCTCGACCCTTCCGGGATCGATGGTACACTCAGAATCATCATCCGGAATACTTTGAAATATTCTCTATTTTTGGACCTCAATTCCCAAATTTTGAAATTCTCCAATATAATTAAATTTTTATTCTCCCAAAAATTTAATTTCTCCATCTCCAAAGTCACGGGTTGTTACATACTTCCCCCCTTACAAAAATTTCGCCCGCGAAATTTAAGATATGCCTAGGACCTCAATCTTATTTAGTCCTTACATCAACCCTCAGGATCATTATACCGATCCTTCCTAGTTCTCCCATCGAACCATATAAGTTTAAAACAAACTACTACCCAGGGTGCCCATACACCCCGTACCCGAGCTCCACTCTTAGAATTATAATCAGGATCCATTAGCCTCAAATCGTAATATACTATCACGAATATAATCTATAATAACATATTAATTATATACAAGTTTAAAAAATTCCCAATGGTTGAACTCTCCTCAATTCCCGACGCTATCCACCTTCGTGCGGGGGAGGTCTCGCAAGCAAAATCCAAACAAGGAACCCTCCCAATACACTACTGTGTAGCTAGGTCAGGGATTGAGATTAGTTGAACCAGGGTTAAGATTTTATAAAAAGATTTTCATAGTATAGATATTGCCCGAGGGCCTATACAATAATACCATATAAATCAATTCCGTGTCTTTAGACACACCAAACAAACACCTTATGTTTTATACAAAAGGCCCTAACAAATACAACACTCTAACCAATACCTAGTTCTCAAAACTAGTACAACTATGAGCTAAATTCTCCGCTCAACATAAATCTACCAAACTTTAAACCTCCTCAGTTATACTAACCACTTACATCCCATCAACACCTTTCCACAAGATAGGTTCTTCCCTCATTGGAACACTAAAACTTTCTTATCCTAGCTTATTCATAAGACAATAGTCTTATAACCACTACTCAACAAACCTCGAAATTCCGCACTTTTGAAATTCAATAAAAAAACTCTCTATTGTCTCCTTACGAGACAGCCTAATTTCTCAGAAGATGCCATACAAAGGCCAAACTTACTCACTTCTTCCTGAGGCCTAATTCTCCTCAAAGAAATATCTTCCTCATAAATCCTTCCTAACCATCCCAAAGGACAAGTCGCTATTACGACTACAGAAAACACCCTCAGTCCTACTCAACGAACTTGAGTCTCCAATTTCTTACTCCCTCTTCCCCGAAGGCAATACTCCCGATATTGAAACCACTCCACCCACCTCACATCAAGAAAAGTTACCAACATTAGGTTTCCCCATAATTTTTAAAGAATTTCTCAACCTAACCTCCCAAGGACTCCCTACTCTCTCCTCATCTTACCTTATCGATCACAAGATTCTCCGCCTTATCTCTACCTGAATCACGGGAAGAAATACCTCCCGTCAAAGCGTACCCAAAATCTATTATGGGTATTGCATATCTAATCTTGTCCTTTCCTAGACGACATAATCTAGGCGACGTCTGAAATGAGAGCAACTGTGTCAGAACGTCATTCAAGTGAATACACTCACAGAAGAATATAAACGTTGGGAACACAACAATCCTAACAGTAGGGATCTATCTCAAGAACGCTTAACGGAAGAACACAGAAAACCCGCACAGATCCTAAAGACTCTAGAACCTGTTGCTCTGATACCATCTGTAACACCCCGTTTAAAATAATAACGGGTGGCCAGCCCTATACTACATTAAATCAGGAGTTTTAGTTGGTCCAGTCTCAACATCAACTGCCAGAACTAAATAATATACGACTAACTACCCGATATCATAAGCGAGATGTTAAAATTAAAATAAAACACACCATGACTAACAAACCAACACTATAACTACTAATAAGGAAAATAAAGATGCATACTAGAATGATGATAAATAAATAAGATTTATAACTACAAATGAATATGTCAGAAGGAGATAAACCCGAATAAGATTTCTAGTCACAGCCAATACAACAGCTGAAATCGAATAAATTTAAACATATATATAAGTATACCTTGGGTACAAACTTGATATACAACATGGATCCTACCTAGATTTTTAAAGAAGGAGGAAGCGACTACATTCTACATCCCACAACAGTCTGCACCTGTCACTGCTCCCGAGACTCTGGATAGAAAATCATCCGGCATCCATGCGGTAGGACACCTATAGTAATATATATATATATACAGACAGGAGAGAAAAGTAAATGGGTCCGAGCCCGAGTTGTGAAAATATTTAGCAAGTGTGTTAACCGTGCATAATAAATATCGATGCACTTATTTCATAATTAAAGTGGAATCGCACTCTCGTGAAACCCTAACTCACCTCTCATCTAACGGCGCGCACCTATTCGCGTCCTGAGATTTTAGTTATTTACCCCAACTATAAGGACAACCTAACTTATCATAGGCCTAGCCTATACCCACGAGATCTGCCTTCCTATCATAACCCCAGAACCCACTCTTTTTAATCGCACTTAGTTGTTTTTACACACATATATAGCATACTAGGCTTAATGGGTTCCGATTTATGATTTAATTAATTATAAATCTTAATAAGTTACCCATATATATCTGTGTTGAATCATATGATTTAATTTCTAAATAATATGCATACAATTTATTATTGACAAAACTTCTCTCCAATCTCAACATTGTACTACGTTTCGTGCTTGGGGTGTCTCGCAAAGAGAAATGCAAACAAGGAACCACCCCGTTACACTACTCCTTGACAATGTCGATCCTAGAGATCCATCATGCCACACATAGTTATTTGACAAAACTTTTCTCCAATCTCAACACTGCACTACGTTTCGTGCCTGGGGTGTCTCGCAAAGCGAAATCCAAACAAGAAACCACCCCGTTACACTACTCCTTGACAATGTCGATCGTAGAGATCCATTATGCCATACATACAATACTACTACAACTACTGAATTTAAACTACCATCTAAAAACAACTTCAATATCTCCAATAATATCCTTGGGATGATGTAATCAAAATATTCCTTAAATGCGATACATCAACCCCCATCAATGTAGTACATCATTAATCATCCAAGATGTACTCCATAAAGGTTCCATATCCTTTCATCTATAGGATATATACATATATATAGGCATTTATTCTAACCATATATATATATATACTATCATTCATACCCATAGCTAAGTGTACATACTACATATGATGTACAAGGGCCATGCACATAATATACCCGGCTATATATATCGTCGATAAACTACACCATGCTATCATCTTCCCAGTGCCCGACTCACGTAGCAATATTGGGGACCACCATGGTGGGGCTCAACGACACCCATCTCGTGGTAAACTCACACACACGACGTCTCGGGAAGCGGTCATTGCTCCAAACCGGCAATGAGACGAAACATACCCACCACGTCTCATACCAAAAATATAAATCACATAATAACACACGGGACGACTATGACCTGGGGAATATCCACACCCTACTCCTCGATCCAGGATGCTCACCCTCTGCCCGGAAACTTCCCAATGATAGCATGAGCGGGGTAAGCTTAACAACATAAGTATATATATCATTCACATGCACAATATATATACATCCATATGATTACATCATATGATTAATCCATCACATACGATTTAAATATTCACAACATAAATATATCCATATATTCATATCTATACAGATATATATCCACATATCCACACACACACACATATATATATATATATATATATATATATATATATATATATATATACAAACTATATCTCGTTCATGTTTATAAGCTATATACACTCGGCTATATGTATACATAATCCTTAATATACTAGCCGTCACCCCAAACTCATTTAATTTACCTCGATATGTGAATACAATTCCTCACTTGAAGCATATTCATCCATTTTTCCTATGATGTATAGTCTCCCAAAAATACATGTTTATATATATCCAACATTAGGGTTATCACCCAAAGTTTAGGGTAGGTAACAATCCCTACACATTCTATATACCTCCGAAAGGACATTCATGTCTCCAATACTAGTTTTGACTATTGATATATACATAACTAATAGTCTATAAACCTCAACTTATCCTAACTTCATTTCAAGTATTGGAATCTCAATGGTTACTTCCACTCAATATGTATAAACTACCCTAACTAGAATTGTACTACCACTCATTCTAGATGATAGTACGATTCAAATCGTTCCCAATTTCACCTACGGTTCAATTGATCTTATGAACCATTACTCCTATCGGGTTACCTATTGTTCTTTAATAAAAACGTTTCTAAGGATACGCGACCTCTCTCACTCTTCGGTCCCCAAACCTTAATCTCAATAGAATCCTATTTTCCATAAGGATTTGGCACTACCCTCGACCTATAATTTCGAGCCATGCCCTCGCAACTCTCTCTTTAAGAGTTCTTAACTTCACATTAGATCTAGACTCACTCCTGATTTAATATTAGGATTCCCATTCCTAATGAGGTTTCTCACTATCTCTATACACAACTCTAATGCACACTTATATATATATTTTCCCCAAACTATTTCAAGAAGTCCCCATGATCCTAACATGGGAGAAACCCCTTGTAAGTCACGAAAACTATATCTCTTACATCATAAAATAAGTCCCCGAATCAATAAACCCAACCAAAAAGGGTTAGAGATCATCCTAGAAAAATCCCCTAAAATAGCCCTATTTCCGAATCGATTCGGCCTGGACCGAATCGATTCGGCCTCAAGGGCGAATCGATTTGCTCCTACTGCGAATCCATTCAGTCTAAAGGAACTGGGACACTGCCTCAAAACAAATCGATTCACCTTGGGTCCGAATCGATTCGGTCATGCAGACCTGCCAATTTTTCCTAGGCTGAATCGATTCGCTTAAGGGGCGAATCGATTCGGGTTTGCAGAAATTTAAGGGTTCATCTTCTTCATTGAACCAATGAATTTTAAACCCTAAAATTTCTATTCTAACCTCCAAATCTTTATCACAACATGATTCTAAGCCAATAAGTCAACCCAAAGTTGATCCCAACAATTTCTACACCATTAAACCCATATTTAAACATTGATTTCAAGATTAAACTAAAAAATCTAGGTTTTGATATTTATACCCCAAAACCATTTCTTTAACCCAAAAATTATGAAATGAAATACAAAAATGACTTATTTAGAAAGATTAAACACTTGCCTTGATTTTGTAGAGGTTGGATCGTCCTCGATGTCGCGTTTGGGTCGGAATCTCCAAGCTTTTCTTTCTCTCTCTCTTCCTTTCTTCTTCTTTTCTCTCTTATTTTCTCTCTTCTTTTCTCTTTCTCTCCTTTTCTCAAATGAGAAGGCTTCATCGGTAAGCCTTAAATCCCTTAAAACAATAAACCCAATTTTTAATGTTAATACACACTTTAAATGACTCATTTACTCCAAATCGAGTCAAACTAACTTAAAAACACTCCGGAACCGAAATAAAACCCAATGATAGTCATTTTGACTATCTTGACACTTCCGGGATCGATGGTGCACTCAGAATCATCATTCAGAATACTTTGAAATATTCTCTATTTTTAGACCTCAATTCCCAAATTTTGAAATTCTCCAATATAATTAAAATATTTATTCTCCCAAAAATTTAATTTCTCAGTCTCCAAAGTCACGGGTTGTTACATACTTCCCCCCTTAAAAGAATTTCGCCTGCGAAATTTAAGATATGCCTAGGACCTCAATCTTATTTAGTCCTTACATCAACCCTCAGGATCATTATACCGATCCTTCCTAGTTCTCCCATCGAACCATATAAGTTTAAAACAAACTACTACCCAGGGTGCCCATACACCCCGTACCCGAGCTCCACTCATAGAATTATAATCAAGCTCCATTAGACTCAAATAGTAATATACTATCACCAATATAATCTATAATAACATAGTAATTATATACAAGTTTGAAAAATTTCCAATGGTTGAACTCTCGTCAATTCCTGAAGCTAGCCACCTTCGTGCGGGAGAGGTCTCGCAAGCTAAATCCAAACAAGGAACCCTCCCAATACACTATTGTGTATCTAGGTCGGGGATTGAGATTAGTTGAAGCAGGGTTAAGATTCTATAAAAGTATTTTCATATTTTAGATATTGCCCGAGGACCTATACAAGGACGACGTGTCCAACACAATAGATAATTAATGAGAAGAATATGTTGAGTCGTCTACTAGCAATAATCCTGTAGCTTCGACAACAACTACAACACAACAACTGAATAGAGTTCCCTAAGGTCGGCGTCCCTGTGGCTGGGCCCTAAAATAGTGGAACAATACAAAGATATGGAGAAAAACAGGTCAGAGCCCGATTTGAAAACAATTTAAAAATATAGCAAGTGCTTAAATTGATTCAATTAGCACCATTATTCTTCAAGTTAATTTAGCGTACTCACTAGATATACTCACCACTCTATCTAGAGTGCATGCCTAACGAGCCTAACTACCCATACTAATTATGTTATCCCGACTGACTACTAAGTGTATAGTATTATGATTGAAATTCTCCCAAAACAACTCCAAGTCGACGTACTTGTTTATTTCAATATACATTTTGTATTATTTAAGTTTATACTCATATTCTTATAAATTCCCAACTGATACTACCATAAGTGTACATAAAATGCAACGTAACATAAGACACCAAACATGATTCTGGTACACACATTATTCGCTTTGCATCCATAACAATATATAAATATAGTAGTATTGGATCTTTGGTTGAGAAACCCTTAATGCTATGCATACTCGGCTATCTAGTCCAATTGCAAAGCTCACGTATAAAGGATAACATGTTCAATTTCTCGAGAACTAATAGAAATATAAACACATATTGGAGGCGAACATAGTCCCAAGCAGATGGGATACGTACATACCTACGCACCTATACGACTGTCATCACTATAAATCTCACGGATAGCCCGTACCTAGGTTCCATGCTCTAGTGGTACAACTCTAAATCCCCTGAAGGCACATAAGATTCGGTTGTCCACAACGCGTTAACCGTCGTTCGATAGCTAGTAGATAGGTATGTTATACACATAATAGTTTGAACAATAAGCTTGAACACAACTTATAGAAATTCATTAGCTTTCACACAGTCTAGTACTTACAACATGAATACTACGTCTCTTATTATAACCCGTACCATATTCGTATTTATTCCCACTTGTATTTTCGTAACTATTTAATCCTATGGATTTTTATACCTCCCGAGGATTGACATCATCTCCGTTAACTTATTATTATTCCTTTAAGTCGCTCGATAATCATACTATTTTATTACTCGTATAAATAAGCCTACAGGAAGTTCGAAATAAAAATTGGGCCTAAAAGGCCATTCTGGAATCTCGTTAGAAGACCCAGAAATATCGCTCGAACGAGGTCGTTCGAATGAATCACCAAATCGTTAGAAGGGCTACTGGGATCTCGTTTGGAGTCTCGTTCGAACGAGGTCGTTCGAATGACCTGGGCTAGACTTCTAACGAAATTACAGAACTCGCCTAATTCGTTTCCCAGATTCGTTTTTCCCAATTTTTACCACTCAAAAGTCATCCTAAATTCATTCCAACACCAATACAAGGTTTCCTATTAACCTAAGTCACCTTAGATCACCTAATAACATAATTTTTTTGTGGTCAAATCCTTCTAAGAATCATGTAATTTAAATAAATCCCCAAATTTTGCCACAAACCCTATCAACCTGAACCCATAATTTATTTGTCCATAAGAACTCCATTTTAATTCGTGATTTACACCTAGTTGACCAACTTCCATATTTCTATTAAGGGTTAAAATCCTCTACATGCAAACCCCCATCATATTTTCTAAATTCTCTACAAAATTTGATCATAACAAAACCCAACTTAATATTTGTTATTCTAAAAAAAACCTAAATACATGTTAACAAGAGTAATAATTGCTAAGAGAAGAGAAAGATAATCACTTTCCTTAAAATGGACTTCTGATTTGAGGGTTGAAACTAGTATAGGGATGATCCTCCTGACATGATCTACGCGTTGGTGTACTTTTTGTTGTGAAAGGTTGAGTTCTTGGCTTAGGGCTCTAATGGATCTTCTTCTCCTTCCTTGGTTCTCTCTCTCTTTTCCTCTCTTCTCATGTAGGTTGAAAACTGACAGCCACTAACCCTTAATGTCTTTTTAATTAACCTAATTTTCGTCCATTTAGTTACCTTAAATTTTCTAAAGACCAAAATACCCCTCTGGGGTGTCGTTTCGAGTTAAAATACCCCGGACTTCAAATACAATACCCGAATAGTGTCTTCTGACTATTTCGAATCTTCCAGACACTCTAGTGCACTCAAAATAGTCATCCGAGTTATACAAAAATAATTTACCTTTTAACCCTCCAAATATAAACAAATGACGTGACTCATGCACGTCCCAATTATTTATAACATAACTGTCATGTATCTCATCCCCGACCATATCATAACTGCCATGTATCTCGTCCCCGGCCACAATATTATTTTAATAATTACTAACTCTTATCATGCTAGTGATCATTATCATGAAATCAGATTAATTACAAATTAAAATTTTCTCCCTTTAATTTAATTAATCCCCATTTTTCCATAAAAAAAATATGCCTAAAAATACGGGGAATTACATTCTTCCCCCCTAATAACAGAATTTTGTCCCGAAATTCGGAAAAGAAAAATATACCTGGCAAGAATAACTCTGGATAACATTCACACATGTCATCCTCGCGTTCCCAAGTTGACTCCTCAACGTTATGGTGTCGCCATTGAACACGTACTAATGATACTATTTTTTACCTCAACTTCCTCTCGCTGCGGTCGAGGATATCTCTTGGTCCTTCCTCATATGAGCTATCAGGCTCTAAGTCTATATCCTCTAACGCAATGTGAGTATGGGCCAAATCATCACTAAGAAATCTCCTCAGCGAAGAGATATGAAACACATTATGGACTCTATGCAAGTGCTCCAGTAACCCAAGTCTATAAGAAACTGGTCCAATCCTCTCGATGGTGGGGAATGGCCCTACATACCTAAGTGCCAACTTTAATTTCTTCCCAAAATGCATATCTCCCTTCATAGGAGACACACGAAGCAATACTTGATCCCCAACGGCGAACTCTCGAAAGTAACGTTTTGCATCAGCGTAACTTTTTTGTCGATCTTGAGCAACTCGAATGTGGTTTCGTATTAACTCTATTCTCACCGACATATCCTAAATCACCTTCGAACCCAGTAACTTGTTGTCCCCCACCTCTAGCCAACACGCTGGGGAGCGACAAGGTCTTCCGTATAGGGCTTCGAATGGGGCTATACCGATAGTAAACTGGTAGGAGTTGTTATAGGCAAACTCCACTAGTGGAAGGTACTGCTCCCAACTTCCGCCAAAATCAATGATGCACATTCGTACCATGTCCTCCAACATTTGGTCCGTCCGTTCTGTCTAACCATCCGTCTGGTGGTGATAGGTTTTGCTCAACCGCAACTCCGTACCCATCGCCTCCTGAAAACACTCCTAAAATCGAGAAACGAACACCTTGTCTGTGTCAGACACGATATTCAGAGGCACTCCGTGGAGTTTAACTATCTCTGCTATGAATAATTGGGCATACTGTCCCGCGGTATAGTCTATCTTGACTGGAATAAAGTGTGCTACCTTGGTCAGCAAATCCACTATCACCCATATTGAATCGTGACCCCTCTGTGATATAGGTAATCCCATGATGAAATCCATGGAAATGCTCTCCCATTTCTACATAGGAACCTCTAATAGCTGTAGAAGTCCCGCTGGTCTCTGATGGTCCAACTTTACTAACTGGCAAGTGGCATATTTTGAGACAAATTCAACAATATCCTTCTTCATTCCTCTCCACCAGTACTGTCTACGCATATTCTGATACATTTTATCCCCACCGGGATGCACTGCAAATCAGCAACCGTGCGACTCTATCATCACCCTATGTCGTAAATCTTCATCTTTGGGGACAACTAATCTCCCATTAAAACGTAATCCCCCATCTGAACCCACGGTGTAAGACTCAAAGCCCTTGGCTAGAAGCTTCAATATCTGACTTTGGCTGAATGAATCATCTGCCTGAGCTTGTACTACTCCCGTAATAATCTAGGGCGTAATCGTCATTACAAACATAAACGATCGAGCCACCGCATCTTGTTCCCTAACTCCTTCCATTTCACTTTCCACACCTTGACCACCTCACCAACTGGCCTACGGCTCAACGCGTCTGCTACCACGTTAGCCTTCCCCGGGTGGAATTGGATATCAAATTGATAATCCTTTACTAACTCAAGCCACCGTCATCGATGCATATTTAAATCCTTCTGCGTGAATAGGTACTGTATTGATTTGTGGTCCGTGAATAAGCAAAATTTCTCCCTTAGGAGGTAGTGTCTCTAAATCCGAAGTGCGAACACAACAACTGCTAACTCCAAGTCATGGGTTGGGTAGTTCCTCTCATGTTTCTTAAGCTTACGGGAAGCATAAGCTATAGCCTGATCTTTATGCTGAAGTACACCTCCAAGTCCTAATAACGATGCATCCGTGTAGACTAAATATTTCACTCTCGGCCTGGGTAATGCTAGCACTGGTGCTGAGGTTAACTTATCTTTTAAATCATCAAAGGCTAACTGACAGGCGTCACTCCAAATGAATGGTACTCCTTTGCAAGTCAAGTGCGTCAACGGACCCACTATCTTTCAAAACCCTCGAATGAACCTCCCATAGTATCTGGCTAAACCTAAGAAACTGCGTATCTCAGTCGGTGTCGTGGGATGTCCCCAATCCCTCACCGCTGACACCTTCCTCGGATCCGTGGATATCCTTCTATCGGAGATGATATGCCCCAAAAACTGTACCTGCTTCAGCCAAAATCCACATTTCTCATATTTTGCGTACAATTGATGCTGACGCAGTGTCTGCAAAACTTGCCTCAAGTGCTCGACATGGTACTCCTCGATCTATGAGTAAACCAGAATGTCATCTATAAATACGATGACGAACTGGTCCAGAAATTCTCTGAACACTTTGTTCATCAAATCCAAGAACACGGCTGGGGCGTTGGTTAGCCCGAAGGGCATAACCCTGAATTCATAGGAACCATATCTTGTCAGGAAAGCAGTCTTCGACACGTCCTATTCACTGATATGTAGCTGATGGTACCCCGATCTCAAATCAATCTTCGAGAAGAAAGACGCTCCTCTTAATTGGTCGAATAAGTCATTGATTTGAGGCAACAAATATTTGTTCCGTATCATGACTTTATTCAACTCCCGGTAATCAACACATAACCACAACGATCCATCCCTCTTCTTTACGAATAATAAGGGAGCACCCCATGACCAAGTACTCCGACAGATAGATCCCTGGACCAACAGTTACTCTATTTGCTCCTGTAACTTCAAGGGTTCGTTAGGGTTAGGCTCAATCAGTCTAATAATTATGGCCATAATAGCCTCCTAGTCGGTTCGATTATTTTCGAGGTAAGATTTTTTACAGCGCTTAAGTTATCGTTTCCTTTACGAATGATAATTAGGGAACTAATTTGTATACTACAGGCCAAATACGCCCAGCTCCCGGCGTTCGCTAGGTTTCATGCATGGGATGGCTCGCAAATCGAAATCCAAATAAGGAACCCTGTCGATACACTACTATCTAAAATTGTCGGTCAAGGAGATTTGGGGCCATCAGTATCTGACTTGTACCGCGTATCCTTACTTCATGCTAAGAAATTAACTTACCTATTATCATGATACATGAGGCTACACTCAACACATTCCTCCTACTAACTCGGTATTAGATTCTAGCATAAACTATGGGTAATCATGTCCGAAAATGTTTCATCAAATCTTGAATTTCCTTAATAAACATCCCCACCCACCGGGATTAGATATAACTAGATGACGTACTTTACGAAGTCTTTGTACGCTACCATATATATATATATATATATATATATATATATATATATATATATATATATATATATATATAGCCCTCTCTCTTCTCAAGTGACACTTAGTGCAATTTCTAACGAACACAAAAATACTAATGTAATGGTCTATTATCACTCCAAACCTTCGCTAGCTAATTCGAAAATTAGGATATTACTGCATTCTACGCTAATGTTTCTCAGAGTATTAGCACTAAACTGTAACATATCTAAGTTATTCGGGATTTCCCTTTTAACTTAAAAGACACTATAATTAACGAAGTCTCGTACCACCAAACGCATGTGATAGTTGCAGTATCAATGGCATAACCGCATATCGGGCATTATAGACACATCCATATTGTACTCCTTGATGTTGTTGTGGTGCCTGAGATGTTTGGGTAACAATCCATGGTTCCTTATGTTGGGCATTCTGTCCTATTACTTTATCTTGTTACGGGCAGTCCCTCCACCGGTGACCCTGCTTTTCACACTTATGACATTGACCCTGAAACCCTTTCCTTTTTATGCCTTGTTCTCCTTGTCGATTGGGATGAGGTCCCTCACCGGCTGAATCTGGGAAGTCCCGACGGGTATGACCAATTTGCCCACATTTAAAACACTTCTTAGTGGTAGCCCTCTTTTCCTGTCTTTGTTGGCTCTGGCGGCTTTGGCTCTTCCCGCCATTTCTATTATCCTTCCATCCTTGACGACTCTGAGGCAATTGTCGCTGCTACGGCGGTATTTTCCCATTGTTGCCAACTATAGCATTGTTATCTTGATCAACTTCTCTCGTTACTTTGTCCCTGCAAGTTGTACACTGCTACTTTGGCACTGTAATATTGCTGTAGTCACTGCTTGTGCCACGATATTCACTATCTCATCGATTTTCGCTCTTCCTTGGTGTACCTCAGATACTTGTTGGTCTTGTCCCACATTTGCTCTTTCAGCAGTGTTAGTTTGTATCTTCCTCATGAGTGACATCTGAAATTCAAATGAATTACATAAGTCCATCGACCATACACATCATTGTAGCAGAAGAACGTAAAACATATGGAGAGCACAAAAATCCTAAAATATAGGGCTCTATATCAAAGGACGCTATGCGAAAACATAATAAGTCGTACAGATCCTAAGGACACTAGAACCTGATGCTCTGATACCACTTGTGACACCCCGCCTAATAAATTACTGGCTTATCAGTCCTTAATTAATTAATTTCAGAATATCAAGTTGGTTCAGATAATGCATCAATGACGAAAACTCAAAATATTAATTTAATAAAACTAATCCACCTAGTATTTAAAAAGGGTGATGTCCAAATTTTATCTTATCATTAATTACTACTAAAAGGGATACCAACAAATAACATGCATCACATTAAAATAAGTAAAGTCTGACTGAAGTAAAATAAATGGCTGGAGTAACCATCTCCAGATAAAATCCCATAAAATAAACCCAATAAAAGAAATAAAATATGAGAGAGAGTTTAAAATGACTAAATCTCTGAAAATAACTAAAATAAGGACGACATGTCCAACACAATAGATAACTGATCAGAAGAGTAGGTTGAGTCGTCAACTAGCAATAATTTTGTAGCTTCCACAATAGCTACAACACGACAACTGAATAGAGTTCCCTAAGGTTGGCGTCCCTGTGGCTAGGCACCTAAAATAATGGAATAATAGAAAGATATGCAGAAAAAAGGGTCAAAGCCCGAGTTGAAAACAATTTAAAAATATAGTAATTGATTAAATTGATTCAATTATCACCATTATTCTTCAAGTTAACTTAGCGTACTCACTAGATATACTCACCTCTCTATCTAGTGTGCACGTCTAATGAGCCTAACTACCCATACTAATTACGTTATCCCGACTGACTACTAAGTGGATAGTATTATGATTGAAATTCTCCCAATACAACTCTAAGTCGGCGTACTTATTTATTTCAATATACATTTAGGATTACTTAAGTTTATACTAATATTCTTATAAATGCCCAACTGATACTACCATAAGTGTACATAAAATGCATCGCAACATAAGACAATAAACATGATTCCGGTACACACATTATTTGCTTTGCATCCATAACAATATATAAATATAGTAGTATTGGATCTTTGGTTGACAAACCCTTAATGCTACGCATACTCGGCTATCTAGTCTATTTTCAAAGTTCACCCATAAAGGACAACAATTTCAATCTCTCGAGAACCAATAGAAACATAAACACATATTGGAGGCGAACATAGTCCCAAGCCGATGGGCTACGTACATACCTACGCACGCATACGATCGTCATCACTATTAATCTCACGAATAGCCCGTACCTAGGTTCCATGCTCTAGTAGTATAACTCTAAATCCCCCGAAGGCACACAAGATTCGGTTGTCCATAATGCGTTAACCTTCGTTCGATAGCCAGTAGCTAGGTATGTTATACACATAACAGTTTGAACAATAAGCATGCATACAACTTATAGAAATTCATTATCTTTCATACAATCTATTATTTACAGCACAAATACTATGTCTCTTATTACAACCCGTAGCTTATTCGTATTTATTCCCACTTGTATTTTCGTAACTATTTAATCCTATGGATTTTTATACCTCCCGAGGATCGATATCATCTCCGTTCATTAATAATTATTTCTTTAAGTCGCTCGATAATCATACTAGTTTATTACTCGTATAAATAAGCCTACGGGAAGTTCGAAACAAAAATCGGGCCTAAAACGCCATTCTGGAATCTCGTTAAAAGACCCAAAAATCTCGCTCGAACGAGGTCGTTCGAATGAGGGTCGTTCGAACGAAGGTCTTCGAACGAACCACCAACTCGTTAGAAGGGCTACTGGAATCTCGTTAGAAGTCTCGTTCGAACGAGGTCGTTTGAACAACCTGGGCTAGACTTCTAACAAAATTACAGAACTCACCCCTTTCGTTTCCCAAATTCATTTTTCCCAATTTTTACTACTCAAAACTCATCCTAAATAGTAAATTCATTCCAACACCAATACAAGGTTTCGTATTATCCTAAGTCACCTTAGATCACCTAATAACATAATTTTTTTGGGGTCAAATCCTTCTAAACATCATGTAATTTAAATAAATCCCCAAATTTAGCCACAAACCCTATCAACATGAACGCATAATTTATTTGTCCATAAGAACTCCATTTAAATTCGTGATTTACACCTAGTTCACTAACTTTCATATTTCTATTAAGGGGAAAATCCTCTACATGCAAACCCCCATCATATTTTCTTAATTCTCTACAAAATTTGATCATAACAAAACCCAACTTAGTATTTGTTGTTCTAAAAAAACCTCAATACATGTTAACAAGAGTAATAATTGCTAAGAGAAGAGAAAGATAATCACTTGCCTTAAAATGGACTTCTGATTTGAGGGTTAAAACTGGTATAGGGATTATCCTCCTGATACGATCTACGCGTTGGTGTACTTTTTGTTGTGAAAGGTTGAGTTCTTGGCTTAGGGCTCTAATGGATCTTCTTCTCCTTCCTTGGTTCTCTCTCTCTTTTCCTATCTTCTCACATAGGTTGAAAACTGACAGCCACTAACCTTTAATGTCTTTTTAATTAACCTAATTTTCGTCCATTTAGTTACCTTAAATTTTTTAAAGACCAAAATAGCCCTCCGAGGTGTCGTTTCAGGTTAAAATTCCCCGGACTTCAAATACAATACCCGAATAGTGTTTTCTGACTATTTCGACTCTTTTGGACACTCTGGTGCACTCAAAATAGTCGTCCGAGTTATATAAAAATTATTTACCTTTTAACCCTCCAAATATAAACAAATGATGTGACTCATGCGCGTCCCAATTATTTATAACATAACTGCCGTGTATCTCGTCCCCGGCCATAATATTGTTTCAATAATTACTAACTCTTATCACTCTAGTGATCATTATCATAAAATCAGATTAATTACAAATTAAATTTTCTCCCTTTAATTTAATTAATCCCCATTTTTCCATAAAAATAAATATACCTAAAAATACGGGGTATTACAGGTCCATGGACCGTCCAATAGGTTGGGGTGATAAATGTTTTCGTGTGTCATACATATATATGAAGACATATGTATTCATCTATATACCCATTCTGGTGTGCCTTGTATGAGAATGCGTTCTCATAGTCTATAGATATAGACAATACTTAACAACGTTCGGATTAAAATAGTGATGTGAAAAATTGGTCACAAAAATAAGTTCTAATGGTATGATGCGGTAGACAATTATTAATGAGAATAATAATTGGGCAGTTGATTAGGCTCAAATTCTTTTGAATTTATCCCCTTAATTTAGAGACTTATATAATCTCGAATAACGTAAAATGAGTGTAATTATAGCATTTCCTTGCTATTGACTCCTTCTAACAAGTAAATCTAGTTTCGTGTATTTCTCATGAGTTTTGCAGGTATTTAAAGCATTAAGGAAGAAAGAAACTGGAAAAGCATTGAAAAAAGTCATAGGAGAAAAGTCAAAGGGTAATTTCATAATTTTGCAGCCTTAGTCTGGAGGTGGGGCCAATTGGAAAGTTGAAGAGCTTTCAATTACAAGAACATAAGAAAAATGGCACCTCAATCCGAACTACGGTGAAGAAGTTACTAACATTTGAAGATGAAAAAAGTCCAAAAAAAGATCCCTGTATGAAAAAGGCAGAAAGTCCGAACCGCCGAGAAAGGGGTCTGGACCGGGTCCCCAAAAAGTTTTGTATGAAAAGCGAAAGGGATCCGGACCTTTTATTCAAAAAGGTTCTAGACCGCCTTGGTAAAAATGTCCCTATTAAGAAATTGAAGGGGAACCGAACCTTTTATTAAAAAAGGGTCAGGATAGCCTTGACCTAACATTCCCTGTAAAATATTTTTTTTTTTTGGGGGGGGGGATCCGGATCGCCTCCCCGGATGGGTTCGGACCGGATGAGATTTTTATGAATTCTTTCTGTTCTTTCTCAGAGTTGTAATGGAGTAAAAATCTTGTAAATTTTGTGGCAATTCATTCAGATTAATTTCCCTTATATAGGGAGTTCGATTTTTAGGTTAGCTAAATAGGAATATAGGGTTTTTGTAGTAAAAAACCCTAGTTTTCCATAAGAAGCACTACTTTAAGGATTCAAACTTTCAATTTCTGCAATTCAAGTAACACTTTTCCTTTAATTTTCGATTGCTCATTAGTTTTAATTGCTAATTTTGATTCTGAAATTCTCTTTTCATTAAGTTTCTTTAGATTTGATGTTCTTAAAACCATATTTTTTCTCTAAGTTCATTATGTCTAGTTAATTTTCTAAGGGTTTGGGTGCATGAACACTACCTGATGTAATTCACGATAGTGGAAATAGACCTTTTGAATTAAAATATTAGATTAATCGTGTTGTATAACTAGTGAAACCATCATTGGACTTTTGATTTCGTTTGCCCTAGGTAACCGGGATGCTTAAGAATGTGACGCGCGTATTGGTTAGTGCGTCACCACTTTACTTGTCCTTTTCTTACATACTGTGCGCGCTACGATCCCTCATATGTGCAATACTTGGGAGTACTAAAGATCGAATTCGTTTAAAATTCTAATTCCGAATCTACCATCCAACGAAGTGAATTACTAGGGTGTGGGGGATTGTAACCCGACCTATTGTTCTCATTTCATATTTATCTCTTAAAACCATTCGTTAACAATTTTTCGTTTAATTAGCGTAGTTGTATTTTATTCATTCTAGTTTAATTAGTTAATTATTCTCAAAATTGCATCTACTTGTAATTGCTGCGTTTCCCCAGAATCACCTTTTGTTTATTTTTAGAGTAAAAGCTAGGTTACCCACATCTTTCGAACATAGTTATGACTTCGTTCATCCTTTTCCCTTAGGATCGATACCCGACTTACCGGGATTATTACTTGAGCGACATGCTTGCACATAAGACTAAATAACACGCACACTAGACACCTTTGTGGTCGCGTTAAGTTTTTGGTGCCGTTGTCAGGGAACTTGGTAGCCTTAGGTTAGATTGAGTCAATATATCACTTTGAGCAAAAATCCAAAAAAATTAAAAAAAATTAAAAAAAATCTTCATCTCTCAAAAGCCTTTAATGCAAAATCTTGAACATACTCAGACTCTTTACAATACTCCAACCAGAATCCACGAAAACCCGATTGTTGAGTATAACTCTGAAAGCCGTCACACATCTCGCATTCCATAATTTTGGGTTCCATTTCCTACCCCTGAGCACTCTATCGGTAGTTACACTCTGAGTCAAGCTTTGAGTCACACATCTAGGACACCGAGTGTGTATTCAAAGGCATTTGAAGGGAGCTTGAGCGTGATGTCAGACGCAGTGAGTTTCATCACTAGAGTGGGAGATCTACCCTATCGTCCCATGAAAGATTTACTATTCCCTGAGAGGACTGTCATCCCTGGTTGCATTTTACTACCATATAATGCCGGTCAATTCCACATTCACAATGTGATGATAAAAATTCTCCCTAAGTTTCATGGCATGGATTCGGAGAAACCACACCTACATATCCGCGAGTTTGAAGAGGCATGTGACACATTTAGTGACCAAGGTTGCATGCAAGATGTCATTAGACTAAAGCTTTTTTACTTTTTCCTTAAAGGATAAAGCTAAGACCTCGCTATGGTCCCTACCCCCGAACTCCATAACTTCCTGGAGAGATATGCAATCTAAGTTTATCTCAAAATTATATCCATGGCACAAGATCAACTTTGCCAAAAC
The DNA here is from genome assembly GCA_949130495.1 of Sambucus nigra. Taxonomy (NCBI): domain Eukaryota; kingdom Viridiplantae; phylum Streptophyta; class Magnoliopsida; order Dipsacales; family Adoxaceae; genus Sambucus; species Sambucus nigra. Next base: position 11,490,430 of record OX422212.1, on the reverse strand, counting down.
TCAAATCTAAGGTTTTCGAAAACACGATAATGAGTCTTTTGACAGGTGTTGGGAACGTTTTCAAGAGTTATTAAGCGCATGCCCCCACCATGGTTTTGACAAACACCTTGTGATCTCTTTTTTCCATAATGGGTTAACAATGGCTTCTAAGCAACTTGCGAAAACAATGTGTGAAAGACCTTTTTGATATTTAAAATCTATCGATGCCGAGGCCCATCTTAAGTATGTCGCATAGACTACTCAATCATGGGAAACATCTTATCCTAATACCCAAGCCCGGCCTAGACAAGCATCTATCCCTCCTACTGCATCCGGTCTATACCATTTGGGTAGTAATACCTTAATAGACCGTCGATTATATCAGTTTCAGAGAGATATGAAAGAGTAGTTTGATGGCCAGTTGAGTGATGTCTCCGGATCCAGCCGTGGTTCAAAATAAAAGGTGTGTAGTATCTTTGAGGCGGGCCATTCCACAAAGGCATGCCCAACGATTTTCGCCTACAAGACCATGCACACCGAGCAGGTGGATGCTATAAGAGGATTCAAGGGAAATTTTAACGCTACGCATAGGAACTCGTACAACCCTTTATGGAGAAACCATCCTCATTTTAACTATGGACAACCACGAGCTGCGATGAACCCACATTAACAGGTTATCCCACCTACACCACGTCCTCAATACCAACAAGAACCACCACCTCCAGCGCCATATTTAGCTCCACCGCGGAGGAATTTTGAGGATACCATAAACCAGTTTATAAATTCTCAAAGTGCAACCAATGCTATAAATGAACGCATGTTCACTGATATTAATGCACACATATCCAAGTTGTAATCATCTTTGAGTATCCAAGAGAAAGGAAAATTTCCTGCCCAGGGCCAAAGATCTCCCCAATGTCAACCTAGTGTTAGCTCCACCTCTACAGAATAGCCGGAGTAGTGCGAAGTTGTAACCACTCTTTGTAGTTGGAGAGTTGTTGATTTATCACATCCCCCACACAACACTTCGAAAGTCAAGGAGACTTCGCCCAGCACAAAAGAGGCTGAAGATATTACCTTGAACGAGAGTGAAAAGGAAGACACTAGTGAGCCCGAAGTAGTTGTAAAGACACCCTCGGCTACACCATTTCCTTAAAGATTTGTCCCTTCCCACAAAGGGACCATAAGTGATGAAATGCTAGAAGTTCTTAAGAAGGTAAAACTAAACTTACCTTTCCTCGATGCAATAAAGCAAATTCCAACCTATGCAAAAGTCATAAAAGACGTATTAACCGTCAAGAGGAGGATGAAGGTAAAAAAAACGTGTTCCGTTTATAGAATGTGAGCTTTGTTCTTCTTAACGATCTCCCAGCTAAATATAAAGATCCCGGTACACCCACTATTTCCTGAATCATTGGAAAGAATAAATTTGAAAAGGCCTTACTCGATTTGGGGGTGAGTGTTAATATCCTCGCCTATTCAATTTATAGGCACCTTGATCTGCGTGATCTTAAACCCACAAGGATCACTCTCCAATTAGCGGATCGAACCATAAAGATAACAAGGGGTATAGTTGAGGACGTGATAGTCCAAGTGGACACTTTTTACTTCCTGGTAGATTTTGTCATTTGGGACACGGAACCCTCCATTGCCTCGAAAAATCATGTTCCCATTATTCTTGGGCTCCCATTCTTAGCTACGGCTAACGCACTGATCAATACTCGAAATGGGTAGATGCAACTCACTTTTGGGAATATGACAAAAATCTTCAACATAGCCCAATAAGCAGGGGAAGAAGATGATCTTCAAGCGGTGATCTTAATTGATGATATCGTAGAAGAGCACATTGAGGAAAATTTATGTGGAGATTCCTTAGAAGCTTGCTTAGTGTCTAGTCATGAGAGCGAAGGAACTTATACCGAGTTTGAGAGAGAGTTAGGGGACGTGAGCATGGAAGAATTTGAAAAAGAATTTGGGTATGTGGATGAGAGCCTGAATGTAAAAGTCCAACCTTTATTGGACTTGTTTATTTACTTGGATGAGAGCGAATGGCAAGATACAATAGATAAATTGCTTCGTAATGACCAACCATCCACATCACAGAAGTATTCAGAAGAGAGTGAACTAAAATGTTCGAAACACACTCGAGAGAGAGAATTAGGAGATATAAGTCTTGAAGACCTTGAAAAAGAATTCGGGCCGATGGATGAGAGCCTTATTGTCGAAGTCCAATCCCTATTAGGCTCTTGTAGTCATTTAGAAGAAAGCGAATGGAAAGATAAAATCGATGAATTCCTTCTTTGTGACCATCCACCCATACCACTAGAGGTCTCGAAGGCGATAGAGGAGAAAAGTTGTGTTTCATCCAACTTAGATCCCGATCCATGCGTTCCAAAAATTGAAAGAAACTTAGGTATTCTCTCCAAGTCGGTGCACACAGGCCATGTTTTGAGTAAGCATCACAGGGCTCTCTTTTCGAATAGTCACGACGAGTCTCCCGGTCTTTCCCTTATATATGGGTGAGGTCCCAACTTATTTCGATTATTGGTTTATGATATGAAGACGGGGGAGACGAAGAGAGCATTGGACCCAGTTCATGGGGTCGGGTGAGTTTGTGGAGGGATGAGAGGTCGTCTCACCCCTAATGCGTATGTGGTGATTTTTATTGTATTATTGGGTCATGAGTTAGTATCATTAAGTGTCCTTTTGCATTTTAAATATTTGCTTATTTTATTTATCGCACTCTTATTTTACCTTATTTAGATTTTATTCATTTTGATTGAGGACAATGCAAAAGTCTAAGTTAGGGGGGTGACGAGTGCATTTTTCTAAAACTTCACAAATTTTAAAAATGCCAAAAAATTAGAAAACTTCAAAATTTTCCAAAAAAATTGAAAAACTCAGAAAAAAACAAAAATATTTTTCTTCAAAATAAACAAAAACTTGGAATTCAAAATTTTCAAAAATATCATTAAAATTCGGTTTAATGTCTCAAATTGTAAAAACATAGTACACACAGCCGAAACTGACATAAGATGGAAATTGAGCGAACATAGACGACTTAATGAATAAATGTGGAGATTAACCAACCCGGTGAGATTCAAGACTATTCTTTTTTTGTGAGTTTATAAATCAATCCGAGTTAATGGTTAACTCAAAGTTCTAATTCAGCGTCTAAAAATTCGTCGCGATCTCAATACCTTTGGTTTGATCGGTTAAGGGAATAATGTGTAATGTTGCCTCGAAAAATGCACTGAGATGTCACTAAACTTAAAACAACCTAGAATTGCATATGGTAACACAATTAGTAATTTGGACAATGAAGTAGGCACTCGTTTGTCACCAAAAAATGTTGGCCATAAAAGTTTGTGAAAAAGTACCCCTTTTTACAACCCCTTTTGAGCCAAATAAAAATTTTCCTTTCGTTTGACTACCCGAAAACACCCAATTGGCACAGAATTGAGAAAGTTGAAAAAGTAAAAATTTAAGTCCAAAAAGTGTAACAAAAAGGGGCAAAAGAATAGAAATTCTCAACAAAAATAGCAAGAAAAGAAAAGCGTGAAAAATAGAAAAATGAGCAAAAGCCCAGAAAAGTACTAATGGATATCTTAAGCATAGTTTTCAATTCCAAATTTCCCAAACCCATTACACCTTAAAATTCGAAAAAGTCCTACCTGAGTTCGAATTGCGAAATTGATTACCACATGGAGAATTAATACAAAAACGATAATAAAAGAGATTAAAAGTGTGAATTAGAGGCGATGTTCTCGTTTCCCTATAACCATAATCCAATGATGAGATCAATTTACCATAGAATTCCGTCTTTCTATTTATGTTTATATCACACACATAGAGAAATAGCCACATTTCAGGGAGATTCATTTCTGATAGAACTCCGTGAGAATTTTAATCAAAATGAATTTTCGGATAAGTAACGTAATGGTCAAGCAGTGGAAATTCGCGGTAAAATTTCTGGCTTCGCACACACGCACTATGATTTGAGACTCTTGAATGTGAATTAATGATGACTATTTTCTGGAAAAGTTTCAATTATAAAATTTTTGCTTATTTTGAGTTTGCTTTGAGTTGAATTTTGTGGGTATATTAACTGCAAACCCTCATGAGACACAACTTGTCCTACTAGGGTGACCTAGGGGTTTAATGGCTTATTGCATACGCTAAATGCAATCGCTTGCCCGCAAAAGCAGTAATCAATCCAAATAAAGAAAAAAATTTAGAGTTGATCCATAGTTTCATTCTTTTACATTGCTCGGGACGCACAAAGTTCTAAGTTAGGGGGTTTGATTAGGCTCAAATTCTTTCTTGTTTAACCCCTTAATTTAGAGACTTATATCATCTCGAATAACTTAAACTGAGTGTAATTATCGCATTTCCTTCCTACTGACTCCTAATAACAAGTAAATATAGTTTCGTGTATTTCTCATGAGTTTTGCAGGTATTTAAAGTATTATGAAAGAAAGAAACTAGAAAAGCATTGCAAAAAGTCAAAGGAGGAAAGTCAATGGGCAATTTCATAATTTTCCAGCCTTAGTCTCGAGGTAGGGCCAACTAGAAAGTTGAAGAGATTTCAAATACAAGAACACTGGAAAAAATGATACCTCAATCAGAGCTACGGTGAAGAAGTTACGAACATTTGAAGATGAGAAAAGTCCAAAAAAAGATCCCGCTATGAAAAAGACAAGAGGTCTGGATAGCCCAGAAAGGGGTTCGGACCGGGTCCCTAGAAAGTTTTGTATGAAAAGGGAAGGGGATCCAGACATTTTATTCAAAAAGGGTCCGGACTACCCTGGTGAAAAAGTCCCTGTTAAGAAATTGAAGGGGAACCAGACCTTTTATTCAAAAAGGGTTCGGACCGCCTTGACCTGACATTCCCTGTAAAAGATTTTGGGGGGGATCCGGACCGCCTCTCCCATGGGTCCAGACCTCATTAGATTTTTACGAATTCTTTCTGTTCTTTCTCAGAGTTGTAATGGAGTAAAACTCTTGTAAATTTCATCGCTATTTATTCAGATGAAGTTCCCTAATATAGGGAGTTCAATTTTTAGGTTAGCTAAGTAGGAGTAGAGGGTTTTTCTAGTCAAAACTCCTAGTTTTCCATAAGAAGCACTACTGTATGGATTCAAACTTTCAATTTTTGTAATTCAAGTAACACTTTTTCCTTTAATTTTTGATTGCTCATTAGTTTTAATTTCTAATTTTGATTATGAAATTCTCTTTTCATTAATTTTCTTTAAATTTGATGTTCTTAAAAACCATGTTTTTCTCTAAGTTCATTATGTCTAGCTAATTTTCTAAGGGTTTGGGTGCATGAACCCCATCTCATGTAATTCACGATAGTGGAAATAGAAATTTTGAATTAAAATCGTAGATGAACCGTGTTCTATAACTATTGCAACCGTCGTAGGACTTTTGATCTCATTTTCCCTAGGTAACCGGGATGCTTAAGAATGCGACGCGTGTATTGGTTAGTGAGACGCGTGAACATACTGTGCGGGCTACGATCCCTCATATGTGTAATACTTGGGAGTACTGAAGATCGAATTCATTTAAAATTCTAATTCCAAATCTAGTATCCTACGAAGTGAATTACTAGGATGTGGGGGATGGTAACCCTACCTATTGTTCCCATTTCATATTTAGCTCTTAAAACCATTTGTCATCAGTTTTTCGTTTAATTAGTGTAGTTGCATTTTATTCATTCTAGTTTCATTAGTTAATTATTCTCAAAATTGCATCTAGTTGTAGTTGTTCCATTTCCCCAGAATCACCTTTTCTTTATTTTTAGAGTCAAAGCTAGGTCACCCTCATTTTTCCAACGTTGTTACGACTTCGTTCGTCTTTTTCCCTGAGGATCGATACCTGATTTAGTAGTATTATTACTTGACCGACATGCTTGCACTTAAGCCTGAATAGCATGCACACTAGACACATTTATGGTCGTGTCTGCAGTCTAAGAAGGTAGACGGTAATTATAGAGAGTAAAACTTATAGTCTAATTGTGTAGTCGATAATTAGTACGAATCAAAAATTAAATAGTCTCACGAGGTAGACTAAAGTAAAGGAAGAATGTGTTACATAAAAATATGCACTAAAAATTTATATGGAACTTAGTGGGCAGTATTTTGGATTTAATCCGGGGGCTAGGATATTAAACGTAAATACTCACTTTTAGTTGATGCATAGCTAGATAGATTTATTGTTACATCTCAAATTGGATATTGGATTTCATAACTGATCTTTGTTTGAGGATGCGAGTAGGAATGCTTCTAGATAAGAGGTGAGATACTTGATACATGTGAGAGTCGATGGGGAGACGTGAAGTATGAGTTAGTACATTTTGCATATTTATTAGTGAAGAATGCTTGCAACTTTAGGGCTCTGACCTAAAATTATAAATATTTCCCCCCCAAGTTTTCTTATAAATAGGGACAACAAGATTGAGGATGGATCAGACATGCAATTGCATTGGACGTAGAAGATTCCATTCCAATGATTCTAGTATAGATTGTACATCTTCATGTGGTTATTTTATTTCATATCGAGACTTATATGGGCATAATCCCAATGGTGTATTTATATTAGTTTACACTTGTATTTACTTTATGAGTATTGAATGAGGATTCAGTTTGTATTCATGCACTAAATCAGTTTGTACAGACATTGTTATTTAATTGGGAAATTTGGTGAATAATAAAAGAAACGTTTCCATTTTTCTTAGTGCTGAGAAAGGTATAAATTGTTGATAAGCCCCATCTTTGACATATCTTGTTTGGCCAACCTTTACGTGAGAAAATGGGGGTTGTTACAGTTGGTATCAAAGCATGGTTTTAGTTTCCTTAGCATATGTGTTTGAGCTAGTTACATTTTGCATTGCATCCTTTGATGTAGATACCTATGATTAGGAATCATTGTATTCTTTAAGAGTCATTACAACGCGTTCGGGAAAGGGGTTAATTTTGGAGAGAGATATGTAAAGACCTTAGTGTGGGTCACTTGCTAGAATTTTAAGAAGTTCGGTAAATTTGATGCATAGAAATTAAAAGGAAGAAATTTAAAGAAACAGAGGAATGTGATAGTTCATGATAGTACACCAGAAGAGGTTAGTTCGTTTAGACTAGTAGGAGCAGTGTTATGGTAGTAAAGGTTTGTCACTACGCTGGAAGAGCGAGAACAATTAGTTAGTGATTAGTTTCGGGTAAATCTCTAGGGGAAGTTTTCCCCACATTTTTTTGAATAAAAAATGATGAAAAAGGAGGAGAAGAGATTTAACTTTTTTAACATGACAAGATAGGGGTAACATGTGTTAAGGGACTCGGTGGTTTGAAGGGTTCCAAATGGATAGTATATGTATAATAAATAAGAGTTAGATGGACTTCGTATTTGGGATAGTGTTTTTCATTGGTTCACCATGGGAGAGAAAGGGCAATCTTTGGTGGTAAGTAGATGTATAAAATGTCTACTGGGAGGCTTATGCTTATTTAGGCTTACATGTTAAGCTATATCGTAGTAAGATAATTATCCAACGATGAAAACTTCCTATTTGTGTTAAGATTATGCAAAGCGAAAAGAATTCATATTTTAGAAATATTTGGTTCCTTTGGGAATATTAGGACTAGTGGTAGTCCTGATTACATAATGAGGTGTACAATCATAAATAATGTCATTGTAACGATGAATTCATTGGAAATAGGCAATAATAGCCTTTACTGGAATGAGTAGGCCAGTGGAGCCATATAAATTGATTAAACACATTAACAAACTTAAGTCCTAGACCGACAGATCGCAATAATCGACAAATCTATGTAGTAGTGTATCGGGAAGGTTCCCTGTTTTGATTTTTCTTACGAGACGTCCCACGCACGAAATCATCAAAAGTCGAGAGTTGAGAGATGTTAGATTCCAGGAATTTTTTGTAATTTTTCTTGGTATTATCCCACTGGTAATTTATCGGTATTTATCCCTTAGGCGTGATGAGATTTCAAATGGCAATGGGCACGAGTTGGAATTTACATGATTACCGCAAACATTTGTTTTTATTTTCCTTTTTATTATTAGGCCGATGGATCTCAATAACAGGATAAGACGTGCAGTAGTTTATCAGGAGGGTTCCTTGTTCGGATTTTGCTTGCGAGACATCCCATGCACAAAATTTGAAAAAGTCGAGAGTTGAGGGAAGCCAGATACTAAGATGGTTATTTCCATTTTACGTGTACATATGTGGTGTTATAGTTGATGTATGGATATGCTTGGTATGAATGGTACATGTTCGATATATTTGTGTCATTCATCTTTGTTAATGGTATGTGTGTATACATAAAATGTGGAATATATGGATGCCCTAGTAGTGTTATGACAGGCGGGGATGGGCCTTTCATTTATCTCATGGGCTATGAGTACAGATTAATTGAGTATAAATTTAAGATAATGGTACAGATTAAAATGTGACTTCTAGCCGTAGTGAATTTCGAGGATGGAATTTCATTATGAGGGGGAGGGAATTTGATACCTCGCATTTTTATGAGTATTAAATTGAAGTTATGTTGATTTAACTGAAACTGTGGGAATTATTATTCAGATGGAATAATTGTATTCATTCTTAATTTGGCATAATGATTAAAAGAGTATGTTTAATTATATGGGAGTACTTAATTGAAATATAATATCTCGTAAAAGTGATACACGTATTATGATTTTTATGGTATGATGATATATTATGAATAATGAAGATAGTCACGAATTAATTGACAACTCGGTTATTTTTAAGTCATATTAAGGATATACGTTTATGATAATGATGCGACATACAAATAAATGTATGAAGTGTTTATAGACTTTTAAATGTGATTAGACGAATAAAATATGCATTTTAAGTGCTTAAAAATTGACCTAAAGGTTAGGTACGACCTTGGGTAGAATTTTGGGTCAAACCGGGTATGAATAGGAACCTTTTTATGGGACTTAAGTCTAGCCCTATGAGACCTGCGAATTTAGTCTAATTAATGATATTGAAAAGAGGCTAGATTAGCCCTAGGGTTCCATAACAGCCCCACACCACTTTTTGAAGGCCACACACATTGGGAGAGAGGTAGAACCACCCTAGGAGGAAGAAAAGATAGGCTCCTCTACTATTTCCGGGAAAGGATTCTCCTGCCATTCTTATACAAAATGTTTTATTCTTGTATTAATGTTGAATTCAAGATTAGAGTAGGATTTAAATCTTGATGTAATGTAACCATGTCTAGGGTTCTTGAGTTTTGATAGAACTTTGATGATATTCATATATTACAATCTTAGATCCATGTTTCATACGAACAAAAATTTAAATGTGGCTTGTTTAATTTTGAAATCCATTGTACGACTCATGTGTAGGACTGTTTTACAATCTGGAATTATGTTCTTGAGGTTGATGATGAGAGGTGACTTGTATACCCTAAGGTTATAGAAAATCTTTGAATTAATTTTTGATGTTTGAGGACGATTTATATGAAAAATCTTTTATAGAATGTTTCCATGGCATATTTGACCTCATTACCATATTATAAATTAGTTTGTTGAATCTGTAGAATAAACTTTGATGAATTTAGAATTGATGGGAAAAATCTCATCTTGGAAGAATAAATGTTCTCGGCTTATTGGGAAGACCGAATTGATTCGGCCTCCCTACCGAATCGATTCGCTACACCTACTTGTAGATCTTTTCATTACGATCGCATGGGAGCCGAACTCGTATTTTTTTGATTTTTTTAATTAGTTATGATTTTTCTACAAAAGGGTGTGCGAGACCATTTTTTTCCAAGTGAGGGATAGATACTTATTCTAAGATATTAATAATATTGTTATGAATTATATACATAGTTAAATCGGGATGGGTTTTGTGATATGGCGATAACTTACAATACAAGTTAACTATATAAACAAGATGACTTACGTGGGATTTTTGAATAATGTTATACGAAATAAAAAATATTGAATGGCAGGGATTTGCCTAGATGATTGGGGAATATTGGAAGAGGCACATAGGTGATAAGTCCCTAAAAGATATGATGATAATTTTATGATTTAGACGAGGTTAGTTTAAATAAAGGTGTTTATTAAAGAAACGTAGAATGCTCGAGAATATAATTAATGGTTAGCCTCCTCAAATTATTACCGTATAATGATACTAAGTAGAAATGCACCCCAAGCCTAGTGGGATAAGTTTAAATGGTTAGTATCAGTTATGATAGTAGTTAGGGTTAAACTACTAATTCATATTAGTGGATTCCGTATATATGTACACATAGTTTTTATTCACTTAGTTGAGTCCTTATATATGTACATATAAGCTTGTAGCAAAGAGAACAAAATATGGGAGGTAATGCTTAAATTGAAAGAACTAGTATCGGATAACTACACAAGTGTATACGGTGAAGTATTCAAGTAAATCAATAAGTGAGCCTAGGAGGTATTTTATAAGAATTAATAATTAATCAGGGATTAGTCGTATGATAACGACTTAATAAAGGGTTACGTACTAACTTACGAAAACATTATGATTGAGCCAAGAAGGCTATATTTGTATGGATAGATATTTCTGGGGGTAAAAGTAGTTATATAGTAACTTCTCATACATATTGAATGATAGTATGTATTATATTATTATGCGTGTAAATACCTTGGTTCGCGGACTCTCTTATAGGTTGGGTTTGTGCGCGTGTTCGAGACCGGAGCACAGGTCGACCCAGGTGGGTTAGGCATAGTGTTAGGTCATATTATAGGTACTACATAGTAGCGCCACTTACGGGAGGTAGGTGTTGATGCTGGGATCCTTTGTAACCTCTGGGTATGGGTCGTGAATTGGTGTACTACGTAGGTACCCTCCCACTTGCTTGTGTTTTTTTGTTACCTGCTTTAGGATGAGGGACTCCTCAATGTATTACCGATAGAGCACAAATAGGATACCAAAGATAGATGTCTTTGTGTTATACATATATATGTGGACATATGTATTCATCTATATACCCATTGTCATTTTCCTCGTATGAGAATGCATTATCACAGTCTATTGATGTAGACAATACTGAACAAAGTCGGAATAAAACAGCGATGTGAAATATTGGTAATAAAAATAAGTTCTAACGGTCTAATGCGGTAGATAATTATTAATGAGAATAATAATTGGCCAGTCTAAGAATACAGATTGTAATTGCAGAGAATGAAACTTACAGTCTAATTGTGTAGACGATAATTAGTATGACTAAAAAATCAAATTGTCTGACGAGGAAGACTAAAGTAAAGGAGCATGATGTTACATAAAAACACGCACTGAAAATTTATATGGAACTTAGTGGCCAGCATTATGGAGTTAATCCGAGGGCTTGGATGTCACTTTTAGTTAATTCATAGCTAGATAGCTTTATTGTTACATGTCAGATTGGATATTGGAGCTCATAACTGGTATTTGTTTGAGGATATGAGTAGGATTGCTTCTAGATGAGAGGTGAGATACTTGATACATGTGAGCGTCGATGGAGAGATGTGAAGTATGAGTTAATACATTTTTCATATTGATTGGTGAAGAATCCTTGCAACTTTAGGGCTCTAACCCATAATTATAAATATTTATCCCCGGGTTTTCTCACAAACTGGGACAACAGGACTGACCATGAATCAGACCTGCAGTGGCATTGGACGTAGCAGATTTCATTCCATTGATTCTAGTATAGGTTTCACTTCTTCATTTGGTTATTTTATTTCATATTGAGATTTGTATGGGCATAAACCCAATGGTGTATTTATATCAGTTTACACTTGTATTTGCTTTCTCAGAATTGTATGATGATTTAGTTTGTATTCATGCATTAAATTAGTTTGTACTGACATGGTTATTTAATTGTGAAATTTGGTGAATAATAAAAGTAACGTGTATTTTTTTTACTGCTGAGAATGGTATAAATTATTGATAAGCCCCATCTTCGGCGTATCGTATATGGCCAACCATTACGTGAGAAAATGAGGGTTATTACAAGTAGTAGTAGTAGTAGTAGTAGTAGTAGTAGTAGTAGCAGGAGCAGTAGCAATAGCAGTAGCATTAATAGCAGCAGCACTAGCAATATCAGTAATAATAATAATAATAATAATAATAATAATAATAATAATAATAATAATAATAATAATAATAATAATAATAATAATAATAATAATAATAATAATAATAATAATAATAATAATAATAATAATAAGAAGAAGAAGAAGAAGAAGAAGAAGAAGAAGAAGAAGAAGAAGAAGAAGAAGAAGATGACTTAATGTAAATACTCCGAGTGTAAAATTTTGACATTTTTCTCCTTATTGTTATTCTATTATCCACGTTCTTCTCCTTCTTAGTAAATATTTACTTTAGAGTGTATATACTCATTATATTAGAGATGAGTAAATATTTACGCTCTAAAAGTAAATATCTACACTCTAAAAGTAAATATTTACTCACAATGCTTTTATATACAATGGCTGAGTCATAGTTTTTTTTGGGTGGGGCATCCGAACATTGATGGGGCGGGGCAGTGGCCCTCAAGGTGAAGTTTTTTATTTTTATTGTTAGAAAAAAATATTCTGTTGAAAAATTGAAAACTTTTAGGAGGTTGTTTAAGTTTTTTACATTTATTCAATTGATTATTATATATTTAGATTGTCAAATTCTAATTCATTAAAATGTGAGATTCAACAAAAATATCTAAGAAAACACCATAATAACACAAAGTTGCAATAACAAAACAAAACACTAAGCAACAACAAAGAGATTTGTATAAAACACAAACCCTAAGTTGATTTGGTGAAAAACAAAAAGTAAAATACTATTCCTAATTTAAATTAGTGAAACCCAAAATCAACACACGACCCTTATTTTGTGTTAAACAAAGGATAATAACAAATGGTTAAATAGTTGTCTACATTATAAATAATTTATTTATTTTTTAAATGAGGTGGGGAACTCTTAAAAATATAAAAAATAATACACATCTATTACCTTTTCCCCAAATTTGGGGTGGGGCACTTTCCCATCCTCCCTTTTAAGCCTTTTGTCATGTTTATATGCACAACACAATAGTAAACCCAATTGAATGCACACATTCACCAGTATATCCCTCTCTCACTAGAAGACACACATATATATACATCGAACAAACATATACACACCAAACATGCATAACAAAAATTTATTATGAGTGTACTTGTTTACTAAAATAAGAAAATAAAGTGAAAGTAAATATACACTTCCAATGTAAATATTTACTATCACAACAAGCTAATACTAATTACATTCTTGAAAATATTCTTATTATCAACTTTGTTCCTTATCTTCTTGTTTTCTTTGTAAATATATACTTGGAGATTAAACATTCGCTTTTGACTCGTAAGGTATATAGTTTCACCCTAAGTAAACATTTAGCGTATACATCAATTATAGAACAAAAAAAATCCTCAGTAGATAGGGAAAAAATCAGTAACACTTCTTCACACTCTATGCTCATTTCTCTCTTTTCTATTAAAACACACAATCACACACACGTACACAGATATACATAATCACACATATATATTGTAGATGGATCTTAAAGATAAAGTTATAGTTAGAGATAATCACCCATAATTCGAGGAAGGTACAGAGTCAAGTGAGCAGACTCGTGAGATAGCTCAAACAAAGGATGAAGAAGGCAAGCAAGTCGTTTAAAGCTATTGATAGGGGCAACAATGAAGTTTCTCAAAGGAGTTATTCATAGGAAATTTATATTTTTATTTGTACATATTCAATTTATATATTTGTAAAATGTATTGTAAATTATATGAGATGTATTGTAATATGTGGGTGAGGTTAATCGGTATCCACGAGGGACCAAGTCTTGCAGGGCTTAGGAGAGCATTCATGCTCTAGTAAATAACCTCACCCTGGGAACCTATGAGGGAACTAGTTTGGAGGATTGAAAAGAAAGGAAATGTTAAGACATGCCTTAACCACTCTAGAAACACTAGGTAAAACACCAATGGAGCATGACCTAAGAGAGCATAATCAGAGCAATTACGAGTCCCATCACCCATTTGATTTAGTGACAAAAAGTCCTTTAACACAAGTAACATTTGTCTTAAGTGACCCGACATAGGACCTACCCAATGTCCAATCCAAACTTAAGTAAACCATGGTGGTTTGGGGGTTGTCAGTTATTTTAGTAGATTACCACTATTATGACAATCTCCTGACACATAACTCATCACAAAAGTTATCCTGTTGGCATTTAATACCAATAATATAGGGGCACACAGACACACCTTTACATTAAATGCCAGTGACATAAAGGTAGGCGAATTTGCCTTTTACATTAATCGATCCTGAGATTACTTAAGCGGGGTCTGACTATATAGATAGCCCAACCACTCCATGAGATAAAGATATTCGTTGATCGTCATTATCATTAGATTATTATATATATATATATATATATATATATATATATATATATATATATATATATATATATAGAGAGAGAGAGAGAGAGAGAGAGAGAGTTATTGTGAAAATAAGAGCATTTATCACCCATAATTAACACGTTTTGTTTTAGCTTTTCCACTTAGAACCAAGTATTTCTATGACATGTGTTTCCCAGACCTTGTTGTTTGAGTTTCCTACCTATGATGTATCTAAGGGTGCTTAATTTTCTCTCCATTTAGCTAGTTGTTTCAATGTTTCATTTATTGTTGATCATTGGGTTATACATGATTGTTTTGTAAGCTTATATTAAAGAGTTTGGTTCTATTTCACTTGAGTTCATATGATTATTGTTAATAATATCTTCTTTTCTAACTTATCACCATTTTAATAGAAGTTATGACTTCATTTGTATTCAAACACCCCAACATCAATAGGACTCCCCTCTTATATTTAGTGACTTCATTGGGGAGATATTCTTTTAGAAAAATAGCTCAAGATAATGTTACTCGAGTTCACAAATTAGGAAGGAGCATTAAGCAAGGGAATGCGAGGCTCCTAGAGATGCGGTGCCTTGGGTGGAGGTTCTCCAAGTGCCAACTATCTTAGAATCTTCCATGGTGATGCATGCTTCCACAAGCATTATGATGGGGCCAGCTCAAAAGGCCCATCTGATGGGGAAATTCATGGAGTTTTTATAGATGCCAACATCCAGGAGGGATTTTGGGGCAGCCATGTACCCTAGTACATATGCCACTCCATTAGTGCCTCCTACCATTTCTTCGTGCAGAGTTCCTCTAACAGTCATTTCCACTATTGCACCCATCGTGGGAACACCTAGAACAACTGATAGTTGTTGCTCGACTAAGCGTTATAGTAATAGGGGGCAGTGGCCTCACCTTCTTTGACTGTTGAAGAGATAAAGAAGGAGATATCGAAGATTATGGAAACTTATTCGTACACTCCCATCTAGACTGCCTCAATATCGGATGACTTTTGTACTCCTTACTCGGAGGAGTTCAAGGATGATCCATCTTAAATATTACATTCCCTCTATACAAAAAAGGACACTGGGAATGAGGAATAAAAGGAACACATTAAGAGATTTTTGTAGCACTTAGGATCTTACTATAACAACAAAAAAAAATCCCTAAAAAGTCAAAGCTTACATGTGGTACTCACACTTGTCTCCAAGGAGTGTGGACATTTGGGACAACGTGCACATTCTATTTGTTCAAAAACTCTTTTTGGCTAGTGGAATATATAAGGAGGTTTAAAGAAAGGTCTATTGATATGAGAGCGGAGACCAAGAAATATAAGTTTCTTCAACTATGTACAGAGGGTTTGCTCCCTAAATATAATTGCTATTTGATAAAGAAAACACGAGAAGGCACATTTGCGACCTTCTTAAAATCAGCGCAAAACATCTTATTGGTTACAAGAGATAGTAAACATACCTTATAGTAACCTTAAATAGTGGAGGAGGTCATTATTTATTATAACGCCATATTTCATGAAGGGGTGGTCTATGCGCCAAAATATGCTCCCCGAAATGAACCAGAACCAGAAGTGCAATCGAATCCTAAGTATTGTTGTGTAAATTGGCGTGTTTTCCACCCAACTAATCCATGCTTCACATTGAGGGGGTTTATTAACAAGCGTTTATTATTTGGAAAGCTACAAATACCTTAGGGAGATGTCAACAATAACCCATTACCAGTTTATATAATAAATTCGGTGATAGCCTATGATGAAGAGGTTGAAGATCGTATGAGGGGACTAAGAAGAAAAAGAGATGAGTTTGAAGTAGTCTTATAATATTTCACGATTAGGATGGAATATGTAGTTATTTTAAATGATGAAGTAAGTGCTAGGGACATGGAAGAAGTGTAAAATGTTAAAGGCCATGTTTTGGAACCTAACTTGGAGTACCAGGCTATGACGCACTCTCCTAAGTTTGTGTGGTTCTTTGACCAAGTGGGGAAGCCTCAGAAAAGAAAACTGGAAATCACTCAAGTGATATTGGATATTGCAAAGAAGAACGCAGTTCCCTACCTGAGATGGAAGGGTCCAATGGACATGCTAGTAAGGAAGTTTATGTCTGAGATAACTTTCTCGAATGCTAAAAAAGAAGTAAGGTTCCACCACAGTCAACCATTATACATCATGGAAAGCGTGAATGGAGTAATATTTGCTATATCTTTGATGGATGGAGTACCTTTATAAATATCATCCCTATTAGATCTTTCAATGCAACTAAAATCTCAGAGGAAAGGTTGGTACCAATGCCATTGGTAATTTATGGTCATAATAATCAATCTTCTAAGTCCATTGATTACGTAAATGTTGGGATTTTGATGAAGAATCTCATATCACATGAAATTCATTATTATATATATTGCCACTTCGCACCACCATTTGATAGTGATCCGATTAACCAAGAATTTGTTTGCCTAAGAGGAGGCGCATTTGGTGGATGCTGCATTTTAGACGAAGTTGACAGAGTATGCGCGCATTTTAACATGGCATATGGAGGGAGTCAGGGTCCCCTCAATCAGAGAAAGTTTGGGGCTAGTGAGAAACCATGTTAAAGTAGGGGAAAATACAGTTCAAAGAGTTGAGGAAGCACATAACCACATTCTCAAGCCTCAAACTAACTCCAAAAATATAAGAAATATAAGGAGTCTAAGGAGTGACCAGATAGAGTATGAGGTAAGGCCGCAGAGTGTGCTTAGCAGGTTTTTTGGGGAAAGTTTAGAGGAAAGTAAGAAAGACCAAAAGAGAAAAGCACTTGCCTCACCCAATCGCCAGTGCAAGAAGGTCTAACAAGAATATGGAAGAGTGGCATATCGACTTTGAAGATGTGCACAAGTAGCCGAAGAAGCTTATGACCAATAATATGATTGTTTCTTAGTGGATAATCAAGGTCAATGCCTTAACATTGATAATTCCAATATTCATGAGTTTTTTAAGGAGGTTGAAGATTAACTAGAGTGTATGATTCGATCGTCCAAAGACACATATGCAAGAGTTAGAGAAAATTATCTTGGTTGAGGCTGGAGAAGATCAAATACCAATTTTCATTTCGAAAGACTTGGATGTTGAGAAGAAGAAAGGTCTGATTGAACTTATTTAGGAATATAAAGATGTTTTTACATGAAGGTACGTAGAGATGGTAGTGTTAGACCAAGAAGTGAGCTGCCACAAATTAAGCATTATGCCTTCAGCCATACCAATAAAACAGGCAACCAGAATGTACATGCCAGAGTTAAATCTCAAGATCAAAGAGAAGGTACAAAGATTATTAATAGCTTGGTTCATTAGTCTAATCCAACATTTAGTTTGTCTCTTAAGTATTATTCCAGTGGGGAAGAAGGATAAAAATCATCTAGGCATTTCATTGATATTAGAGACCTCAATAGAGCTTTCTCGAATGATGGGTTCCCTCTGCCCTCTATTGATTGCTTAATAGATTCAATGGCAGTCCATGAGATTTATAACTTTATGGATGGTTATATGGGCGACAACCAAATTAAGATGGATCCAACTGATGTAGAAAAGGAAGCGTTCAGGACTCTAAATTAAGGGTGAAAAGTAGCGCGTGTCAACCACCGATCATTGTCTTCTGTTCACCGCCTTAATACAAAAACCTAAACTTATGACTACGCTAAAAAAGGGAGTATAACGGCCAAGTTCAGGTATAAAAAAATCCACATAGACGAGTTACTAGAATTTAAGGGATTTAATACTCCTAGAATAAAAGTGTAAAAGATAATTTTTTCTAACAAAATAAAAGATAAATAAAGGAAAAGATTATACTAGGCGTGAGTGTATTTAAACTAAATTAACAAAATGAATAAAAAACTATAGGCTGCGCAAATATCCCTCACCCCGAGTTAATTAGTATAAAATGGTTACATGGGTCGACGAGTTATTAAGATTACGTCTCATTTCGTAAATTAATTAAATCAAGAGTTATCACACCCCTAAATTTGCATAAAAGACTAATATGACTTTAGCGCCAACAAATATCCTGGAAATTACGCATGGAAGGTCGTAAATACGGGGCATACATGATATACCCCGGTAAATCTCCTAGGGCATAATAACTGTGACAACATACTCGAAATAAACACGTAAAACTCCAACACCAAAGCAAAGCAACCCGTAAACCCGAAGTGAGTTCAATCCGACACAACCTAGACTAAATTAGCCACTACACATAATAAATAACATTAATTAAATTAAGTAAATAATTAAAGCAACAACTAATTAAATTAACACTACAATTATCTAGGCATGGAAATATTTAACTAAGCATGGAAATAAATGGACAAAGCACAAATAAAAGGAAGATGACAATGAATAGTGTCCACTTACATTAATGGATGTCAAACCACCAAGAAAAATGGAGGAGAGGGGTGGAATCCACAATAAATCCCAAAATTATCTCTAACCTAGGTCTAAAAGAGAAGAGAGTTAAAAATCTAAATTATTACATGATATATAAAAAAATAAGACAGGTCTTCCTTGTATACAAAGTTAGAAAAAGGAAACAAAAAGAAATGGAAAAAGAAATAAATGAGGGATAAGTTACAAATAAAGAATTAAAAGAAAAAGAAAAAAGAAAAGAAAAAAGGAATAGTAAATAGTGGCAGCAAAAGGGTCGGCCAAAAACAGAGTCCTGGTCGACCGGGGGTGGTGACCGATCGACCGCGAAAATGGGGGGAGGCACATTGTCAAAGCACAAAGGTAAAAATCAATTTCACCGATCGACCGCGAGTGGACCGCCGGTCGACCGCGAGTAGACCGCCGGTCGACCGGGCATAGCAGCAAACCAGCTCCAATTTCTTGCTTCACAAATCGCAGCTAAAGCCAAAACCCATTTTGCATAATATCTCAAAACCATGGTGTTTCATCAAGACCCGATCACAAACCCGATAGCAAAACCTGACTGCCAATCCGTGGACCTGTACCCATTTTCCTTCAAGACCTTGTGCGTGTTTGTGCCCAAAAAAAGACCCACAAACCAAAATCTCCAACAATGGCAAAATCCCACCACCTCCATTAATGGTGGACAAAAACCTCCAAAAAGTAGATGTCCAATACCCATTTGCGTGTGTGGTCCCAAATCAAGCTCTAATTTCGGACGAAAGGCTCGAATTTCGAACGAAAGCAAAACCCGAGCCTATGGCCAAATTGCCATTTCTTTTGCTGCAAAAAAACGTGTTAGGGACGTAGGTGGAATTTATGGAATTGCTATTAGAGAAGAAAAGGGACATGAAAGGAATTATTTAAATTGTTATTTTTCTTATAATTCTTCCTTCGATTAAAGGTCCGCATTTCCTTCATTTGGACTCCGATTCGAGCACCGTTTGCGGCCCCGCGAAGCTTGTCCCGAGGGATACAACTTTCGTGAATACTTTGGGAAAAAATTCCAAAATATGAAATTACAAAAATGCCCCTAACTATGCAAATCACGACGGAAGTTTACTGGAACGCGCCCAAACTTCATACTAAGCACTTGAATACCTATAAAAGCTCAATTATAACTAAAATAACATGTTATCATATAAAACGGAGGTTGTCTAATTACCGAGCATAATTATAGGCATTGAATTACTTGAGGCGGATAAAATGCATAGGTTCAAGGGTAATAAAGTGCAATATTCGATACGAATCAAATAATTTACTTACAATGTCATTTTTTTGGGTTAAGAATGCTGTGGAAACTTATCAAAGAAAAATGATGTCTATTTTCTTCAATTTCTTACACAACATTTTAAAGTTCTATTTGGATGATATCGTCATCAAATCAATGAAGGAGGAGTCTCACTTAGTTGACCTCGGGGGGGTTTTTAACAGATTTAAGAAGTAAAAGTTGAAGATGAACCCACCCAAATGTGCCTTTGGTGTAACAAGTGGAAATTTTTTGGGCTTTTTGGTGGATCGCTAGTGAATGCAGACGAAGTCGAGTAGAAGGCTATTCTTTACATGCCTCGTCCAAGAACAATGAAGGAGCTTAAGAGTTTCCTAGGGAAGATTTATACCAGGATTAACCAAGATTACCCATCCTTTGATGAACCTTCCATGTAAGACCATGAAGTTTAAATAGGAATAACCACACTAAGAATATTTTGGCAACCTCAAGAAGTTGCTCACTTCCCTACAGACTATGATCCCCTCCAAGGGATGGAATACCATTGCAGTTGTACCTTACTTCAAGGTCTCGGTGCTTTGTTGTCATAAGAAATTAATGGATAAGAACGACTTCTCTACTATCTTAGTAGAATTATTAATGGTACAAAATCAAGGTACACTACCATTAAAATAAATTTTTTTCCTTAGTGTTTGTTGCTAAAAAACTTAGGCAATATGTGTTATCTTTCATTATTCACATTATGATAATATGTTATACCATTAAGTTTTTGTTAGCAAACAATTTTGATTGGGAGGGCAGCAATGTGGTTCCTTATCCTCTTATAATATTACTTGAGGTATGTGGTTCCTCGAGTATTAAATAGTCAAGCTTATGCAAACCTATTAGAAATTTTTTCGTCAGGGATATTTGAACCACTACATGAGAGCATTCCAGGTGATGACTTGCAATCCAATTTCTTGGGGACTAAACTTGAGGAGTGGATTAAGGAGTTTGATGGTTCCTCAGCCCAATGAAAAGGGGGATAATGAGTCATCCTTTTCAAAGGAAAAGAGGAAATTAACCTATCTTTCAAGTTATATTTAGCATTCTCCTACAACAAGACAGAATATGAGGCTTTGGTGTTAGGATTGATAGCAATTATTCGACACGACATCCATTCGCTCTGCATCAAAAGAGATTCTAATTTGGTAGTTCAGTGGGTGAATGGGAAGTATGCGTTGAAGCATCTCAATTTGTCACCGTATAGAACACTTATTCAAAGGTTGATCATCCAGTTCCCTTGCGTCAAAGTAATAAGGCATCTTAGAATGATGAATAGGAATTCTAAAGCTTATTCCACCATTGCATAAAAAGTGGCCATGAATGGTGAGTCAAAAACTGTGGTGATATGACAAAGAATTTCTCCTTTAGTGATGTTGATAATTTTACAAATAGAAGATGACTTCGACTAGAGGACTGAACTTATGAGGCAACATGAGTCTGGAAAAGAAAAGATGGAGCTTAGAGAGTTAGTCCAATATTTCATCAGCCAAGGGAATTTATTTTTTTGAAATGCTAAGGTATGGTTAGGGAGGTGCATAGATCCATAAGAGGCAGAGCAAAGGTTGAAGAAAACCCACAAAGGGAATTGAGAGACAACAGGGGACCCATTATACCAAAGAACCTAAAGAGAGTGATATTTTTGGCTAATGATGAGGCAGGAAGCAGTAACGATACAAAGAGAATGTGATAAGTGTCCTCTTTTCTTTCAGACATCTCAGTGAAACTTTGTGGAAACTCAAGTAGATTGGAGGCAGGTTTACATTGATTTATCAAAGATGGAATTGTTCCTAAAGAAAATATTTTTTCCATGGGTAGAAAAAGAGACCCACATTTTTATGTTAAAGAGGAGCAGCTCTATCATAGAGGATATTCAAATAGACCTTTGAGGTGAATCAAAAGGGAGGAACTAGGGGAAGTCCTCAAGAAATACCACGATATAGATAACATTAGGCGAGCCAAGTTATATGATCAACTTATGACCTTAGGCTACTATTATCCAACCATGGAGAAAGATTTAGCTGAGTTTGTTCAGAAGTGCAAGGTGTGCCAACTACATGGAAATATGATTCATATTTCTTTGGTAGACTTCCACTCTCTAGCAACTCTTTATCTATTCCATATTTGGGCATTTGACTTGGTATGGGAAATTCACCCTTCCTCAAGGGGAAAAATATGGATACTTGTGATCGTAGTAGAGTGTTTACCAAAGTGGGAAGACAAAATATCATTGAAAAACTTAATAGCGGGCGTGGTGGCATAGTTCATTAGAGAGTGCATAAGTTGTCAGTTTGGTATTCCTAAGGTTATTTTATCTGATAATGGAATTTCATTTATATAAAAAAGACCAGCTTAAATAGAGATAAATATTTTATCATAAGCCACAGCTCAACAGTGTCCTACCCCAAAGGTAACTGCCAAGTTGAACTAATAAATAAGACATTGGTCAACATCTTGGCCATGATGATGGAATATTTCCCAGGAGTGCAGGATAAGAAAATTCCAATAGTGTTATGGTATCATCAAATGACCAAAAGAAATTGAACTAGTTATACACCTTTCTTGTTGGTATATGGAGCTGAAGCAATTTTGTCGATGAAATTAAAATTCCCTTCAGCCAGATATGCCATGCAAAGCAGCATGCTCCCTCAAGACATGCATGTTCAGTCGCAGGAATCGGATGAGCACTAAGATAAAGCACTATAACACTTATAAATGTACACGAAGAAACTATCTAGGGCATATGAAAATGTGGTGAGGCAAAAAAAGTTAGTGGAGGGGGTCTTGGTACTCAAGGCAGTTGTTAGACATATCAGAAGGCTCCCATTACCCAAGTTTGCATCCAATTGGGAGGGACCATCTATAGTCAAGGAAGCACATGAGTCAGACTACTACTCAATCTCTAAGATAGAAGAAGATAAGCATTTCAAGATTATTAATAAGTGGTAGAAGATTTCTCATATTTAGGGTTGACTAACCTATTTTGAGTTTTAACTTTATTTTCTCTTTGGGCTTAAATAGAAAATCTAGAAAGATGTTTCAAATTATAAATGAACCGTCATGTACTAAAAAATTTCATAGTTTTATTGAAATGTAAATATAGAAAAAAAAGTAAACAAGCAAAGAGTATAAACAATTGATAATGCTAAAATATCACTTCTTTTATATTTCAAATTTAACAAAATTACACTATTTATTACAAGAAAGAAAAATAAGGCCTGGCCTATAAGGAACCAAAAGTCTATTGAGCTAAAGTATCCCTCAGAGAATGCAGATCCATCTCGAATGCAAGCTTGTTGGGCCATCATGAAATCTTGGAGCCTGGTTTGAATTTGAGACTTTTTCCCCAGCACTACCTCATGGTCACTCAAAGCTTTGTCTAAGGCTTCTTTAGCTACCTTGACCATTTTTTTAAGTTCCTTGATCAAAGGATCAAGCTCCTTCAGCCTTGCCTCCTCAACATCTTTCATGCTCTTATGATAAAGCTCCCGTTAAGCCTCCAACCGAGCATCTTTCAAGATTTTTATATAATTGATAATCCAACTAAAATTGAACTCATCCTTAAATAACTCTCAAATTACTTAGATGTTGGTTACTTGTAGCCATATCAAGGTTACTCGTGGGAGTGTTCATGAGTTCTGGAATGATGGTTGCCAGACTTTGAACTCTGTACTCGATGATGACAGGATTTGATCGTAGGCATTCCACCACAAATATATCTAGGTGGTGGCGAATCAAATGTTCTATAACCATGAAGGGGCAACCTTGGGTGAAGGGGAATTACTGAAGTGAAATGCAGGGGATAGGAACCTCATAGACAGACTCATTTTCAGTACGGCATCAGTCGTGGTGCCACAACAGCTGTAACTAGAGTAGTTAGCTTGGTCAGGAGGTTGTGGAGATGGCATAACATCTTGGGAGGGAGCAGTTTGAGGCAACCCAAGTGTTGCAATGGGTTTTCTCTAAGCCTGTAAGGAGATAACAAAAATTAAATGCAGTAATTTGAGTTCAAAAAATCTTAGCAAATATTTTGCTAAGTCACCAAAAAGGTGTGAGATTTAAGTTGAAAAAATCTTAGCAAATGTTTTGATAATTAACTAAGCAATGTAAGATTTTAGTTAAAAAATCTTAGCAAATATTTTGCTAAGTCACCAAGCAGGTGTGAGATTTGGTTACAATCGTAGCAAATATTTTTCTAAGTCACTAAGAAGGTGTGATATTTGTTTGTTTCCTTTGTACAAGTATATTTTCAATTATCTTAAAAGAAGCTGAAATATACCTCAGGAGCTTGATCTGGGAAGTTGGGGCTGGGGGGAGTGATAGTTCCCCTAGATTCATCGGTAGGACCTCCTTAGAAGAAGCTACTTCTTCAGACAACACACGATTCACATCTTCCATAGGAATGAGATCCAGGTTAGATATAGGATCTGGAGATGAAGCTCTAACATCAAAATGAGAAGGTCCAACTTCCCCTAAAAGTAGAGGAATCTCAAGACTAAAAGTGATGTGACCACCCTAAGAGAACTGTATCAACTAGAAGAATTTCGTTAAGTATTAATATTGGTTAATTCAAGAAAGAAAATTTGGAAAGTTAAAGATTCTACTTCTTAAAAGGTCTCTCATGTAATCTAATCCACGATTGGCCTCATAAGGGAGAGAGAGGGAAAATATCCAGTGAGATCCCTAACAATGGTCATAATATCCAAACAACTTGAGGAAAATATACGTTGAAAGTCTTGGAAAGAAGTAAGCTACCTTTGGTGGATTGAGAGGAGGAACCACAACCAAAGGTAGAGCATTGAGGGATGAAAATCCAGAAATAGAAGGACAAGCTTCCTCTGGCACAGTTGAAGCTCCCTTAACGCTGGCCATGGGATCGACATTCTCTTCTCCCAAGGAAAGCCATATTGTTACCTCACTCACACGACTAGAGGAACGACATTGAGAGTATGTATGTCCAATCATATAATAGAGGGGGACTATAGTTATTTTACGAATTGGTTCTTATAAGATTAGGCCGGGAGATTTTCCTTAGTAATGGGGTTGAGTAACTAGGAGAGTGAAGTACCTAAGGATAAAAGAACGAAATATATGTTAGGCATCAAAAAGATCCAAATGAATGAACATTACTTATGCAAATCACTAAAAAAATTACCTGTTGGACAGGAGAAATGGGTGGAATGGGAATAGGTTATGTCAGAAATATAGTTGCATATTTACACAAAGGGTTGTCATCTATCACTATGGCCTCTAAAGAATCTGGGGGTGGGGGAGATGCACTTGGGCTTGGTGGAATCACAACAGGCACATTTGTGATGCGCTTCCTCAAAGTCTTAGTGCCCAAATGATTCTTTTCACTAAGAGGGGGCACTAAAAGAAGGCCCCTTTTTAAAAAGACCATTATGTGAGATTGATATTCGTGAAGCCCATGAAGTAGGAGAAGTAAGAAGTGGGGGCAACACATGAGTATCTGGAAAGGGTTGGTTCAATGCTCGCAATACCCTTTCAGGATATAAACAACATTTTTTAGCCAATATAAGGTCCAAGCGATCTCCGTAATAATCCAAAAAAAATTTGTTGCACTCCTTTGGGACTTGAATTTTGTGGGCTTCGATTTTTCTAAGGTTGGGTTCAAAACTTTATCACTGGATGAGCCAACTACGAGAGCAATAAGTTTCTTCACAACAATTGGCACATCAGCTTTCTTCTTTCCATTTGAGGCAAATCACTTATTAAGGCAAGGGTAGGTAACTCTCTTTAGTGTCTCTTTGGTAACTTACTTAGAGGAAACTAAACCCCAAGCACAAAGTTGTTCTTAAACCCCAATTCATTATAAGGAAACTTATTTACTGGGGGAGATACTGGTAGGGTCTTGAGCCAATCATTAAACTCTGTGAACTAAAAGGGCCAAAACTTAGTAAGCGAGTTGAAAGAAGTGTCCCCATTTTTTCTCAGGATGGGAATGATGATTTTATTATTAAGCTCGCATAAGGTACTACAACAACTGCAGTTGTAAATTTTAAGAAAGGCTGAGAAAAAAATTCTGGGGCATTATTGCTTTGGTAAATAGGGGAATGAGAACCTTGGTCGTTCCAAAATTGCCAGGCACAATGGTTGAGTTATACGTCTCAATGGAATCTCGCTAATCAGTGCATGAGGGAGATGGTCGGGTGTTAGAAAAAGCATAACTGCCAAACCATGTCTCTCTATGATCAGCTCTTCGGTAATCGTTCCAATAATGAAATGGGCCTTAATGAATAATAACCAAGTGTGAGATTTTGTCTCTCCATCATAAGTCCTTCAAACGAAAGATGAGTATCTATAACAGAAAAGGAGAAGATGTTTCCTACTTTGTTTATTGTTCCAACGAAGCAAATAATAGGACCTTATGGCAGAGGGAACAAGAGAAACCTGCGAAAGGGAAATGCCAGGGAATCTCGTATATGGTGTTTGCAAAGTTTGAAATGTTATACCTACCCAGAGAACGTTCCATATCGAGGTGGGTCCTATCCAACCAAGTTTATAGGGACCCTAATGTAATGGCAACAAGAGATATTGATCAGGTCCCTTTGTGGCTTGTCATTGAGCTTACTCATAAGTAAAAAATGAGAAAGCATGCAAAGAATATAAGCAGCTAATTTTGAACGGTAACCTTTTCCTTCATAATACCTTGTTGTGGTACTTTGGGCCTGCTCAACTCGAGTAAGCTTAGGTAAACATACAAGTAATAGTTAATGGGATGGGTGAAAGTGGAATTATTTGAGTCCCTAACACAGTCATGATAAATATTGTCTAAAGTGGCTCGCAAAGCAGTTTCATCAGCATCGAGATCCTCATCATTGAAAGTGGAAGCTCTAGTAGGATTAAGTCCCAGAAGTTCATAGGCATCTTCTAAGGTGATTATGAATTCACCCTAAAAAGAAACAAACAGATATGACAATGTATTCCAACGAGAAATGAGTTATTGGAGTGTAGTGTTGTGTTTGGATAAGGTAAAATCTCCAAACCAAAAAGAACAGTGAAGACTTACCTTCTTAAGGATGGAATAGTATGTGGCCTGAATGAAGTTAGAACAATCAGGAAATCCATCTGGGTGATCTCTAGGCCCCTCAAAATCAATATGTGAATAAGGGAAGTCCCCACGATCCAAGCGGACGCATAAAGTTCCTTCTGGGGATAAAAATGCCCAATCTTCCCTGTCATCAGCTTCACCCAAAGTGAGAGAGTTAGTCTTAGTTTATACCTAGCCAGAAAAAGCCTTTCATTCACCTTGAAAATTATCTTCCTCCCCAAAATAAGGAGCACAATGGTAGGAGTGGAGTTGTACCTGATGCACTGTCATCTCAATAGATAGGGTTCGACCTAAAACTTGGTAGAAGTCTCTGGTTGATGACTAGAGGAGGACATAAGTGAGTTTGATAAATGTTTTATGGAGCATAACACCATAGAAAGAAAAGAAAGAAAGAGAGGAGGTAGAGATGGAGTCTCACAGCGATAAAAAAATGAGGTTTGAGGGACAAAAATAAGGTTTCTTTCAGTAATTAAAGAAATAAGAGAGTGAAAGAAAAATTAAATGAGACGTTTAAGTGTAAAGGGATATAACCATTTAAAAATAAAAGATGTACGTTTAAATTTCCCACTCGTGGGAATTTTAAAAGGCATAGTGACATTTAGAGAAACAAAGTTGAAAAAATTAACCCTAACATGCCATTTGGCACTTTGACGGTAGATGTGTCAGGTGATTGGATTCCAGCATTAATTGAGGGCAGGCGCGAAAGAAAAGAGGAGGAAAGATTCTTAACAAAGAAAGATTTTTGTAGTTTTTTTAATGACATGGTTCTTTGAAATTTAAAATTCACTAATATCCATCGCGAAAAGCTTTCTCAGGTCAGATCTATGCGTGGACAAGTGTGAAAAGGTTTGACGAAATTGAGGTTTGTCGATTTAAGATTCTTTGTTTAGACATTTCTTGGTCACATAAAAAATCTCTACATGAAGGAGAAAATGTAGGGGGCTTAAAGATAAAGATATAATTAGAGATAATCCCCAAAAATTATAAGAAGATATGAAATCAAGTGAGAATTTTTGGGAAGCTTGAATAAAAGATGAAGAAGGCAAGCAAGTTATTTCAAGCTGCTGAAAGGGGCAATGAGGAAGCTTCCCAAAAGAGAGATTCATGGGAACTTTATATTTTCATTTTTTCTTATTTAATTTATGTATTTATAAGACATATTGTAAATTTTATGAGATGTATTACAATATGTGGGTGAGGTTAATTGGTATCTACGAGGGACAAAGTCTAGTAGGTCTTAGGAGAGCTTGTATACTGTATCGAACAACCTCACCATGGGAACCTAGGAGGGAACTGGTTTGGAGGACTGAGAAGAAAGGCAACGTTAAGAGATGACATAACCATTATTGACACACCAGGTAAAACACCAAAGGAGCATAACCTGCTAGACCATAATCATAGAAATATCGAGTCCCACCACCCATTAGGTTTAGTGCCAAATAGTCCTTTACTAAAAGTAACATTTGTCTTAAGTGACATCACGTATGACCCATCCAATATCCAATCCAAACTTGAGTAAACCATTGTGATTTTTTTTTATTAGTTTGGTATATTACCATTGTTATGACAGCCGCCTGACACATAATTGATCACAAAATCTCTTTTTTGGCATTTAATTCCAATGAAGTAGGGGCATGCTGACACATATTTATATTAAATGCTAATGATATAAAAGTACGAGGGTTTGTCGTATGCGTTGTTTGAGATAGAGAGACTCATTGGTCATCATTATCATCAAATTATCAGATAGAAAGAGTGATTGTGAAAACCAGAGCATTTATCACCCACCATTAACACACTTCATTTAAGATTTTCCATAAAGAACCAAGCATTTATTGAGTTATGATCTATGTTTTCCCTAGCCTTGGTATTTGATCTACTTGCATGTGGCATATCCAAGGGTACTTAATTCTCTCTCTCTCGCTAGTTAGTTATTTCAAAGGTCTATTTAATGTTGATAACTAAATCATACACGATTTTTTTGTGAGCTTATATCAGAGAGTTTGGATCCATTTCACCTGAGTTCATCTCGTCACTGTTAATAATATCATGTTTGGTAACTTATTGCCATTTCAATAGAGGTTATGCCTCCATTTGTATTCAAGCACCCTGACACACACACACACACACACACACACACACACACACACACACATATGTGTGTGTGCGTGTGTGTGTGTGCGCGCACGTTGATTCGGCGTATATATTCCATATTAAGCTCCATATTTTAGTCATTTTTATTATCCCATGCATTGGAATTAACCCAGATTTATCTCGTATTCATGTTACTAATCCTTTTTAGCGATTACTTCATGTTTTGTGTATTTCTCATGTGTTATATAGGTAGTTCATGGAAGTAAATATGGGAGAGAAACTGAAACAGTGAAGAAAACCAAATAAAGGAAGTCGAAGGGCATTTTAGTAACTTTATAGCCATTGTCTGGAGGGAGAGCCAAAGAAAGTTAAAGAATATGAAATCATAAGGACGCTGGAAAAAATAGTGCCTTAATCCAAGTTACGGGGAAGAAGTTATGCGAATTTAAAGTTGAGTAAGAAATCCAAATAAAGAAGAGAAAACAAGCTAAGACAAAAAGTTTTGTCAAACCGAACTCCAAACCGGTTCGATAGTGAACGAGTTTGCCTATGCACCTGAACCGATTCAGGGTACCTGATGCGTGAATATTCATCTGATTGTTGAGTTTTCTTAGAGTTGTATTAGAGTTATATTCTTGCAAAAACAACCAAGTAGGGTTGTAGTTTCATGTTAGACATAGTTTTTCTCAGTTTTTGACCTAGCTTTAGAGAGAAGAGGAGTAATAACCATAGCTTTGAATTCCTTCATAAAGATTACACTTTTGTGGATTACTTTTAAAGAAAAAGTTTGTCTTCTCTACTTTATTCTTGAATCCTCTTCCACTTTACATGTTTTGTTTATTTTCTGGGAAACTAAGAACTTCATGAATGTTTAGATATAGTCTCGTTATGATTTTGATTGCATGAAATGTTAGAATTTCATTTATTACCCACATCACCATGTCGGGCTAGGCTATTAGCGGATTGGGTTACATTAAACCAACCTAGGTGTTACGAATGGATTTAAAAGTGAATAAAAATAAATTTAACAATCCAAAGGCTTGATGTCTTATCGAAATAAATATTGTAGGTCTTTTAATTCCGTTTCCCCTATGTAGATGGGATGTTTAAGGATTCAATAGGTGTTTCAGTAATTTGTCATTTCCATTAAATACACCTTTTGATTTGATATTGCGAGGAGTAAAATCCGCATATGTCAAATTCTTAAAAGTATTTGATGTTTCTTTGAATTGAGAATTAGGTTTGGAAGGTTTTATGTTTTAAGTAATCACCAACGATTCGGGGGAGTCTAATCCACTTCCATGTTACCACATTGAATTTAAGATCACTTGGTTATTATCGCATTCGTAGTTAATTTGCTAGTTTAATTAATTTGCATTAGTTGATAGGAAAGTATCAAAACAAATATCTTTTCTTTTCTTTCTCTGAGTCAAATGTAAGGTTAGTCATCATTCTTATTCATCATCACGTTCTGCGTTCTATTCTCTGTGTTCAAAACTAAGTTTATCGATTTATTACTTGAGCCACCGGCTTGTACTTGAGCTATAATCACACATGTTAGATACACATTTATTTAGTCGTGTTAAGTTTTTGGCATCATTGTCGGGGGTTAGGTAGACATTTAGGTAAGGTCGAGTTAATCCAAAATTTGACTCCAATTCTTAAAAAGCCAAAAAAAAAAAATTCAACAAAATTTGAAAATAAAGATATAGAATCTCTAAAATCCTTACATGCAAAATCTTCAACCAACTCCTCGATCTAATCCTGCCAAAATTCACGAAAATCCTACAGTAGAGTACAATCCAGATATCCTACATACTCCTCGTGTTCCACAGTTTTGGGTTCCACCTCCTACCCACCCAACTCCATCATGAGTCACACTTTGAGTCACACATCTGGGGCATTAAGTGAGGATATTGAGTCATTAAGAGAGGGCGTGATGTTTGATAATGCTAGTTATGGTACGGGTGAGGGTGAGTTACCTTACTGCCTTATAAGAGACCTTTTTTATTCCGAGTGAATCGTCACTCCGGGATGCATTATATTCCCATAAAATGCAGGGCAGTTTCATTTTCAAAATGGGATGATTCAAATCCTCCCAACACTCCATTGTATGGAGTCGAAAAAACCCTACCTCCACATCCGAGAGTTCGAGGAGGCATGCAAGACATTCACTGATCAAACATGCACTATGGATGTCGTTCGACTCAAACTTTTACCCTTCTCCCTGAAGGATAAGGACAATACTTGGCTATGGTCTTTGGAACCAAACTCGGTCGAAACATTGAGGGATATGAAAGCAAAGTTTCTACAAAAATTCTTCCCTCCACATCGAACCAATTCCGTCAAAGCTCAAATTCAAACATTTAGACAAATAAAAAATGAGCCTTTTGATAGATGTTTGGATAGTATCAATGAGTTTCTTAATCTGTGACCGCACCACATTTTTTTGAAATGGCGACTTATCTCCTTTTTTCATCATGGGATGAGCTTAAGTTCCAAACAACTCGTTGAAACCTTGTTCTTTGGGGAATTTCTAGGGTTAGACACAGATGATGTCATGGCTCACCTTAAGTACATTGTTCAGACTAATCATGCGTGGGACACATTCGATCTAAATACCCAATCTCAGGCTCGACAAATGTACAAAGCTTCTTCTGCATCTGAACTTTATCATTTGGACAAAGAAGTCGAGTTAAAGCTTCAAATAAACCAACTTGACAAGAGGTTGGAATACGTAGTCGAATTGACAGAAAGAGAAACATTAGGCTCCACTCGAGCATAGATAGAGGAGGTGTGTGCACTTTATGAGGAGGGATATCCAACGAAGGAATGTCCGACAATACCCGCCTATAAAGTGATCCTTCAAGAGAAAGTGGAAGCGGTAGGAGATTTTAAGGGTTATTTTAATGCCCCTCAGGGATATTCCTACAACCCTTCGTGGCAGAACCATCCCGGTTTCAATTATGGGCAACCACACGCAATGATGAATTCTAATTCACATGTTTCCCCACCGCCACCACTGTCCCCACATTTGCAACAATCCCCCCCCCCCCCCATGAATGCACAATCTCTATCTCCTTACATCACCCCCATCGCATAGAAATCTCGAGGACACTTTTAATCAATTTATGCAAACACAGTCGGTGATTAATTCTTAAAATGCCCAACAATTTTCCAAATTAAAAGCATAGATCTCTAAGATGCAATCATCCTTAAGTGTACAAGAGAAGAGCAAATTTTCGGCCCAAGGCCAAAAACCTCCCCAAGGTCAAACTAGTGTTAGCTATACTTTCGACGATAATAAAGAGCAATGTCAAGCCGTGACCACTCTTCATAGTGGGAGAGTCACCTCCCCCACACGATGAGCTTAAACACAAGGAGGTTTTGCTCGACACGAAAGAGGACGAAGATGTCCCCTTAAGCGAGAGTGATGACGATGACACTAATAGGCCCAAAGTTATAGTAAAACCTCCCACTTCCGCAACTTTCCTTCAACGGTTGGTTCCTTCTCCCAAAGGAGCCTCCCGTGAAGATATGCTAGATATGCTAAAGCATGTCAAGATTAATTTACTTTTCTCGAGGCAATCAAGAAAATTATTGCCTATGCAAAGTTCCATAATGATTTATTGATGGTGAAACGTAGATTAAAGTTGAAAAATAATGTTTTTCCAGCACAAAATGTAAGCTCGGTTCTTTTGAATGACCTCCCACCGAAGTTGAATGATTCGGTGCACCGACCATTTTGTGCATCATTGGAGAGAACCGCGTCGAGAGAGCCTTTTTAGATTTAGGGGCGAGTGCGAACATTATCCCTTACTCAATCTATAGGCAACTAGATTTGGGGGACCTCAATCCCACTAAGATCACTCTCCAACTCGCGAACCATACAATGAAGATACCTTGAGGGATCGTTGATGATGTGATATTCATGGTGGACACTTTTTACGTCCTGGTAGATTTTTCATTTGGGACCCAGATCCCTCCACCCCCTCGAGTAATCATGTTCCTATAATCCCTGGCCACCCATTCTTAGCTACTACTAATGCACTGATTAATACTCGAAATGGGTAAATGCAACTCACGTTCGGGAATCTGACTCTTGAGAAAAAAATTTCAACATCACTAAGAAAGTGGGTGATGAGGACGAGTTTCACGCGGTGGATCGTATGGAAGAGGTAGTAAATCAGCACACAGAGGGAAATTCTAGTGGGGATTTACTAGGAGCGTGCCTTATTTCGGGTGGTGAGAGCGATGCGAAGTTCCATTTGGTAATAGAAGATTTAAATAATTGGGAGAACTTAATTAATTTGGTGATTTGGGGAAATTATTTAATTTAGAGAATTTATAATAATTTGGTGAGTTAAAATTTATTTAATTTGGGTTATTTTTGTAAATTCACATGTGTCGTAGTTTGGGGTCAAAATTTGAGAATGTTATAAAGTAATTCGGATGGAAATTTTGAGTGCACAATTGACTCCGAGTAGGTCAAAATAGTCAGAAAAGAGTACTCGGGGGTAGTAATTGGGTCTCAGAGTAATTTTAAGCATAACCGGGCCCACACATGAGTGTTTGGGTCATCTCAATTTGGCCCATAATCTTAAAAATGGGATTAATGAAGTAAAACCTGATTGAGGGAATTGGGGAAGTAATAACTCAAGGAGAGAAACCCTAGAGCTACTGATGAAAACAATGGAAGAAATTGGGGAAACTTTGGGAGCCAAACTAAAGGAAGAGGAGTGTGTTCTTCGTCAAACATTCGTCTACAACAAAGGAAATCAGACCCTACGAAATTATCCAAGCAAGAAGTTAAAATTTCTTTCATTTAAATTGTGGTATTACGATTCGTATCATGGTGGGTGTAAACCATATTCATTTTGGGATTAGTGATTATAGCAAAATTCGTTTTTGAGGGTATCACATGTTAAATCTGGGTTTTGGGGATTTAAGCATTAAGGGTGAAATTGATGTTTAATTGATGTGAGAATAATATCATATGAGGCTATAATACGATTTAGAATTGAAAACCTGTAGAAATTGTTGTTGAATTCGGACTATTGAATCGAATTGAGAATTGTGATTTAATGGATATTGCGAAAACCCCGATTTATGAACCCTATAATTTTAACGAAAATAATAGAGAATTTATCTCAAATATTAGTGTTTGAACATGATTATAGATGAAATAAATATGGGAGACAAAGTAATCGAGGACTGTATTGAAGTGTGACACCCCGCCTAATTAAATACCGGGCGATCACTCCTTTATTTAACTAAATCAAGGTAAATAGTTGGCTCATTCTCAGCATCACTGTCGATAAAAATAAATTTTCCAATTTATCACCCTAAATAATTAAGCTAAGTGTCAAAAACATTTTCATACAAACTTTCCAAATTTTAATTAAAGAAAATATTTATTTACTTAATAACAACATTACTACAATTAAGAATCACACCACAATAAACCAAATAACATAATACATTCGTCAATCGAATGTCAACATATGAAACTAAAATCACAAATCCATCCTGAACAAATCCCATAGAATAATACTGGAAATAACTGAAATATAAATGTCCCAACAACAAATGAAATAATGGAAAGGGCGACACATGCCTAATAAATGAGAATACTAGAAGTGGAGTCAATAAAGGAAGCCGTCTACGCAAGGGACCTGCAACTCCCACCTAAGCTGCAGCCCGTTCCTCTCAAAGGATCCTAAGCAAGACGCCCCTGTGGCTGGGCACCTGAAATATATACATATATATACAAGAGAGAGAGAAAAAGAAACGGTTCAGAGCCCGAAAGTGTGTTTGATTTAAAATACGTTTAGCAAGTATTTAAATTGATACAGGCCAATGCAACAACATATTAGTGCGTCACTCTATTGAGAAATACTCACCTCTCTTCTAATGTGCACACCTATCGCACTAATCTTCCCAACGGTTTGTTTTATAAATTATCGCACTAGTCTTTCTAAAATATTTAACATATCTTAGATTACTCGTAAGATTTACAATTTACTAATTCCACTTTAAAAAGATGTTCCAATTTGTAACCAAAGTTCTCTATTTTTAACTTTATAAAAACAATAAAGTTTCCAGTGACATATTATGCTTTCTCAAAACAAGTATTTATAATATGAGCCAACAACCATGTCCTACTTATCAAATCTTAGTAGGCAATTTCAAATATCATAATCTCATATATATATTAACTACTCATATAATATATATATATATAACAGCACCCCGAATAAAACTATGGTGCGTGCATACTTCCACTATCCAAACCCCATACCACTCAAATCAAGGGGAATACAAATTCGGAATCACTCTCGAATTGTATTAACACATACACAAACAATAACGAGGCGAAGCATAGATTCCAAGTCTCTAAGAGGATGGCACATACTCTCATCTCTTAGGACCGTCTGAACTATCGATTCGATAGCCTGTACCAAGGATATCTATCTTCTAGGGTAGAAGTCAATATCCCCCATAAAGGTCCCATCGAGATAAGACTGTCCTAGCGCGGTAACCTCAATGATAACAAGTAGCGCGGTATGTTTTTCACATGCATATAATATATGTACACACAATCATATAAATATACCCCTTTATCATATTGAAATAGGTTCTTCTCATCACCCATAATTATACCAATTATCCTTAATTTCACGTTTATAGAATTACGTATAAGGTTTCATTCCTAACCTTAACTCGAAGGGTTTTCTCACTTACTACTTAACATTCATGGGCTATATCCTCACAAATCTGAATTTCAGTAAGTGTCTTTATTAGATTCCAACGTAACTATTTTACGCACCTCACCCTTTAAATTCATAAATCTACCAACCTAAAGTAAATATCCCATAAATACCATTCTCGTTGAAGATTAAAGGTTCCAACATTTATTCATATACCCTACTGGTCCTCAATGTCTCCTAAATCAATATATCAAGAATGCCCAAGAATTATATCACGACAATATGGATTCAACGCATTTAAAGAGGGAATAAGGAGTCTGCCAGGAGGGGTCGATCGATCGAAGCTTGGGGCTCTATCGATCGAACCTTCGATCGATCGAAGCTCTAGGCTCGATCGATCGATCAAGAAGGTCTGGGCAAAATTCTGCAGAATGCAGTTACGGGTTTCACTAAACTTCTACATCCAAAACTATGTTTTTCCATTCCAAGCGTCCCAAAAATCCTACTATCATCATTATAACATTATACCAGGTGTTTATAACGTAAAGAATGTGTATAATTATCATTAAACATGGATAATTAACTCAAAATCCCATCTAATCATCAAGAACCCTAGAGTTTTCCTTAATCAAGGTTCTAATCTGTTTTTACCTGAAATTTCTTCTAATATATCATCAAAATTTCGTGGTTTATATTCCTCTATATGGCAAAGGTTCCAGAATTTCCATAGAATCAAAACTACATGCATTATCCTAACATAATTTGAGTTTTCTTCCATAGTTTCCATCTCTAAACAATCCTAGACTAATATGAAGATTGCATTAACGAAAATACGCAAGTCAAATACTTTCCTGGGATTTTTGGTATGCAGATTCACGAATGATTTTGGTATGACTGCGTTCCTTGTCTCGCGATCTACGCGGTGGTGGTGGTGGTGGCGGTGAAATCGGGTGGCTTTTTGGCCTTGAATTTCCTTGGAGCTCTCTCCTCTCTTCTCCAATGGCCGTCACTTGATTTCTGAATGTTCTAACCCTAAAAGGCTAACCTAATGGCTGATATAGGTTGCTGAAATTCGTGGGTTTAATTACCCAATTATGTAAAATGACTAAAATGCCCTCCCGGGGTACTAATTAGGCCTAAAAATTCCCCGAGACCCAAACTAAACCCCCGAGTACACTTTTATGACTATCTCGACCCTTCCGAACGCGTTGGCGCGCTCAAAACGACCATACGAACAACTTATAAAATATTAACTTTTTATATAACGAAATTAGTCCCGACGTGACACGGGCACGTCCCGACTTAAATTTCGGAAATAGTAATTTAATTCACTCATGACATTCCATATGACCAATATAATATATCTTACTTTGCTCATAAGTAATATTCAATAAATTTCCCATAATTACTAACTCTCGTCACGTTAATAATTATAACATAATTAATTTCCGGATTTTTATTAAATAAACATTCTCATTAAATTTAATAAATCCCCAAATTAATATTGCATAAAAATACGGGGTATTACATACTTCCTCCCTAATAACGGAATTTCATCCCGAAATTCGGAAAATAAGGCATACCTGGTAAAAACAACTCTGGATATCTCTCACGTATATCTGCCTCGCGCTCCTAAGTGGATTCCTCTACATTATGATGCTCCCACTAGACTCGCACAAGTGGAACTATTTTCGACCTCAATCTCCTCTCACTATAGTCTAGAATAGACACTTGTCTCTCCTCGTAAGAGCTATCAGACTGTAAGGCTATCTCATCTATCGCAATGTGAGTATGGGACATATCAGCCCGAAGATATCGTCTCAACGACGAGATGTGGAATACATCGTGGATGCGATGCAAATGTTCTGGCAATCCCAACCTGTATGCTACCGGCCCAATCCTCTCGATGATTGGAAATGGTCCCACGTACCTCGGGGCCAACTTCCCCTTCTTTCCGAACCTCATCACACCCTTCATAGGAGATACACGCAATAACACTGGATCTCCCACATTAAACTCCTGGAAGAACCGTTTCGCATCGCCGTAGCTCTTCTGCCTGTCCTGGGCTACCCGAATACGATTCCTGATTATCTCAATCCTCGCGGAGGTCTCCTGAATCGCTTCTGGTCCTAGCAACTTGTTGTCCCCCACCTCGAGCCAACAAGTTGGAGAACGA
Organism: Sambucus nigra; assembly: GCA_949130495.1. Classification (NCBI taxonomy): domain Eukaryota; kingdom Viridiplantae; phylum Streptophyta; class Magnoliopsida; order Dipsacales; family Adoxaceae; genus Sambucus; species Sambucus nigra. Next base: position 11,452,219 of record OX422212.1, on the reverse strand, counting down.
AAGGCCTACCATACAAAGCCTCAAATGGTGCCATGCCAATCGTAAACTGATAAGAGTTATTATAAGAAAACTCTACCAGTGGAAGATGTGGCTCCCATCCTCCCCCAAAATCGAGAACACACATGCGTAGCATATCTTCTAACATCTGATTAGTACGCTCTGTCTGTCCGTCTGTCTGTTGGTGATAAGCTGAACTCAACATCAACTCAGTACCCATAGCCTCCTGAAAGCTTTCCCAGAAACGTGATACAAAAATTTTGTCCCTATCTGACACAATATTCAGGGGCACCCCATGTAATCTAACAATCTTAGCGATGAACAACTGAGCATACTAACCCATGGTATAATCTGTCCTCACTGACAGAAAATGAGCCACCTTGGTCAAACGGTCTACAATCACCCATATAGAATCGTGGCCCCGCTGTGATGTGGGCAACCCCATAATGAAATCCATGGAAATACTCTCCCACTTCCACGCGGGTACTTCCAATGGCTGAAGCAATCCTGACGGTTTCTGGTGGTCCACCTTCACCAGCTGGCGGGTAGAACACTAGGACACAAACTCGGTGATGTCCTTCATCATCCCACTCCACCAGTATTGACGCCTCATATCCTGTACATCTTATCGCCTCCCGGATGTACTACAAATAGGGACCCATGAGAATGAGTCATCACTGCATGACATAATTCTGCTCCTTCTGGAACTACCAATCTCCCATTAAACCGTAAACCTCCATCAAAACTAACAGAATAGGACTCAGCACCCTCGGCTAGAAGTCGCACAATCTGCTCCTGGCAAAATGGGTCTGTGGTCTGTGCCTGTATCACCCTCGTAACAATCTCGGGTGTGACTGACATCACGGATATGAAAGAACATGCCACTGAGTCCTGGTGACCCAACTCCTTCCACTTTGCTTTCCAGACGTCTTCTACATCGTCTACCGGTCTTCGGCTCAACGCATCAGCAACTACGTTGGCCTTCCCCGGATGATACTGTATATCAAACTGGTAGTCCTTCACAAACTCTAGCCATCTGCGCTGACGCATATTCAGCTCTCGCTGAGTGAACAGGTACTGCAGTGACTTATGGTCTTTGAACAAATGGAATTTCTCCCCCAATAAATAGTGCCTCCATATCCTCAATGCAAAGACGACCGCTGCTAACTCCAGGTCGTGGGTGGGGTAATTCTTCTCATGCGGCTTAAGCTTGCGAGAAGCAAAAGCTATAGCCTTCTCCTCCTGCTGGAGTACACCTCCAAGTCCCCGTAAAGACCCATCGGTGTAAACCAGGTACTCCACACCCGGCTTCGGTAACACAAGGACTGGCGTTGAAGTAAGCTTGTCTTTCAGCTCATCGAAAGCCAATTGACAAGCGTCATCCCAAACATATGGTACCCCTTTGCGAGTCAGATTCGTCAATGGACCCGCTATTTTGGAGAATCCCCGAATGAATCTCCTGTAGTATCTGGCTAATCCCAAGAAACTACGCACTTCCATCGGTGTCGTGGGATGTCCCCACTCCCTCACCGCTGAAACTTTGCTCGGGTCAACTACAATCCCCTGCTCAGAAATAACGTCGCCCAAGAACTGTACCTCTCGCAACCAGAATCCACACTTCTCGTACTTAGCATACAACTGATGCTCTCGTAGGGTCTGAAGAACCTGCCTCAAGTGCTCGACATGCTCCTCCTCGGAGTGTGAATATATTAAAATGTCATCTATGAAGACGATGACAAACTGATCCAAGAACTCTCTGAATACTCGATTCATTAAGTCCATGAAAACGGCTGGAGCGTTTGTGAGTCCGAACGACATCACCCTAAACTCGTAGGACCCATATATCAACAAGAAGGCAGTCTTTGAAACATTCTGCACTCTAATACGTAACTGATGGTACCCCGACCTCAGAACTATCTTCGAAAAGAAAGTTGCTCCCCTCAACTGGTCGAACAGATCATCGATTCGAGGCAACGGATACTTATTCCATATCGTGACCTTGTTCAATTCCCGGTAGTCCACACACAATCTCAGTGAACCATATCTTTTCTTCATAAACAAGACTGGAGCGCCCCAAGGTGAGGTACTCCTACGAATGAAGACCTGACCTAACAGTTGCTCTATCTGATCCCGTAGCTCTCGCATCTCTCCCGGAGCCAAACGGTACGGTGCGCGTGCTATAGGTCTCGTATCTGGCAATAAATCTATAACAAAGTCTATCTCACGATTGGGCGGTAGGTCTGGTATCTCCTGAAACACATCGGAATAATCCCTGACAATAGGGATTGAATCTAAGGTAATCACAACGTCCTTAGAGGTATCCTCCTCTATGTAATATAAATGAGAGATCGAACCTCCCTCTGGGCGAGGCATCGCCACTACAAACATCTCTTGCCCCGGAATGGAAAAAATAATGCTCCCACCGAAGCAATCAATCATGGCTCTATAAGCTGCGAGCCAATCCATACCAATAATCACATCATGCTCGTGCATGTCTAGAACTAACATGTCTGCAGGTAATACCAAGCTACCAATCTCTAACCCCACTCCCCGGCATATAAAGAAAATAAGTCACGGCGCACGTCATGGTGCTCTCTGCTGTGGCTAACAACCCTAAGGCCTTCCCAAAATGCGTAGCTATAAAACAATGTGTTGCCCCCGTATCAAACAAAACCCGACCCATAGTACCATGGATAGGAAACATACCCTCAATCGCGGGTGGTGCCTGTGGATTTGCTGCCTGGTGGACGTTATAGACACGTCCATACTGCAATTGCCCCTGCTGCACTGGAGCTGATGGAATGGCTGGTAGGGCTGGCATCTGGGCTGAAGCTGGGAGGGCAGGTGGAAAAAGCGGTCTCTGCGGCTCATTACGGGCTCCCTGCTGCTGTGGGGCCCTATCGCCCTCTGGGCAATCCTGGTGCCTATGGCCATGTTTGCTGCACCCAAAGCATCGGCCTTTGAAGTTACACCCCTCTGACCCTGCTGTCCACGGCCCTGTTGGCCGTTACCTCCACGCCACTGGCCCTGTTGGCTCTGATGTGCACGCTATTGGCCTTGCTGGCCCTGCTGTTGTCCCTGTGGTCGGTGTTAGCCCTGCTGGCCCTGCTTACTAGGTTGATCCTGATGGCCCTGCCTGAAACCCCCGAATCCCTGCCTAGAATCACCTAAACGGAATCGCTTAACAGGGTCCCGGTGATGGGAACTCTGCTCGTGCTGACGAGTCTATCCATGAGATGGTGCCCCACCGGCACTATTACCCCCGGTCCTGCCCTGCTGGCTGGACTCTCCTGCTCTCTTGCTTCCCTAAAGATGGAATCGGTGATCCTGGTAATGTAGTAATGCTGCATTGAGTACATCAGTGAAAGTACTCAGGGATAGATTCCCAATAAGGTGCTGACGGATCCTCCAAGCTAACCCATCGACAAACAGCAAAATCTTCTTGCTCTCAGTAGGTGCCTCATCTGGCACAATTATGAGAAGTCTCATGAACTCCTCCTCATACTCAGCTACAGTAAGGTTCTCCTGCTTCAGATTTAGTAATTTCCGCCTCATTTCAGTCTGCACTGCGGGTGGAAAATACTTGCGGTCAAACCGCTCCCAGAACAACTGAATAGGGATCGTGTCCCTCTCCTCCAAAGTAGTAGTGGACTCCCACCACTGTAATGCGGCTCCCACCAGCTTAAAGGAAGCCAATAACTGCTTTTGCAGTCAGTGCACTCATACATACGGAGGTGCCGCTGGATGTCTTTCTTCCATTGGCTGACTGTAACAATATCGGAGCTACCAGAAAACTCAGGGGGATGCGCTTTCTGAAAAGCATCCCGAACCCTCTCCCATGCGGATGGAAGTTGTGCTGGTACTGGCGCCACTGCCTGAACCTGGGGTGGAGCCTGCTGAATCACCGCTATCGCGGCATTCACCGCCTGAGCAACAATGGCGGCTACTTCGTTAGCATTCATTGTGCCTGGTGCCGGAGCTGCTGGCTGCTCGGCTTGGGCACGCCTATCTTTCGGAGCACGTCTCGAAGGCATCTGAAACGTGAACAAGTTTATTAGCCTACAGTTATCATCAAATCTCAAATAGTTGAAGACTTTAACGTAAAAGCAAGAATACAACAATCCTAAAAATAGGGCTCTATAGCAATAACGTTAAGCTGAAAGCGAAATAAGCCGTACAGATCCTATGGACACTAGAACCTGATGCTCTGATACCACCTGTGACACCCCGCCTAATTAAATACCGGGCGATCACTCCTTTATTTAATTAAATGAAGTTAAACAGTTGGCTCATTCTCAGCATCACTGTCGATAAAAATAAATTTTCCAATTTATCACCCTAAATAATTAAGCTAAGTGTCAAAAACATTTTCATACAAACTTTCCAAATTTTAATTAAAGAAAATATTTATTTACTTAATAACAAAATTACTAAAATTAAGAATCACACCACAATAAACCAAATAACATAATACATTCGTCAATCGAATGTCAACATATGAAACTAAAATCACAAATCCATCCTGAATAAATCCCATAGAACAATAATGGAAATAACTTAAATATAAATGTCCCAACAACAAATGAAATAATGGAAAGGGAGACACATGCCCAATAAATGAGAATACTAGAAGTAGAGTCAATAAAGGAAGCCGTCTACACAAGGGACCTGCAACTCCCACCTAAGTTGCAGCCCGTTCCTCTCAAAGGATCCTAAGCAAGACGCCCTTGTGGCTGGGCACCTGAAATATATACATATATATACAAGAGAGAGAGAAAAAGAAATGGGTCAGATCCTGAAAGTGTGTTTGATTTAAAATACGTTTAGCAAGTATTTAAATTCATACAGGCCAATGCAACAACATATTAGTTCGTCACTCTCTTGAGAAATACTCACCTCTCTTCTAATGTGCACACCTATCGCACTAATCTTCCCAACGGTTTGTTTTATCAATTATCGAACTTGTCTTTCTAAAAGATTTAACATATCTTAGATTAATCGTAAGATTTACAATTTACTAATTCCACTTTAAAAAGATGTTCCAATTTTTAACCAAAGTTCTCTATTTTTAACTTTATAAAAACAATAAAGTTTCCAGTGACATATTATGCTTTCTCAAAACAAGTATTTATAATATGAGCCAACAACCATGTCCTACTTATCAAATCTTAGTAGGCCGTTTCAAATATCATAATCTCATATATATATTAACTACTCGTATAATATATATATATAACAGCACCCCGAATAAAACTATGGTGCGTGCATACTTCCACTATCCAAACCCCATACCACTCAAATCAAGGGGAATACAAATTCGGAATCACTCTCGAATTGTATTAACACATACACAAACAATATCGAGGAGAAGCATAGATTCCAAGTCTCTAAGAGGATGGCACATACTCGCGTCTCTTAGGACCGTCTGAACTATCGATTCGATAGCCTGTACCAAGGATATCTATCTTCTAGGGTACAAGTCAATATACCCCATAAAGGTCCCATCGAGATAAGACTGTCCCAGCGCGGTAACCTCAAGGACAGCAAGTAGCGCAGTATGTTTTTCACATGCATATAATATATGTACACACAATCATATAAATATACCCCTTTATCATATTGAAATAGGTTCTTCTCATCACCCATAATTATACCAATTATCCTTAATTTCACGTTTATCGAATTACGTATAAGGTTTCATTCCTAACCTTAACTCGAAGAGTTTTCTCACTTACTACTTAACATTCATGGGCTATATCCTAACAAATCTGAATTTCAGTAAGTGTCTTTATTAGATTCCAACGTAACTCTCTTACGCACCTCACCCTTTAAATTCATAAATCTACCAACCTAAAGTAAATATCCCATAAATACCATTCTCGTTGAAGATTAAAGGTTCCAACATTTATTCATATACCCTACTGGTCCTCAATGTCTCCCAAATCAATATATCAAGAATGCCCAAGAATTATATCACGACAATATGGATTTAACGCATTTAAAGAGGGAATAAGGAGTCTGCCAAGAGGGGTCGATCGATCGAAGCTTGGGGCTCGATCGATCAAACCTTCGATCGATCGAAGCTCTAAGCTCGATCGATCGATCAAGCAGGTCTGGGAAAAATTCTGCAGAATGCAGTTACGGGTTTCACTAAACTTCTACATCCAAAACTATGTTTTTCCATTCCAATCGTCCCAAAAATCCTACTATCATCATCATAACATTATACCAGGTGTTTATAACGTAAAGCATGTGTATAATTATCATTAAACATGGATAATTAACTCAAAATCCCATCTAATCATCAAGAACCCTAGAGTTTTCCTTAATCAAGGTTCTAATCTATTTTTACCAGAAATTTCTTCTAATATATCATCAAAATTTCGTGGTTTATATTCCTCTACATGGCAAAGGTTCTAGAATTTTCATAGAATCAAAACTACATGCATTATCCTAACACAATTTGAGTTTTCTTCCATAGTTTCCATCTCTAAACAATCCTAGACTAATATGAAGATTGCATTAACGAAAATACGCAAGTCAAATACTTGCCTGGGATTTTTGGTATGCAGATTCATGGATGATTTTGGTATGGCTGCGTTCCTTGTCTCGCGATCGACGCGGTGGTGGTGGTGGCGGTGAAATCCGGTGGCTTTTTGGCCTTGAATTGCCTTGGAGCTCTCTCCTCTCTTCTCCAATGGCCGTCACTTGATTTCTGAATGTTCTAACCCTAAAAGGCTAACCTAATGGCTGATATAGGTTGCTGAAATTCGTGGGTTTAATTACCCAATTATGTAAAATGACTAAAATGCCCTCCCGGGGTACTAATTAGGCCTAAAAACGCCCCGAGACCCAAACTAAACCCCCGGGTACTCTTTTCTGACTATCTCGACTCTTTCGGATGCGTTGGCGCACTCAAAACGACCATACGAAAAACTTATAAAATATTCACCTTTTATATAACAAAATTAGTCCCGACGTGACACGGGCACGTCCCGACTTAAATTTTCGAAATAGTCATTTAATTCACTCATGACATTCCATATGACCAATATAATATATCTTACTTTTATCATAAGTAATATTCAATAAATTTTCCATAATTACTAACTCTCATCACGTTAATAATTATAACATAATTAATTTCCGGATTTTTATTAAATAAAAATTCTCATTAAATTTAATAAATCCCCAAATTAATATAGCATAAAAATACGGGGTATTACATGAAGTTGGAAAGCTTTGGAGTTTAAAAATGGTGGAAAAAGCAATCGAGGAAGATGACTGATGTCTGGTCGATCGACCCAATTCGTCGATCGATTGATCCCTTCAGTTATTGCAAAACATGAAATTGTACAATAGGGTGGGTGAAGACCTCGTATTTTTTTTCAAAACATGAGATTGCACAATCGATCCCTTCAGTTATTGTAAAACATGATATGGAATTCGTCGATGAATCGATACCTTCAGCAATCTTTTCGTCACGATCGCGTGGGCGTTGACCTCGTATTTTTTTGATTTTGTTTGGATTTGATTTGATTTTTCTACGATGGGGTGCATGAGACCGACATCTTTAGGAAGAAATAAATTTGTATTATTTGGAGATGTACGTAGATGAGTGAAGGACTTTCGAAAAATATTAAGGAATATTATTTTATCCTTGTATTAGATAGGGATGAATCCGGGGTATGTATTTAGGAGTATTTATAATGAACGACACTCGATAATATATGTCAAAAATATACGAACGTATTCGAATGGGAATTTTGGATGAATTTAGCATACGGGTTGGTATCTTAAGGTGGAAGTTAATTGATAGAAATTAAATGGAACCTAATACTTAGAGTCTTATGGGATGAGTATTAAGGACTATTAAATTTAATAAGGGTGTCAAACATATTAACCGAATTTGGTGAAATGAATTCTAAAAGGTTAAAATACGAAAAAATAAAGGGAGTCCTGGCATTTTGGTTCAGTGACACTACTTAGATAAAATTAACTGAGGTGATAGTAATTAAATTGAGGGTCAGGGCTTTGACTCTGATATTTCTCAGGCTAATGCTACGGGAGTTAGGCACAGATTAGCCAGTTTAATTTCTTATAGAGATATATAATAAATTATCGAATAATGAATTTAAATTTAGGTGTTAACCTTAATAGTGGATTTTTTTTGTAACAAATTCTAGAGGGTGAAGATACGAACCATATGAGTGAGTCAGAGTATTGTAGTTGGGTGAAACTACTTTAATGAAATAATTAAGTTGAAATTGATTAGATTAATTGGTGTAATTTGAAATGTAACGGATTTGGATAATGGGAGAACCTATGACTTAGATTAGTAGGATATGAGTGAATTACCTACTCAAATATTTTAAAGTATAATTGACACACTTCGAGTAGTGAGGGGTACTCGGGAATATATGATAAGAAGTGTGATTGGAATTAATAATACGTAGGATATTCGGGAGATATATATGCTATGTATGAAATATATGATATAGGTTGTGTGTATACCTATACTGATTTGTATGATTTATTATGTGTATGGAATACCTACCATACTTGCTATCACGGGAGGTTGATTTTTTCCGAAAATGACCATCTTATCTTTGTGTGCCTTCGGAGGGATTTAGATTGCTACCTTAAGGACATAGGACTATGAATGAATTATTTTTGAGTTGATAAGTCAGCTAACCATGGGAGCGTAGGTATGTGCACGAACCATGGGTATGTGAACTATGTTCGCCTCCAATATGTATGATTTGTATTAATACGGTTCCAGAGTGATTAGGAATCCGTAGTCCTTTATACAGTGCGTGATGTACCGGGACTTGATAGCAGAATATGCATGCACCGCAGGTAGCAGCCTAGGGGTGCTGCATTGTATATATATATAATTGGAGTGATAAATATATATACTTGTGATTTATTCTACTACGTGTGCTTGGTAGATGATGTACCAGGACATTATAGCATAATATACTCGCACCGCAACTCAGCTTGGGGGTGCAGTTTTAGTATATATATAACAAAGCGATATATGTATACGTGTGATTTTATTCTACTGTGTGGTTGATCAACGCGTGAAAGGTGTGTTCGTGTAAGGACACAGTCATTGTTTTTGTTTCACCGCGATAACACAAATAGACCTAAATTACGACTACACTCAACGGGTGAATATAGAGGTAAGTCGGGTATCGAAAATCCACAGAGACAAGTTGCTAGAATTTATAAGGTTTAATATTCCTAAATAAAAGTGTAAAAGATAGATATGAACAAAAAGGAAAAGATGCGAAAAAGGGAAATGTTAATCTAGGCAAATGTAAATTAAACTAGATTAACAAAGTGAGTAAAACTGTAGGTTGCGTCCAATATCCCTCACCCGAGTTAATTAGCATAAAATGATCACATGGGTCAACGATTTATTTAGAATGCGTCTCGTTTCGACAGTTAATTGAACCAAGGGTTGTCACGCCCCTAAATCCCCATAAAAGTCTAATATGATTTTGGCGTCAACAAATACCTCGGAAATTACACAAGCAAGGTCGTAAGCACGAGACATACATGATATGCCCCGTTAAATCTCCTAGGCATAATAACTAGGACAATTGCACTCGAAATAAACTCGTAAACACCATCACCAAAGTAAAGTAATGCGTCAACTCGAGTGAGTTAAATTCAAACACAACCTAGACTAAATTAGCTAGAAATCATATTAAAAACGTGGTAAGTAAATGCAATAAAACTACACTACAAAGAAATAAATCAAAGCATGTAAATAAAGCATGTAAACGAAATTACAAGGAAAGAATTAAAGAAAATACCACTATATTAATGGAGAGGATGAATGAATAGTCAACTTACAAGCCCAAAAGGGTGTCAACCTAAGAAGAAATGAAGAAGAACTCTCCAAAACCACCCAAACCCTAAGTTATTCTAACCTAAAACGAAATATATAACTTAATATCTGATATTTACAAAAAATTTGGTATTTGTAGTAAGTGGAATAAAAGAAAAGAAGAAAGAAAAGAAAAACAAAATATCTCCTGAAAACAGGGGATCGGTCGATCGACCCCAACCGTCGATCGATCGATGGTGAATAAATCAGTCCACTGTTAATAAGGATCAATAGATCGACCCAAATCGTCGATCGATAGATCAAGCAGGTATCAACCAAGCTACATGCTATTTTTGCATGCTTGCATTTCCTATCCGCTAGAATCTCCATAACTTCTTCGTTCTGAATCAGAATTGCGCACCGTTCGCAGCCACACGAAGCTTGCGAGGAGGGATATAACTTCCGTGAAGATGTTGGGCCAGGTGCCCAAGCTGTGAAAAGACTAAATTTCCCTTGAACATGCGATCGCGCACAAAAATCGAGCGGAATGCATCTGAACTTCACACTTAGCATCCAAATACCTATAAAAATTCAATTAACCTAGGCAAAACATGTTAACATAGAAATCCAAGGTTGTCTGGTTAGCGAGCATAAGTATAGGGAATAAGATACTCGAGGGGGTTAAAATGCGTTGGTTCGAGGGATAAAATACACAATATTTGCGTATCATTACACCCCCTAACTTACAGATTTCTAGTACCTAGCAATGAAATAGGATGCAACAAGAACTACAAGCAAACCAAAAGCAGGAGATAGTACAAAATTATGGTATAAACCCATAAGGCCACTTTCGCAGGCGATTCGATTGCATTTAGCGTATGCAATAAGCTGTTAAACCCCTAGGTCACCCTAGTAGACGAGTGTCATCTCGTGAGGGTTTTCAGGGATGATACCCATAAACATCACATGGTTTCCTCAAAATTTGCCCAAACCAACATGCGACAAGCCCAATAATAACGAAAACGATTTCATATGCATTATTACCAACATGAATAAATTCAAAAAAAAAAGTCTGAATCATTAACATTTAGAATGCACCTCATAGAATTGAAGTCTTAAAATGTGGGAGGGAAGTGAGCACATGCAAAATATGATTTGGCAAAAACTTATATAGATCGGATACTAAATAACGCATTCAATCCTCACGGGCATTACACTCATCAAGTGAATTAACGCGAAATAGGGAGGTAACACATGGAACATGCGGGCATAAAGAGTAAATGTAAATGGAAATTAGACTGCACACATGTCACAAATGAAGAATGCTATATATAAACTAAAAAACTATAATCTCAATGAAAGATATCGCACATTAAAAGAGGCGAAATGAATTTTCATAGATGATCAAAACTATTTAAACCTTTGAATTACATCTACTTAAGATCACATAGGACTTTATAGGGTTATAATGTAGGTTAGGCAAGGGTACCAAATGAAGGATATATATGTATGGATTCAAAGGTTTCGGAGATGAAAACATGGAATAATGGGAAGAATGCAGGCAATATCAAAAATTGGAAAATGAGTTCCAAAAGGCATTAGATATATCATCGAGGGGAGTAATCAAAGCTTGTTGAACTATATACACAACATTTACAACTTTCTCTTTTCTTTCTTTTCTTCTTTTTCACATTTTCCTCTTTTTTTTATGCTTTCTCTTTTTCACTCTTTTTTTCACATCTCTTTCTTTACTTTTCAAACTCTCATATGCCTAAATTGCAAACCGCAACACAACATAATCATTCAATCCCAAGTAACATTCCAAACAAAGGTATGGAAAGTGTATGTATGGGCTAAAACTCCCATTTAGAGTTGGTTATGGGAATTTGGGTTATGAAACGAAAGGCTATATTTAGGCTCAAAAGGGTTGACGAGGGTAAACATATAAGGTGAGGTCAAGGTGGTGATATAACAAAGAGGGCCTATGATCATTTCACAAAGTTTACGCAATTCTTGAGTCAAAACAATATATGAAAATCATGATCAAGTAATACATTTCAAGTATGAACTCAATTAATGAATGGTCAAATGAAAGAATAGTGAGATTACCAACGAATTCAATGTTTTCAAAGAGGAAGGAATAGTGTATACACTCACCAACGATGAAAGGTACAAAGCTTACTCGGTGTAAGTATATACAATGCAACAAAAGATTACCGAGTTAAAGTAATCATACTCCAAATCAATAAAAAAAGGAAAATGCATGTGCTCATGGGATTAAAGTTTAATTCATGAAGTTATTCATAATATCAATAATCGAGACTAAAGTCTAATAACTTCTAAAATCGAGAACATGCATCGTTGGGTTTTCTATTGGATTGGGAAATTATTGGAATTTATCATCGAAAACAAAGGCAAAAAGCCCAATAAAGGAGAAAAAAGAAAGAAAATGTTTTTGAAATTTTCATTTTTTCGAAGAAAAGCATACTAAGTAACTAACATGTGAGAAAAAACATGGACTAAATAAAGAAATGGACAGAATATCCCACACCCCCTAACTTAAAACTTCACATTGTCCTCAATGTAAATTAAGAACCAAGTCAAAGAGAGGAAAATAGCGATATTATCTAAAATTGGAATGATCCCCACAAGAACAAGTCCAAAGAATCTACAAAACAAGTTAGTACTGAGCATAACAAAAACAAATAAGAAAAAGTTAACTAATTACACTAGACTAAATTAAAAAGAATGAAAAATAAAAAGAAAGAAAGAATAAAAAGCTAACTAAATACAACCTACTATTTAGGCTTCACACTAACTATACACTAGAAGTCTAAATAGCTGAGGGTCCACCATAAGAACGATTTGAATTTGGAGGATAACCAGTGTACCCTCACATACAAGCATGCCTTCCAAAAAATATGAATTCCCTTTGAACAATGGAAGACATGTGTAGGCGGAAGAGATGAACCATCGTCAATTAAAATTTTTGGAGGGACGATGGGGGGTTTCGATTGAACGGGTGACAAAAACATAGGGGGACTGAGAAAAACTGAATATCCTCCCAAGGATTTAGCAAGTGGAATGGGAGGTGGCGCACACGAAGGCAAAGATGCAATCATGGAAGGAGACTCGAGCAAGTACTCCTCATCGACGAAAAGGTTTAAAACATTAAAGTTTGAAACTGAATCATCGGGTACTTGTGAAGGTGTGATAACAGAGAATGAAAATGGGGATGAAATAAATTCAAACTCATGAGATGAATTATCATCGCATGAAGATTGAGCTTCAAAGGAAATAATATCATTTTCATTGAAATGTTCTTCTTTGGGGGCCAAAGAAGAAATCATTTCATTGCAAATAGATATTACGTCAATTTCATCCTCACTTTCAATATCTATTATGGAATGGGCAAAGTCTAGAATGGTTTGTTCCAAAGTAGGCACAAAGTCCTGATTTGGTTCAAAACATTCCTTGACTTCGAAACTCTCGGAAGCAAAATCGTCGACGGATTCAAATAATAAATCCAAGTCTTGCTCCCAACAACGATTTTCTTCCCGATAACGATTTTCAATTTTCTCATTCTCATACACACGCAAGCCCTCACCGAATGTCATAGGTCGAGGTGCAAATACATGAAAATGGGAACTTTGAAAATTACCATTGAACTTAAACGAAAACTCATTATTATAGGAATTTTGAAAACCATTCGAATTCGTTTCAAAATTCCTATTATAAGGAGGTAAAGGCCCAAAATCATTATCATCATCATCAAAATTTTAATAACCCAAATTTTGACTTTCGTTATACTCGGCCAAAGTAATTTTTGAATTTGCAACTTTTTAGGACTCTTAGTATTGACCGAAAGTCATAGGTTTGCAAGAATTTTGAGGATTATAACAAGGATTACCGAAAGAATTGGAACAAGACATGCTTACCCAAAAAATGTCTCGAAATGGAGAATTCCACAAAGTAGGTGCACGCGGAATAAATTCGAGTGTTTCTAAGTGCTCAATTGTGGAAGTCCTGCAAAAATATTAGTAAATAATACGAATAGAAAGAAAATACTATGAAATACTAAATCAAATAAAGTCGAAAACAAACTCATCCACGGAAACGACACCATTTTGATAGCACGTGAAAGGTGCGGCGTGTGTAAGGACACAATCGTTGTTTTCATTTTACAGCGACATTACAAACAAACCTAAATTACGACTACACTCAACGAATGAATATAGCGGTAAGTCGGGTATCGGAAATCCACAGAGACAAGTTGCTAGAATTTATAAGGTTTAATATTCCTAAATAAAAGTGTAAAAGATAGATATGATGAAAAAGTAAAAGATGCGAAAAAGGGAAATGTTAATCTAGGCAAATGTAAATTAATCTAGATTAACAAAGTGAGTAAGACTATAGGTTGCGTCGAATATCCCTCACCCGCGTTAATTAGTATAAAATGGACACATGGGTCGACGAGTTATTTAGAATGCGTCTCGTTTCGACGGTTAATTGAACAAAGGGTTGTCATTCCCCTAAATCCGCATAAAAGTCTAATATGATTTTGACATCAATAAATACCTCGAAAATTATGCATGCAAGGTCGTAAGAACGGGACATACATGATATGCCCCGTCAAATCTCCTAAGCATAATAACTAGGACAACGCACCCGAAATAAACCCGTAAACACCATCATTAAAGCAAAACAACGCGTCAACTCGAGTGATTTCAATTCAAACACAACCTATACTAAATTATCTAGAAAGCATATTAAAAACGCGGTAAATAAATGCAATAAAACTACACTCATTTTGATCAGTGCGTGAAAGGTGTGTTCATGTAAGGACACAATCATTGTTTTCGTTTCACCGTGATAATACAAACAAACATAAGTTACGACTACACTCAACGGGTGAATATAGCGATAAGTCGGGTATCAAAAATCCACAGAGACGAGTTGCTAGAATTTATAAGGTTTAATATTACTAAAATAAAAGTGTAAAAGATGAATATCAATAAAAAGTAAAAGATGTATAAAAGGGAAATTTTAATCTAGGAGAGTGTAGTTAAAGCTAGATTAACAAAGTGGTAAAAACTATGCGTTGCGTCGAATATCCCTCACCCGAGTTAATTAGTATAAAATGGTCACATGGGTCGACGAGTTATTTAAAATGCGTCTCGTTTCGACAGTTAATTGAACCAAGGGTTGTCACACCCCTAAATCCGCATAAAAGTATAATATGATTTTGGCATCAACAAATACCTCGGAAATTACGCATGCAAGGTCGTAGGAACGGGACATACATGATATGCCCCATCAAATCTCCAAGGCATAATAACTAGGACAACGCACCCGAAATAAACCCGCAAACACCATCACCGAAGCAAAGCAACACGTCAACTCGAGTGAGTTAAATTCAAACACAACCTAGACTAAATTAGCTAGAAAGCATATTAAAAATGCGGTAAATAAACACAATAAAACTACACTCATTTTGATCAGCGCGTGAAAGGTGTGTTCATGTAAGGACACAATCGTTATTTTCGTTTCACCGTGATAATACAAACAAACATAAATTATGACTACACTCAACAGGTGAATATAGCGATAATTCGGGTATCAAAAATCCACAGAGACGAGTTGCTAGAATTTATAAGGTTTAGTATTCCTAAAATAAAAGTGTAAAAGATGAATATGAACAAAAAGTAAAAGATGCATAAAAGGGAAATTTTAATCTAGGCGAGTGTATTTACAGCTAGATTAACAAAGCGATAAAAACTATAGGTTGCGTCGAATATCCCTTACCCGAGTTAATATGTATGAAATGTCCACATGGGTCGACGAGTAAAAACCCATAAATACCATCACCAAGGCAAAGCAACGGGTCAACTCGAGTGAGTTAAATTCAAACACAACCTAGACTAAATTAGCTAGAAAGCATATTAAAAACAAAGTAAATAAACGCAATAAAACTACACTCATTTTGATCAGTGCGTGAAAGGTGTGTTCATGTAAGGACACAATCGTTGTTTTCGTTTCACCGTGATAATACAAACAAACATAAATTACGACTACACTCAACGGGTGAATATAGCGATAAGTCGGGTATAGAAAATCCATAGAGACGAGTTGCTAGAATTTATAAGGTTTAATATTCCTAAAATAAAAGTGTAAAAGATGAATATGAACAAAAAGTAAAAGATTCATAAAAGGGAAATTTTAATCTAGGCGAGTGTATTTAAAGCTAGATTAACAAAGCGGTAAAAACTATAGATTGCGTTGAATATCCCTCACCCGAGTTAATTTGTATGAAATGGTCACATGGGTCGACAAATTATTTAGAATGCATCTCATTTCGACAGTTAATTGAACCAAGGGTTGTCACGCCCCTAAATCCGCATAAATGTCTAATATGATTTTGGCATCAACAAATACCTCAGAAATTACGCATGCAAGGTCGTAGGAACGGGACATACATGATATGCCCCGTCAAATCTCATAGGCATAATAACTAGGACAACGCACCTGAAATAAACCCGTAAACACCATCACCAAAGAAAAGCAACGCGTCAACTCGAGTGAGTTAAATTCAAACACAACCTAGACTAAATTAACTAGAAAGCATACTAAAAATGCAGTAAATAAACGGGGTAAATAAACGCAATAAAACTACACTAGAAAGCAAGTAAAAAATGCATGTAAACCTAAATTAACAAAGCATGTAAATTATCTAGAAAGCAAGAATTAATGGAAAACTAGCTATATTAATAGAGAGGGTAATGAATAGTCAACTTACAAACCAATTAGGGTGTCAATATAAAGAGAAATGAAAAAGAACTCTCCAAAAAACCCTCAAACCCTAATCTAAAGCTCTCAAAAATGAATTATATACTTGATGTATGATATTTACACAAAATTTGGTATATATAGTAAGTTGGAATAAAAGAAAAGAAGAAAGAAAAGAAGGGAAACATATCTGCAGAAAATAGGGGATCGATCGTTCGATCGATGGTGAATAAAAAAGTACACAGTCGAGAAGGATCGATCGATCGACCATAACCGTCGATCGATCGATCAAGCAGGTAACAACCCCCTGCATGCTTTTTTGGCTTTAATGCATTTCCCATTCGTTAGAATCACTATAACTTCTTCATATGGACTCGTAATTGCGCATTGTTCATGGTCACGTGAAGCTTGCGAGGAGGGCTACAACTTTCGTGAATATATTGGGCTAGGTACCCAAGCTATGAAAAGACTAAATTTCCCTTGAATGTGCGATCGCGTACGAAAATCGAGTGGAATGCGTCCGAATTTCACACTTAGCATCCAAATACCTATAAAAACTCAATTAACCCCTGCAAAACATGTTAACGTAGAAATTCAAGGTTGTTTGGTTAACGGGCGTAAATATAGGAATAATATACCCGAAGGGGCTAAAATGCGTCGGTTCGAGGGATGAAATACACAATATTTGCGTGTCATCAGTGGGTTTAGTACAAGAGAATGATAGTGACATTAAAAATAACTATATTATGGGGAGAAATAAACATATACTCGGAAATTTATAATGGGATAAAAGACATGGAAAGTCGGTAACATATTGTATGGGTAATATAGGTGGGTAAAATGAGTTAATATGTACAAGGAGACTTGTTATGGATAATTAGGTGGGGTATCTTAACTAGGAAAGGTAGAAGGCAAGCATTAAGTGTGCACATTAGATGAGGGGTGAGCTATGTCTCAAGAAAGTGCGACACTTGCTTAAATATGAAAAATGTGCATGCATATTTAATTATTGCAATTTAACTGGTTGCTAAATATTTTTAAAATGTTTTACTTGGGATCTGACCCGTGTCAAAATCTTTTCCAAAACATTTTAGGTGTCCACCCATAGGGATGCCCAGTTTCAAGATTCTATATAGGGATGCGTATCTGTAGCTCGTGTGGAAGTTCCATGACTTTGCTATAGACGTTTCTCTGTTTTATTCCTAGTGTAGGAACTTTTCAGTACTCATTTGGGCATGTCACCCTTAGATTTTGTATTTAGTTTACTTATCGAACTTTGTGCATCCAGGTTATTGTTTCAGTTACTATTGTATTTTATTATTGAACTGTTAGTTGATTCGGTTATCTTGGTTTATGTTATTCATCTGTGTGGGATTCAGTTATTAGTTGTGTTGATGGCTTTATTATTATTTATTTTTCGCCTATTGTTAATTAATGAAAGATAAAATTTGGCACCGGTCTAACTAAATTACTAGGTGGTTAGTAACTTTAAAAAAATTTGATAGTGATGCTAAGAATGAGCCATATGAGACCAACATTTTATTTTGATCACGGGCTGGCCACTCGGTATTTTAGTAAGCGGGGTGTCATAGTGAGTTAGTTAAAAGGTGAGTTATGTAATGCTCTCGCAACCTTTAAAAGGTGCATGCTTAGTCTCTTAATCGATATGGTTGAAAGGGGCCTTGAGGTTTTTGAGGATGACTTTAGTGTCTTCATCCCCTCTTTTGACATCTGCCTCGCTAATCTTGAAAAAGTGTTGGCCCATTGTGTGGAAAAGAACTTGGTATTAAATTGGGAGAAGTTCCATTTTATGGTTATCGAAGGAATAGTTCTTAGACACATAGTTGAGTCCAAAGGATTGAGATAGATAGGGAGAAAATAGATGTCATGGACAATCTTCCACACCTAAGTCACTAAAAGACGTGCGCTCTTTCTTGGGCCACACGGGTTTCTCTCGGAGGTTTATTAAGGACTTTAGTACCATTACTAGTACCTTAAATAATATACTTATGTGAAAGTTGCCCCTTTTGAGTGGAATGAAGCGTGCTGAAGTGCTTTTGATAAATTGAAAAGAATGCTCGTTTTCGCTCCCATTATGTAAGCTCTGGATTGGTCCCTTCCATTCAATCTTATGTGTGATGCGAGGGATTATGCTATAGGGCCTTCTTGGGCCAAAGAAAAGATAAAAAAGGATCACGTCATCTACTATGCTAGCCAGGCATTAACCAGACCACAAATCAATTACTCTACCACAAAGAAATAATTATTACCCATAGTCTTCGCCCTAGACAAATTCTGCTCTTACCTCATAGGTTCGTCGATGACATGATTCACCAACCACGCGGCTCTTAAGTACCTCATTTCCAAAAAGGATGCTAAATTGTGCCTCATAAGGTGGATCATACTCCTATAAGATTTTAATCTCTCTATAAAAGATAAGAAATGAGTAGAAGCATCATAGCAGGCAATTTATCCCGACTTTCATCTGACGTACCTAGTGATCCCATACCCATAGATGAATACTTTCCTGATGAGCAATTATCTTCCACCTATTATCTCCCTTGGTTTATGGATATAATGAACAACCTCTTCACGGGGGTCATTCCCTCCGATCGGATGGCTCAAAAGAGAATGAAGTTCCTAACTTGGTCGCGCATGTTCTTCTATGATGATCCATATTTGTTCAAGTATTACACGGACCAAATCTTTCGAAGATGTTTACCACCTAGCGCCATCCATTTTGGTCATATGGAAGCTTGTGGAGGCCACTTTTTGACAAATAAGATAGTAGCTACGATTCTTCAAAGTGGTATCTATTGGCCCATAATTTTTTGAGATATTAATTTTTATTGAAAATCTTGAGATAGATGCCAAAGAATGGGAGACATCACTCGACGAGACAGATGCCATTGATCCCTATTCTCGTCATCGAGATAATCGATTATTGGGGAATTGACGTTATGGGTCCCTTTCCTCCCTCCTTTAGTTTTTTATACATCCTTATCGAAGTAGATTATGTGTCCAATTAGGTTAAGGCCGTAACTACTAAGACAAATGACAACAAGGTGGTGATAAAATTCCTATAAGAACACATACTCTCTCTCTTCGGAGCTCCGAAGGCAATCATTAGCGATAACGGCAAGTACTTTTTCAATAGGGCGTTTGAAAATTCGATGAGAAAGTATGGCGTCGTCCACAAGGTTAGGGCGGCTTATCACTCCCAAAGAACGCGCAAGCCAAATTATCAAATCATGAGATTAAGAACATTCTAGAGAAGACCGTCCATCATAACGACAAGGATTGGTCTCTTAGTTTCAACGATACCCTATGGGCTTATCAAACCTCATACATGAACCCCCTCAGGATGTCTCCCTTTCGCTTTGTGTATTGCAAGACTTTCCATCTCCCTGTGGAGCTAGAAGATAAGGAATATTGGGCAATCAAGAGGCTGAATTATAATTTGGATCAAGAAAGTTAAGCTCGCAATCTTCAATTGAATGAGTTGGAAGAAATATGCAACGATGCGTATGAGAGTGCTAAAATATCAAAATAAAGGATGAAACTCAATCATGAGCAAACTGTCCATAGAAAGGAGTTTCATTTAGGTCAAAAGTGCTTCTATACAACTCATTTTTACACTTGTTTCCCGACAAGTTACATTCACAGTGCACTGGTCCGTTTGTTGTGAGAGAAGTATTTCCCCATGGAACCATCGAGTTAGAAGATCTTAAGGGGATGACACATTTAAAGTGAATGACCAACGCCTAAAGCCATATCTTGAGGCATGTATTGAGGATCCGACATAATTTTATTATTGGGCACCATTTACATTGTTAAGTGAGCTTAAAGGAGAGGTCATCGCACCCCTAATGCGTATAGGGTCAATATGTGTTGTATACTAGTGAGTAAAGTTAGTTTTTAGGTAGTTTAGAAGTCCGTAGAGTTCACGAGTTAGGAAGGTCTTGAGCACTAAGTTGAGTTTTCTTGCACTGGAGTGTGCATGCGCATTACGAGAGTGAGGTTGAGGTTACCCGAGATCCTAAGTGTTTAGGTAGACTTGAGATACATTAAAGAAGAGAATAAGAGGGTTGGAACACTTAGTATATGAAAAAGAAGGCTATTTTGTGTTCTGAGGCAGAGAGTTTTTGCGAACCACAAACCGAATTGGTTCGCAGGCGAACCGATTCACCTCTACCCATGAATCGGTTCGGGTGACCTGTATAGCCATTCTTCCCCCCTTTCTAAATTTTTCCCCCTTATCCCATTTCCATATCTAAGAGAATTACACCCTTATTCTTCCGCCTAACCAATTTTTTCAACATTAAACCTCCCTCCACCCTTTACCACCTCCACCTTCCCTTTTCCCCCCAAATCCAAGTCCTCCCCGCCTATAAATTCAATTTCTCCCCACCCTTTTTCCACACACCTAAACTCTTCTTCACATCTACTGAACCATTCCTCAACTCTTACAAATTCCTTCACACCTAACGCCACCTCCGACCCCACAAATACGACTCCACCACCATCCTCCTTGAGGGGGTTAACCACAACTTCCATTCACTATAAGAACGCGATTGGTTCCAAGTCTACTTCACTCCCCCAATGCACCAGTCATATTGAGCGTATGGTGAATTGGGATGAGCTACCCGGCGAGGTCACCACCCTCTTCTGTCTCCAAGGGTGGTTCACTTTCTTCACCCCACCGCAAGATAGGGTATATGATAAGGCGTGAAATATTTATATTCAATGCTCATTTAGAAATCACCCACTCTCCATGAGGTGTTCATCAACAATATCCGCATCCCATTCTCACTTGCGATTATTAAACAAAAGATGCGTGAGAATGGGGTTAATTTACCCACACAATTTGCGTATCCCAACAACGGACCATTGCACACAAAATTCGAATGTATAGAGTGCATGTCCCCGATGAGGAGTGGATTTAAGGTACATTCTCGATTGGATGTCTACCGAAGACGGTGTGATATACGCACCTCATCACTTATGACACAATTCTACAAACCACCAATGACTCGGTAGTTCGCTAACGCCACGATAATTTTTTCTACCATTTCCTCGACCCGGATAACGCCATGAACCTCACCCAACTTTTCTACACGAAAAACATTCATGCCGCATATGACAGCAGTGGCAAAGCGTCTCTTCCATATGCACGCATCATCACCAACATCATGTACGATGCTGGGGTGCAAGCCGATGACTCGCAAATAAAGATTACAAAACCAATTGGGGCCACTTCCACCACCCAAAGTGCTCGTCAAATGAGAGTGGCCCACCCCGTACCACCTATTGTTACTGAGGAGGAGAATATGGATCACGATGACTCAATGCCCGATGTGGGTGGTGATCCCGATGAGAAAGAGTCGGATGAATCGACGGACTCGAAATATGAGCCCGACTCGACGGAGATCTATCGTCGCCTTGATAACTTGGATGATCGTTTCAACACTTTCACAAGCAATTACGAGTGCGACATGAGCATGATTATTTGGCTCAAATCCGAAATGTATTAGATGCAAGTTGGACCAAAAGTCTCACTCCCGACGTACTTTTATGATCCATATGACCCTAGCGCAGCCGGGACCTCCCATCCGCCGCCACACTAGCCCTCCTGTTGTTTGGTATTTTTGTAGTTCGTCGTTTGTGTAGTTCTTACATGCTTCAAATTATTATTTTGTTAAAGAACTATGTAATTTCTCTACCTTTCCTTCCTGTAATTATGTTGTGGTTTTAATGAAAACATCTGCATTTTAAATATTTGCTTGATTTATTTGTCGCAGTTATTATTTTTTCTTATTTAGATTTTAGTCCTTTTGATTGAGGACAATGGAAAAGTCTAAGTTAGGGGGATAACAAGTTCGCCTTTTAGAAAAACTTCACAAATTTTTAAAAATGACAAAAAAATTGAAAAATGTCAAAAAGTTCAAAAAAATTAGAAAAAATCAAAAAATATTCTTCTTCTAAATAAATAAAAATTGGAATTTAAAATCTTCAAAAATGTCAAAAAAAATTATTTGAAGTCTCAAATTGAAAAAATCAATTGTACTAAGCCGAAATTAACCAAAAATGGAAATTGAAAGAAAATTGACGACTTTACGAATAAGTGTGGAGATTAATTAACTCGGTGAGATTTCGAGCCTTTCATTTTTGTTAGTAATTAAATCAATCCAAGTTAAATTAACTCAAAGCTCAATTTAGCTTTAAAAATGTCATTGAGGATCTCCATTCCTTTGTTTTGATCGGTTACAGGAAACGAGTGAGATGTTATTTTGAAAACCAACTAAAAATATCTCTAAATTAAATATAATCTCAAGACGCATATGGTAAAATAATTAGTTATTCGAATAAATAACGTTAGGCCATCATTTGTTACCCAAAAATATTAGCCATAAAAAGTGTGAAAATTATCCCTTTTTTGCAAACCCAATTGAGCTGAATCAAATTTCCAATTTCGTTTGATAATTTGAAAAGCCCATTTAGCCCGGAGTTATGAAAATCAGGAAATTCATCAATTAAGTCCAAATGGGGCAAGAAAAGGGGGAAAGAAAAAAAATAGAAAAATGCTCAACCAAAATAGAAAAAATTACAAAAATATTAAAAAAAAAATAAAAAAAAAATAAAAAAGGACAATTGCCCGATAAAGTGCCAAAGGTCATAGTAAGCAAAATTTTCCAACTCCAAAATTTTCCAATTATTTCCATATTACCCAATGCACCTTATAACCCGAGAAAGTCATAACCGAGTCTGAATAGTGAAATTAATTACCGCGTGGAGAGCTAAGACATGAAAAGATAATAAGAGATATTAGTTGGTTCGGACCAAAAGACGATGTAAGGACATTAATTTTATTGTCTGTTATCAATTGAGTATTCGTATACCGTTACAACCGTCGAATAATAATTCAAGATCATTCAAGCATCAAGACGGATCCGAATATCAAAGTTCTTCAACATTCAATCCTCAACGAGATAAATTTGGTAAAGTTTGTGTTTTAATTCCTTAGCATTTCACTTAGAGTGTTGGGATATTTTTTATCAAATATTTTCTAATTGTTGGAGCGAACGTTTCAAGTTTTTTGCAAAAAATGTTTTTCGAAGCTTTTAGGTAAAGAATTTTCTGGCAAATAAAGATATTAATATAGATCATTCGAGCGACAAGGGTTATTGTTCAAACCACGGGACGATCTCGCGCGAATCTTGTTCGAGCGACGCATGTCCTCGTTCGAGCAAGATGATGTTTTTGTTCAAGCGATGTGCCATCTTAGATTTTCTATAAATTGTTTTTTCCAACTTCATTTTTGTTCAGAAGACCTGAGATTACTATTTTATGAAAAATCCTACTGCAGAAGCATTTCTCTTCTCTTTTAGGTCTTTAATCCCTTTTGGTTTTCAATTCACAAGATCCTAATAGTTTATGTGATTATTTTGGAACCAAGAACACATATTGTGTCAAGTTTCCCTTGTAGAGAAAATCTCTACTGCTGATCTAGATGCTTTTAAGGGGAGTACTGGGTTCAAGACGACTACGTGTCATAGGGAGTACTCGTGGATATTCCTAGGCTAAATTAGAGATGCGATTTTTATTGACTCTAGGTTGCGGTCTGTGTGGGTTTTCTGTGGTTAACTTATTGCGGATTTCATTGTTATTATAAGAGGGTAGTTTAGATTAATGGAGGCATAACCCCTTTTGAGTACAGTAATGACAGGTTAAATGGCAACACTCTTAATCAATTATGAGACACGTAAACACAACTTAATAAAGATAAACTCAGTTTAAACTCACAAATCTCTCGTGTATAACTCGTAAGATAACAATGAACTTAGAAGTAACTCATTTGGAGGGAGATAGAATTAAGCACCCTAGATACGACTTGGCAAGCAGCCACACACACCAACAACCCTCAGAGATACCTGTCAAGTACTAAAAGCTTCACAATAAATGGCAATGGTGAGTGGGTAAGCTCTCTAGTTTGTAATAAATCTCTCTTTTTGATGTATATTCTCTCTAATAATAACTTCTGAACTCTAAAAAGATCATCATCTCCCCAGAGGTGCTTGGGGTCCTTAAATAGCCCCTCCCCCCCACACACCACCCCCAAGGCAACTCATTCATTAATGCATGTGAAGGACATCTCTCATACTTTATGTCACAAGATCAAATATCTGATGCACTAGTTGTTTCCACGTCATAAACATTAAATGCCAAGACATGCCTTTTGCCTAACCATTGTGTGTCAGGGGCTATTATCACAGAGGTGGCTCACCAACTGTTTGACAAGACCAAATACCATGATGGTTTAATCAAGTGCAGATTTGACATTGTCTAGATGGCTAGTGACATCAACTACAATAGATGTGACATTAAGTAAAGGGCACTTTGGTTCATAACTCAACTCCCGATGGAACCCAAAGCTGCTCGGTCCGAGGTTCCACGGTAAGGGTCCTTCGGTGTTTTACCAGGTGTATCTAAGATTGTCAGGACAAGCCCCAATGGTGCCTCACTTCTCAATCCCCTAAACCAAGTCCCTCTGTAGTTCCCGTGGTGAGGTCGTTCGATAGAGCATGAAAGCTCTCCTAGGCCCTGCCCAGCCTGGACTCTCGTGAGTACCGTTCGACCTCACACTAAAAATCATTATACTCATTATAGATCGTAGTAAATACAAACAAAGATAAAATATGACTAAGTAACAACAGGCTAAAGTATGATTTGCCACGCTGAGCTTCCTTGCCGAGATGCCACGCCTCGCTGCCTCGCTTGAGCTTGATCTCAAACACTGTTGCTAATGGGGGTATTATCTCTAATCTCAAAATTACCTTCAATCCACCTCTACATTTACCCCTTCGAGGAGAGATTTATTGTGGGAACAAGAAATGTCTGCACGAAAACTTCTTAATCCGATGAACCTTCTCTGTGTGAAAAAATTCTGGTATCTTTTTCTTCATTACGACCAAATCTGTTTGTCACTTCTAGGAAAAAGTAAGATTCTCCCCTATGTACCGGAGTCGAAGCACGTCGACTTATGGGTGCTTTGGAGAAGGGACATCGCCAATTTTTCCTGTTACTGGCTTTGAACCTTTCTGGCTTTGACTGCTTGAAATTCTCCCAATATGCCTACTGACCTTATCAAATACACGTTTTGACTTTGGGGAAGTGAAATTCTCCTATTTGTTCTGCTGCGGAGTATAGTTGTAGGCATTGAGTTCATCGTCAGGACTTCCCCTATCCTTGAGACTTGTGAAGTTTTCCCTTGTAATGTTTCATTATGTTTAGAAAAAGAAAAAATTCTCCCCGATGTAGCTGAGTCATAATTAAACAGCGTTTGAACTTGTGGCGAGGGGATATCATAGCTTTTTTGAATCGTTGGGACATCTTCTTCGTTAAGAGTTTATTGGATATTTCTGACAAAAATTTTGGCGCCAAAACTCAAACTTGTTTAAGAAGGCAACCCTTTATACTCCCCAGGCGTCATTTCATTAATGACATAGCGCTGTCTTTTCATCTGCTAAAACACTTCCCGACGTGCCACGTGCCAATTTGAAATGATTATAGGCGGCCTTGCATGTGTGGTGGTGGGAAACTCAAAAGGCGAACTTAGAAATTTCAAACGGCTATTATTCAAACATTTAACCATTATTCTCTTACTTTGCCTTCGTCTTCTTCAAGCTTCCATCTACTTTAGGGGGAGAAAGTATGCCAAAACTCCATTATTGCTAAGCACTTACCTAGCTTCTTCCTTCTCTCATCTTCAATACCACCACCTGTGATTGTGATCCTCCATTATCATTCTCAAACCCTTATTTTATAAAGCTTTTTTCTACTCCGTCTTTATCTACAATGGCATCCTCAAGCAACCCTACTGTGTCTACCACCAGTACTCCACCTGCTGCCTCCACTAATGCCACCACCCTGGATGTTTCTCGCCAAGAACAACTAAGACTTTACCGTTGGTCGCCTATTTTTTATAAGGTTGATGATTTTACTGGGCTTTGTAAAACTTGCATTTTCAACGCTAAGTATGATGCCCTAACACTTGGTGATGAAGATGAAAATGTTGTTGACTGGGACTTTCTACCTCCAGAGGGGACGTCCCGTGGTCCCACATCGACTTTGAAGGGCCTGGGGGTTCTCCTGCTCACTTTGTTGCCTGAAACTCCCATATGCAGAGTTTCCACACTGATACTCTCACCAAAATAGGGCTTCATCGTGCTTAGTGGTTTGGTGAGTTCACTTTGTCTAAGAATAATGCTTCCCTTCTGGTTCTGGTGTCTCGCTGGAACATTGCCACTTATACATTCATTATTGCGTGGGGAGAGTTCATAATAACGTTGGAAGACGTGTGTGACATCCTAGGCCTTAAATCATTAAGTCGTGAGCCTTATTCAGATAAGGCGCTTAATGCCCAGGAGACTGCTGACCGTTTGGAGCTAGACCGTATATGTCGAAGGTGCATCGGTTCTTTGAACAAGGCCAATTTCACTCCACTTATCAATTATTTCTTCAAGGATTCTTTTGAAGGTAGTTCCTCTCGAGATGCACCTAGTCAAGGTAAATCGCTGGAACATCCTACCTACATCCTTGTCATTCTTTCTCATTTCCTTTTAATGGGGAAACCCTACGATCATCCTAGAAGGGACCTCATCAATATATACCTTCGTTTGTCCCGGGGTATTAAGCTTCCTTTGGATGATATAGCGGGATCCCTTTACACATGTATTGATAGAACCCTCTTCGACATGGAACGATCTCTCGGTCATTATAACTTGGCCAATTTTGCCAACTTTGTCCTCCTGATAAACTTCCTCTATATTCATTTCCCTGTCGTAGCGGCCAAGGCCAACCGCCCTCCTTCGGGGGAAACAATTTTGCCCCCACACTCCTTTGTTTATCATAAGAGACAAAGCCGAAAGGAGTTTATCTCTATTATTGATCATCATGAGAATTTTGTGATGAGGCCTTACAAAGAGGATATCTCCCTCCATACTTGTGTTTTTTTTTCATGAAGCTAGGGTGGTGAGGGAAACTACTGTAGACATTGAAGATCCCTCGCTATCTGTGGTCCTTCTATTTTTACTTGGTTATCTTCCTTTTTACACCGAGTGGGGATATTCCAGTGAACACTACAATCCCAACCGATGAAGCCGTCAGTTTAGTTTTGATCAGGGTTTCTTCACCCAATTTTTCAATCATCAAATCCTAAGGTCTTCTTTAGCGAGGCATGTTCCCTGTTCTCTTTAACCGCTGCGTGGGGAATAAGTTCTGTAATGGCTGGGTGAGTCACCATTCCCAGCATCACTAGGCAAGGGTATGTGACCCCTCTGTTTTCCATAAAGTACTGGCCGAGAAAACTGGCTGAAATTTCTGAGTTCATCGAAGGAGATCCAGTGTGTCCTCTAGTTCTTTCATTTTCTGCCTTGGAGATGGGATTAAAGGGCAACTCCATTATTGGGGTTGAGTTCCCTTTGAGTAAATTCCCTAAGGTACCTCCCACTAAACTTCCTCCACACTGCTCTGTGGTTCCCTCTACCATGCCCAAACCCAAAATTATTATAACCCCTAAAAAACCTACCTCTTCAACCGAAGCTGCTACTGGCAAAGGGCCTTCTCAGCCATCAGCCTAAAAAGATAGGAAGGATAAAAGTGGGGCATCTTACAAATCTAAGTCCTAAACCCAACCACAATCTCTTTTGGAGGCATTCCCCACTCCCTCCGTTCCTCCTCCCATGTATGCAGAAATAGCTGAGGAGTTGAGAAGGAGAGTGCAGGCTGAGGTAGAACGAATAAAAGTTGAGTTTCAATGATGCGCTCCCATTGTTCCTCCTCCGGCTACCTTCCCCACCTTCCTGGTTGATCGAACTGAGCCAGCATCAAAGAGAAGAAATAAGACTTTGTGCACCAAGTCCCAGAGGAAATAGTCTCCCAAGGTACATCTCCCCAGAGGTCCCTCTGTTGATGCCTCCCCTCCTTCTTCGCCAGTGGTTATATCCTCCCATTATCCTACTGATTCTGAGGTATGTGTGTATGTTGTTCTTACTTCTCATTTTTTCTAAGGCAATATGCATCTGTTTGAATCTTAACGACTTTGGTGCAGGAGGTTGGAGAAGAAAGACCTAGCCCCCCCTGTGAGCCCTTTCGTGGGGGGATGTTTTGGTTCATCTCAAACCAATGTAACTCCTCCCCATTCCCCTATGACTGGGCTTACTTATTCTAGTCGTGTGACCTCACATCGTGCAAGGGATGCTGCTGTGGGGGAGGGGTGATTTTGTTGACTCTGTGGGTATCTCTTCTCAGCTAGAGACAACTCTCCCAGCCCTTTTTGCTTTACCTTCACATCCCGAGGTTCTTCTGCCCCTCATTCTAGCTGAAGAAATTGCCCCCGAGGTAAAATGTTATTTATCACTTGTTGGTTCTAACATCCTTTCTCTTTTCCACCCCTTTTTTCACTATAACATGTTTAACTTTGATATATTGGGATGACTTAGGTTGATGTGGAACCCTTGTTAGCTAATGTTCTTCTTCCCACTTTGCTAACGATACCTCTAGCTACAGTTTCCCTTTTTGGTGCCATAACTGAGGTAAGTAACTTCTTAGAGGTATTTCCTACTTCATCTGTAATCATTCCCCATGACTAACACTTATCTTTATGTTTGTAGCTTTCTCCAAGCCTTGCTCCACCTTCTTCTCTTGGTGGTTTTAATGCGTATAAGGCCCAGGTCGACGCTTCTGCCCAATATGGTGGTTCTTCTGTACCCACCCATATTGGGGCATCGTTTGGGGGTCCATAGTCTTCTCCCATTGAAATGACAATGTTGGCTTTGGTACCTTTTGTTAGAGAGGGAGGTTCACTAATCGTTGAGACTTATTCAGATAAGGGTTCCGTTGAGGTTCCTGAGGAGACTACTTTGCCCCCAACAGTTTCTACCGTTATGGCCCCCATTGTGACTCCCATTCTTTCCCTTGCCACTACTGATGTACTTTTCTAGTTTCTCTATATTTTTCAACCTTTCTATAATAGTTACTTAACAATGGAAACACTTGTTAAGATTTTTCGTAAACTCCACCTACATCGGTGACTTAACAATGAAAACACTTGTTAAGATTTTTTCATAAACTCCACTTGTATCGGTGACATAACAATGAAAACACTTGTTAAGATTTTTCATAAACTCCCCCTATATTGGTGACTTGACAATGAAAACACTTGTTAAGATTATTCATAAACTCCACCTATAATGTTGACTTAACAATGAAAACACTTGTTAAGATTTTTCATAAACTCCACCTATAACGGTGACTTAACAATGAAAACACTTGCTAAGATTTTTCATAAACTCCACTTATATCGGTGACTTAACAATGAAAACACTTGTTAAGATTTTTCAAAAAATCCACCTATAACGGTGACTTAACAATGAAAATACTTATTAGGATTTTTCATAAACTTCACCTATATTAGTGACTTAACAATGAAAACACTTGTTAAGATTTTTCATAAACTCCACTTATATCGGTGACTTAACAATGAAAACACATGTTAAGATTTTTAATATAAACTCATTTTTTCTTTTACCTGTTCTCAGGTTGCACGGGAGAGTTCTCCACTAGTTCTTTTATCCATCGTCTTGCCTCATCGGGAACCTGTCGTCTCAGAAGATTCTAGTCACAATAACCAAGCTTCCACGACTAGTGCTGCTGCCGAGAGACAATTTCGTTGTGAGCTCCCACTTCCTAACATGGATCCTCACACCTTTTAACTCATGGTGCTTCAACGTTCTCCACAAATGCCTGCCATCCATCACCTGGTAGTGGAGCAGCTTGCAAGCCATCATCCTGAGACAATTACTGTGGATTCACTACGTTCCAATATCCCTGTGATGAGCTACAAGCTTCAGGGCATGGCGACCATTATTGTTGATATCGTCAGCACTCCCACTCCCAACGTTACTAGAGCCCTCATTAATCAATTATTGGGTTATCTGAGAGAGCTGGGTCGCGATGGATTTCGTTTAGACTAGCTTATCACCCATTTAAAAACCTTAAAGAGCAAGCACTAGACGCCCAAAGGGAAATACTCCGAAAGCATCAGGAGGACCAACGGCAAGCCAAGTTGGCTGAGTTGGTACCTCTTCTTGGAGCTGTTGATAAAGAAGTAGAGGAAGCCGAAGAAGCTCTGCGTATGGTTAAGCTAAAATGAGAGAAACTCCGCATCGAACGTACACAAGTGCAACCGAGGTTCGAGGTTTCTATTTATGCCCAATAGTCCTGTCTAGTAGCTTCTTTGGGCCTTCTTAGAGACTTTTTCTCATCACCAGATCTGTGGTTCCTCCTAGGCCAATGATCTTTTGTATACATATTTTTCTTTCCTTATGTAATTATTGGGCAGTAGTTCCCAATTTTGTAATTCCCCAAAGTTTGTTAATGAATGAAAAAGATGTACACATTTTTTCATGTCATTTCTTTGTGATGTAACTATTTGTGTATGTCATGAGATTCTTCTATTCTTTCATCTCCACTCGAGTTACCAATAAAAACTTGTATATTCATAATAACAGCTAGGTATAAAAAAGGTTTAAACTGGATTGCTTATACATGATAAACCTTCAACCATTTATTGTTATTCTTGAATGTCTTATCTTCTTTTATCTTAGAAATTAAGCAATAACCTAAATCGTGAGCCTCCTTTACAATGAAAGGTCCCTCCCAATTTGCTATAAACTTAGGTTAAGGAAACCCCCTAATATACTTCACTACTTTTTTCAAAACGAGGTCTCCCTCCACGAACATCCTTCGTCTCACCAAGTTATCATACACCCTGGAGAGATGTTTCGTATACATTTGGAAATGCTGCATTACGTTATCTCTATGCTCATCCAATGCTTCCAACTGTACATGTGTACTCTGAGGGAGCATGCTACTTCCCAAGGCATATCGAGCAGAGGGAACTTTTAACTCTACCGGAAGGATCACCTCAGCCCCATAAATAAGGGAGAATGGGGTATACCCTGTGGGCTTCCTCTTCGTTATTTGATAGGCCCATAACGCAGCTGGTATCTTATCATCCCATGATCCTTGTAAATCCTCCATCGTCTTAGCCAAAATAACAACCAAAGTTTTGTTAATTGCTTTGGCTTGACCATTTCCCTTTGGGTACTCCACCGTTGAAGTATGATGAATGATGGTGTACTTGTACGTGAGCATTGTTACCTCTGAATTGACGAAGGGGGCCCCATTATCTGAGGGAACAACCCTTGGAATCCTAAAATGGCAAATTATGTATTCCATGATGAAGTTTCTCACCACCCCTGGCATTTCCATTCTCAGTGGTATCGCTTCAGCCCACTTTGTAAAGCACCCTGTTGCCACTAGTATCCAGATCTTCCCCCTCGAAGAATGATGTATTACCCATACCAGATCAAAATCCCAAGTGTGAAATGAATAAGGTGTTGCTAGGGAGTGTAGGTCTACCGATGGGGCATGGATCATATTTCCATGAAGTTAGCAAGCTTTGCATTTTCGAACAAACTCAGTTGAGTCCTTCTCTATCGTTGGCTAATAATACCCCAACGTCATTAATTGGCGATACAATTTGGGCCCCCCATATGAGTTGGATCGTGCACTTGTTTGAGGACCTCAACTTCTTCTTCCATTGTGATTCAACGCAATGGACTGTTGAAGTACCCCCTTCGATAAAGCTTCCCTTCCTGGACATAGAACCTCGGGGCCCTTCGCTTTAGTCCCATCGAACTAATTTTCTATATTGGGGCAACTCCATATCTAATGAATTTAATATAGGGCTGCCTCCAGTCTGGATAGGCTTCAAAGAAATGACATTCAGTCGCTTCGAAAAATAACTAACACTTATCACACTTTTTTTGTAGCTCTACTGTGTCCTGCTTAGTTCTAGGCCAAAAATATCCCTCTCTTTGAATTCTCTTATAAAGAGGTATCTCAGTTGTTTCGCAGTGCTCCTCATATGTTTTCTTCAACTTTCGCTCTGCTTCCTCTGAGCCGATACATCTTGACAACCATCCCCCTGCATTTCTAAAGTAAAGATTTACCTGGTTTGTAAAGTATTGGGCTAGTTCCCTTAGCTCCATTGCTTTTTAATCTCTCCTCTCCAGTTGCTTTTTAATCTCTCCTCTCCAGTTTCTTTCTAATCTCTCCTCCATCGATAAATTTGTTTTTATTATCGAAGGAGCCGTTCTTCGTCTTATCACAACTGTAGTTGTATCATCCCTCATGATCATCTTCTGAGAAATGGTGGCATAGGCATCTGGATGGCAATTCATCGTTCGAGGGTGTCTCTTGATCTTGGTCCGATGGAACTGGCTGAGAAGCCTCTTAATAATTGTTTTGTATGGTGCTAGGCTCAGGTGTTTCAATGCATATTCACCATTCACCTGCTGAATCACTAAGTTCGAATCACCCTTGATGCAGAGTGAACGAATTCCCTTTGAAGGGCCTATAGAAACCTCAGTACCAACACTTTATACTCTGTTTTGTTATTGGATCAAGGGAAATCTAATTTGTAATAAAGGAAAATTTCTTGTGTCCCTTTTGAAAGAATAACCCCCACTCCTCCTTTCTTTTCTGTCGAAGATCCATCGAACTGCATCGTCCATTCCTCATTACTTACATCTAAGTAGTTGTCTTGTAAGT
Source organism: Sambucus nigra (assembly GCA_949130495.1). Taxonomy (NCBI): domain Eukaryota; kingdom Viridiplantae; phylum Streptophyta; class Magnoliopsida; order Dipsacales; family Adoxaceae; genus Sambucus; species Sambucus nigra. The sequence goes on along the minus strand of OX422212.1, from coordinate 11,418,921 downwards.
AATCTCCTAGAATACTTTATTTAGGAGGCTCGAACATCCCAGAAGGGAAGATTTCCAAGAGGTCCGTGTACGCTTGGCTCTTGATCATGCGAAGAACCACACACTTCAAGTCATATTCGGAGAGGATGAAGAACCACCTAACTTCCCAACCGATTAATATAGTTCTTGCCAACAAATATTTAATAGGATCACATCTAGTCATAATATGGATTGTAAAAGATGGCATATAATTTCTAAGTTTTTGCGCTACAAAGACTAAGTCTAAACAATGCCTTTCCAAGCTACTATATCTAACCTCTGTCCCCTGTATGATTCTACCGAGGTAGTAGACTGGCTATTCTTTCTCGTCAATATCTTTTGCCAGCAACGCTCCAATGAACCTCAGGGTATATATGAGATATAGCTGTAACGATACTCCTAGTTGTGGGGGAACTATGATTTGTGGTGAAACGAGCAGCTTCTTCTGCCCTACGAGGAACTCCTAGTGAACCTCTTCCCACTTGAATTTTTTGTTCTTTCACAATAGCTGCATCAGTGGGTATGTCATTTCGGCCAATCCTGGCTCACATCTCCTGAGGTAGGAAACTTTATCGAGGAAACTCTTTAGCTCCTTCGTCGTCCTTGGATTAGGCATCTCCAAGATTGCTCGTTATTTTTCTTGGTCCATCTTCACTCCCTGTCGATCAATAACAAAGCCCAAAAACTTTTCACTAGTTACCCCGAAGACGCATTTAAGTGGGTTTATCTTCAACTCGTACTTTCTTAATCGAGCAAAAACCTTCCTCAAATTGCTCAAATGGGACTCCTCCTTTCTTGATTTGATAACCAAATCATCCACATAGAATTCCATAAAATTGTGAAAGAAATCATGGAAAATGGCCATCATTGTTCTTTGGTAAGTAGCCCCAGCGTTCTTGAGTCCAAACGACATCACTTTATACATGAAGTTGCCCAACGGGGTTCTAAACGCCATTTTCTCTGCATCCATAGGGTCCATCTTGATCTGGGTGCACCCTACATACCTATCCATGAAGCTGTACATCTCATGACCAGTCCTTACATCTATTAGGTTATCAATGGAGGGTATGGGAAACTCTTCCTTGGGGCAAGACCTATTCAAGTCTCTGAAAACCACGAAGATCCTTATTTTATTTTTATCTTTCTTACCCACTGGGACAATGCTAAACATCCAGAGTGGGAACTATATCGGCTTGATGAACCTTTCTGCCAATAAGTATTGGACCCCTTCCTTAATCTTCAAATCCAGCTCAGGCTTGTACGTTCCTGTTTCTTGTCTTACTGGAATGGCTTAAGGAATGACATTCAACTTGTGGCAGCTCACTTCCTCATCCATCCCTTTCATCTCTGTGTATTTCCATGCAAAAATGTTTATGAACTCCCGAATCAACCCAACCAAGTCCTCTCACTTCTCCTTACTAAGATCCTTCGAGATGAAGATGGGCCTTGGATCTTCCTCATCTTTCGCTAGGTTCAACTACTCCAACTTTTGTACTTGTAGCTTCGGTTGATCTGACATGTACTCAGGTTCTTCGGCGACATCTTCCATGAACTTATGTATGCTGGAGTTGTCTATCACCATACATTGCCCCCGTTGATCCACTAAAAAACATTCATATATCGAGTCATCCTCATCATCAGTTTCTTTGACCTCCTGTTCACACCATTATAAGCGATACTCCACTTTTCCCTCTTCCGTAACAACTTTCTTGCATTGCCTACTAGCAGTTGCCACTGCCTTCCTCTTCCTTTCTCTAGACGCCTCAGCAACCTTTTCTTTTGAAAATTCGCTCAGCACGCTTTTCCAGTTGGACCTCATGCTCCATCTACTCTAGGCCTCATCATGTCTTTGAGTTGCTTTGAGATGATTTGGGGCCGAGGGGCCACCTAATGAGCTTCTTCGGCCATCACCCCTTTGGTACTTGTAACCTCTTTATTTTTCTCGTTCAAAGGCCCCATTCTTTCTCTAATCGAGGGAACCCATTCTCTTTCCATTCTTCTTCTTAGGATCTAGACATCCTCCTCCAGCTCTGTGTAAAATGCTGCATCTACCAAGTGATCTTACTCAATAGCGAAAGGCCTCTTCGTAGTTCTAATTATCACCTTCGTTCCCTTGATATTCGCCTCGGCACATTGGTGATACGTCGAAGGAACTAGACCTTGGTTGTGCATCCACACTCTTCCTATTAGAAGGTGGTAGGAAGTTGCACTGTCTATCACGTGGAATTTAATGTGGGAACTGAGATTTCCCATCACAATCCCAACGTTCACATAACCCATGGATTTAGAAGATTGGTTGTTATATCTTAAAATCACCAACGACATAGGGACTAACCTTTCCTTTGGAATATTAGCTCCATGGAAATAGTTGATTGGCATGATATTGATGGAGGCTCTCCCATCCATAAGCGCCCTTGCAAAACTAACTCCGTTATTGCTGGTAGTCACATATAACGACCTATTATGAGGGAACCTTACAGCCCTATCTACATCGATGAATGTTATCTTTGACATAAACCTCCTTACCAACTTGGCCATGGGTCCCTTCCATCTCAGCTAAGGGATTGCATTCTTCCTTGCGATATCAAGGATTACTTGGGTTATCTCAAATCTGCTCTCCTTTGGTACGCCCACCTGATCGAAGAACTAGGAAAACTTTGGGGATCTTGAAATGGCACAGTACTCTATATCTTGATCTACTTCATCACCTTCAACTCTCTATACGTCCTCCACATCAGTAGCACTTGCTTCATCATAATCTAATACTACGTTAGCCATTCCCCTAGTGCAATCTTCCAAAGATTCTTCAAACTCCTCCTGCTCCGTCATCAGCTCCCTCCCTTTTTTCTATTCCTCCCCGGCATAGGCCACCACCAGATTAGCCCCATGTACTGGGAGTGGGTTTTTGTTAACTTTCTACGGATGGATCTGTAATGTTTTTACTTTAACATATTTGTCAATGATTCTCCTTAGCGTGAAACAACTCTCCGTTGGATGATAGATTTTTCGATGAATCTGGCAATACTTTGAATCCGCCCTAGTTGCAGCATCTGGTTCTCCAACGGGGATGCCCTTTGGTTTGTACACCATTCCTTCTTGAACCATTGCATTATAATAGCTGACATCCTCTTCTACTGTGAAAGGCAATGGTGGTGGGTATTCTCTATCTCTCCCAAACTTCCTCTTATTGTCCTTCTTCGGTGCTTTGCCCCCATCAGTTCCTTCGGTATATCCCACCCACGAGAGCTGAGACCTTCCTCCCATGGGCTATATCGGTTGTCTAAACATCATGGGCATTGCCACTGGGTTTGGTCATACAACCAACGAGATATTCCTTGCTTCTTTTAGGAATGCTGCAAAAGTTCCATCACGCGTCTCGTTAATAAGATGGCAGAAGCATCCCTTCCACGTAGATCTGTAGTAGTTTGGTTTCTCTAGCCTCTTCCCTTACAGTGATGGACCTTTTCCTGAACCTTCAAACATATGCCACCACATCTTCACCCGGTCGTTGCTTCTACCTTCTTAGTTGAGTCAAAATGAACTCATCTTCCGCTAGAAAGAACTTATAAACGAACAAAACGTGCATCTCCTCCCACATGGAAACACTCTTGGGAGCTAAATGAGAATACCATGTATATGCTTTATCGGTTAAGGATTTAGAAAACTCCCTCAAGCTGAGTTTCTTGTTATTGCAATGCGCCCCCAAGTGTTCAACGAAACACTTAATGTGCTCCTTCGGGTTTCCACCTTTTCCTGTGTACTTTTCAAAGATAGGAGGGATATAATCTTTCGGATAGGGCTCATCATTGTATTCTTGGGGGTAAGGTGTTCGAAAGTCATCATAGACCGAAGCTACCTCCCCAACAGATTACGAGGAAGCCTGCATAAACTTTAGCATCTCTTTATTTATCTCTTCCATGGGTGATGCCACTAGAGCGACAACCAATGGGACCAAAGGCTGTAGGCCCGTTACAACGGGAGAAATCATTATAGTTGGAGAATTTGATACTCCTGAGGTTCCTATCGTTAGATTCACAACAGAGGGTATAGTCGCTGGGACAGATCTCGTTATGACTGTACTTGGTGGGATCGTTGGGGCTGCCCCTGGTGTTATAAAGGAGTTAGCTTCAAATCCTCCCAACACCGTTAAAGCCACAGGAGTCTGCAAAAACTCATAAAACTTATTCATAAGGATCGCCACTTGGGCTGGTCCCAACCCCGCACTCGTGGAAGCTCGTGTCACCCCTGAAACGCCTGTCGTCGCCTTAACTGGAGGTACCTCTATTCGAGGAACCCCGTCCCTTAGAGCCTCCAGTTCTCTCGTTGCTTGCTCTGCGTTGTGTTGAATATCATCAAAGTTGACCCTTCGATTAACGTTATCCTGCGCCATACTCCTTGCTTAGGAGAATGCCTCCCCAGCAGAGTCGCCAAATGTAAGAGGGTAGTTTAAATTAATGGAGGTGTAACCCCTTTTGAGTACAGTAATGACAGGTTAAATGGAAACACTCTTGATCGACTATGAGAAACGTAAACACAACTTAATGAATATAAACTCGGTTTTAACTCACAAATCTCTCGTGTATAACTCGTAAGATAACAATGAATTCAGAAGTAACTCATTTGGAGGGAGAGAGAAGTAAGCACCCTAGATATGCCTTGGAAGGTAGCCACACACACCAACAACCCTTAGAGATACCTATCAAGTATTAAAAGCTTCATAATAAATGACAATGGTGAGTGGGTAAGCTCTCTGGTTTGTAATAAATCTCTCTTTTCGATGTATATTCTCTCTAATAATAACTTCTGAACTCTAAAAAGATCATCCTCTCGCCAGAGGTGATTGGGGTCCTTAAATAGCCCCCCCACACCACCCCCGATGCAACTCAATCATTAATTATTGTGAAACACATCCCTCATACTTTATGTCACAACATTAAATACCTGATGCACTAGTTATTTCCACGTCATAAACATTAAATGCCAAGACATGCCTTTTGCCTAACCATTGTGTGTCAGGGGGCTGTTTTCAGAGAGGTAGCTCACCAACTGTCTAACAACCCCAAATTCCACGGTGGTTTACTCAAGTGCAGATTTGACATTGTCTAGTTTACTAGTGACAACACCTACAGTAGATGTGACATTAAGTAGAGGGTTGTTTGGTTCACAAATCAACGCTCGATGTAACCCAAAGCTTCTCTGCCTGAGGTTCCATAACAAGGGTCCTTCGGTGTTTTACCAGGTGTATCTAAGATGGTCAGGACAAGCCCCAATGGTGCCTCACTTCTCAATCCTCCAAACCAAATCCCTCCATAGTTCCGGCGGCAAGGTCGTTTAGTCGAGCATGAAAGCTTTCCCAAGCCCTGCCAAGCCTGGTCTCTGGTGAGTACCGTTCGACCTCACATTAAATATCATTATACTCATTATATCTCATTGTCAATACCAACAAAGATACAGTATGACTAAGTAATAACAAGCTAAAGTATGAGTTACCATGCTAAGCTGCCACACTGAGCTTCCTTGCCGAGCTGCCATAATGAGCTTCCTCGCTTGAGCTTGATCTCTAACACTATTGCTAACGGGGGATTATATCTAATATCAAAATTACCTTCAATCCCCCTCTACAGTAATCATTGTGAGTATTATAGTGAAATAATGGTTTTACTCGAAATGTGTTTTTTCCTAAAATCTGTGAGTTAGTAATTTTATTTGTGATGGTTTGACACATACACATAGTTGCATGTTTAGGGGATTATTTAATTTGGTTTAAAATTGACTCAAATTAAAGAAGTTAATAATTGGAATTTACGAATACAGTATAACGCACGTCACAACTCTTCTCAGATGATGTTTCCCATTTTCCAATAGCCGTATTCTGATAATGAGATCTTTTCGCCGTAAAAATTTCGTCTTTCAAAATTGTGTGCGTGAATTTGTGTTCCATTATACTTACTTTTATAAGTCACTTACATGGGGAAAAAATAGCCACATTCCGAGCGATTCATTTGTGAGTGCATCCGTGAGAAATTGAATCAAAATGAATTTTTAAAAAGTAATGTAATTATCAATCGGTGGAAGTTAGAGGTTTAATTTTTAGCTTTGCGCGCACACACACACTACAAATTTAGACTATAGAATATAAATTTATGGTGATTATTTTTGGGGAATTCAAATTTTACTATTTTTAATTATTTTGATTTTTCTTAAAGTAAAAAAAATGAATGTTCTGGGTATATTCAGTGTAAACCCTCACGATATACCACTCGCCCTACTAGGATACCCTGGGGGTTTACCGATTGTTGCATATGCTAAATACAATCGCTTGCTCGCCAAAAAGGTATTCTATCCCAATAAAATTTTTAAAGGGTATTTAACCCATACTCTTATTCTTTTACATTGCTCGGGACGTGCAACGTTTTATGTTAGGGGGTTTGATTCGACGTAAATATTCCATATTTATCTCCATAATTTACGCATTTTTATTATCTAGTGCATTGTAATTAATCTGAATTTATCTCATAATCATGCTACTAACCCTTTTTAGCGAGTACTTCATGTTTTGTGTATTTTCATGTGTTATACAGGTAGTTCATGCAAGTAAATATGAGAGAGAAATCAAAACAGTGGAGAAAACCAAAGAAAGGAAGTCGATGGATATTTTAGTAATTTTGCAACCATAGTCCGAAGGCGGAGATAGTTAGAAAGTTGAAGAATATGAAATCACAAGAACACTGAAAAAATAGCGCCTTAATTCGAGATACAAAGAAGAAGTTATGCGACTTTGAAGTTGAGAAAGAAATGCAAAGAAAAAAGAGAAAACAAGCTAAAATAGCAAGTTTTACCAAATCGAACTCCAAACCGGTTCGACTTCGCATATGCACCTGAACAGGGTCATGTTACCTGATGCGTAAATTTTCATTTAATTGTTGAGTTGTATTAGAGTTGGAATCTTGCAAAAACGACCAAGTATGGTTGTAATTTCATGTTATATATAGTTTTTCTCAGTTTTTGACCTAGCTTAAGAGAGAATAGGAGGAAGAACAATAGCTTCGAATTCCTGCATAAAGATTGCACTTTTGTGGATTACTTTTCAAGATTTAATAGCAAAAGTTTGTCTTCTCTACTTTATTTTTGAATACTCTTCCTCTTTGCATGTTTTATTTTTTTCTGGGAAATTAAGAACTTCATGCATGTGTAGATATAATTTCATCATGACTTCGATTGCACACAATGTTTGAATTTCATTTATTACCCACATCACCATGTCCGACTAAGCTATTAGTGGGTTGGAGTATATAAACCCAACCTAAGTGTTGCGAATAGATTTAAAAGTGAATATAATTAAATTACCAATTCAAAGACTTGATGTCTTATCGAAATAAGGATTGTAGGTCTTTTAATTCTGTTTGCTCTAGGTAACCAAAATATTTATGGATGCAATATGAGTTTCGGTAATTTGTCATTCCCGTTAAATGCAAATTTTTTTTAGATTTTATGAGGAGGAAAATCCGCATATTTCAAATGCTTAGAAAGTATTTCATGTTTCTTTGAATTGAGAATTGGGTTTTGGAAGGTTTTATGTTCCAAGTAATCACCGATGGTTCAGGGGAGTGTACTCCAACTCCATTTTCTCACATTGAATTTAAAATCACTTAGTTACTCTTGCATGCGTAGTTAATTCCATTTTCTTACATTGAATTTAAAATCACTTAGTTACTCTTGCATGCGTAGTTAATTTACTAGTTTAATTAATTTGCATTAATTGATAGGAAAGTATAAAAAACAATCCTCTTTTATTTTATTTTATTTTCGTTCTCCGTGTCAAACGCAGGGTTAGTCATCGTTCATATTCGTTGTCACGTACTGCGTCCTATTCCCTGTGTTCGACACCCGGTTTATCGAATTATTACTTGAGCGACCAACTTGAACTTGAGACGTAATCACACGTGTTAGAGACACATTTATTTACTCGTATTTACCAATACACGTGTATTAAGATATGCACACATTTAAACACATACACATAAATATACACATACACGCACTCGTATATAACTCTATGAACACTAAAACACACACATATATAAATGTTGAGTTAATTATTTTACTTGCGCGTTCTCGGCCAATATGCCTATAATCGAAAGAGTTGTCCGATCAAGATAAAAGGAACACTTCCACTTAACCACAAACAATGGCCGACTACGGTTAAGGGATAAGACCTAAATCTTGGGGATAATTGTTAATGAAGCTTAGGACTCTTTTCAATTGCCTAATAAAAGTTAACTTAACCCATATGTGTGGGTCATGATGTATGTAACACCGATCAGTACTATAATTTTTACAACTTGTATTTTCAATCAATAGAGAACAAACCCTAACCCCTCAGGGATGTAGGCTAGTTATCAAACCACATACATCTTGTGTTGTGTGTGTGATATCATTCTTTTTGCAGTTATTATTATTCTTGTCTTATGTGAATTTAATATAACCACGTATAGGAATTTATCACCTATAATTGGTGTTGTATATGGGAACAATCTAACATTCTTTGCCACTAAACAATTTTTAGTGTTGTCTCACTCACTCAACAAAGATCACCAAAGTCATAATGGACCAAGAGGGTCATCTCGAGATAAACCATGAAAACCATAAGGTTCATCATTTTAATTATGATAGTCTTGACGTCTAAAAGGTTCGTCACCTTTCTCCCTTGACCCCGAGGGTCAGATCAAAGGCTAGTGAATCTCGTCAATTTCCAAGCTAATGTCATTATCCCAGGAGGAGAGGATGGATGGAAAAGCTAAATCCCCACAATCTGACCAGATCTTAAGGCACATTGACACTTATAACAAGCATTTTTTATATGAGAGGGTTGCTATTAGGTATCAGTAGGAGAAAAATAGTGATCTCAAACGTTACCTAGATAGGTTGGAGAGAGAATCTCAAAGGAAGAAGAGAAAACTCGACTACGGTTTACATACTTCTAATCCTTAAATGAGTAGATCTCATATCTGAATGAGGGGTTTCCAGTACAAGAAGGAATATTCTCCTCACAGTAATTAACCAGAAAGGAGTCCCTGCTCTAATAACATGGAGGAGAATAAGACCTCTATGATTTAATTGAAAGAGAAGTATATAGACACCCGTATCATTAAGGATCACGTATGACCAATTAAATTTCTAGAAGATCCCTTGCCAATCAGATGAAATTACCATTTAACCAAACTATTGAGGATTTTGATCCTCCCAAGAAATCCTTCGCCCACGGTTCAAGATTTATGATGAGAAGACATATTCCACTGACCATGTTAGATAATCTTGCAAGGCTAGAAGTTATGGAATAACAACGAGAGTCTGATGAGCTATATATTTCCCTCTGGTATTGAAGATCTTGCTTAAAAAAGGTTCAAAATGCTCCAATATAGGTCGATCACATGTTTTAAGGAGCTTGCTGAGGCCTTTACTGCTAGGTTCATCATGAGGAGCACTCGTACTAAAAGGATAGACTTAATTCTCTTGCTAAAAAAACCCCAGGAAATGCTCCATGGGTATTTGTGAAGATATTGGGAGGTGTATAATGAAGTGAAGGACTGCACTGAGCAAGTGGTCGTGAAATGTGGGTGTGCCCGATATGTGTGTTTTAAACAAAACCAATTTTTCTCCGAAAAAGATCCAACTTTTAATTATCCACCAAACCAAGTTATGAAAACCAATTCTTACGTTAAAACAATTTTATCTTGATTAATCCTAAACATGCATCTAGTGATTAAAACAACTAAAGTAAAGTAAAGAATACTCACAAGGCCAGATGTACGAGGAAAAAACCCAAAACGGGAAAACAACCTCGGATGGCCCAAGCCAGACAATCACTATGAATATGGTTTTACAAAGACATATTAGCCTTATACTAAGAGTCTATCCCCACGGGTCTTGACGCTCCTTCTGATCTTCAACCATTCTTCAATAGTGCCCACATAGAAATTTCTTCTTCTACGATACCTGTCCACAACACACGTGTCCACATATGTATCAGTGTCCACCGATATGGCTTTGATATGTCTACGATGTCAAACATGATGTCGGCCGCTTCTTCACCCACAAAACCCTTTGTGTTAAATGTGTAGAACAAACAACTTTGGTGCAGCAAGATCACGTAAGCATATAAGAATGATAACTCAGATCTTTGCAAACTCTAAGGATTTGTTTAAGACTTTAAAACCTTAGAAAACATGTGCAAACGAGGTTTCGGTTCGTAAAACTATTTTCCAGAAAGCACACCCTCAAAATTCTGATGCAAACATTGTTTAAATAGGATTTGAATGCCGCCTCAAAAAATGTGTCGTTCGAACGACTTAAGCATGTCGTTCGGGCGACATCAGCATCTCGTTCGAACGAGATCTGATGTCATTCGAGCGACAGAGTTGACTTTTTGACTTTTTGTTCAAAACGTCTCTTCAAAGAGAGATTTAAATAAGTCAAACTCCTATTCTAACTTTTCAGAATAAAAACGTAGTATAAACCTTTTAAAACACATTAAACCATTTTAAAACAATTTTCTTTATAAAAAATACATCCTTATCTTTTACAAAAATTTCGAGCACCATTAATTATACGCATTCATACCTGAGTGATCTAGGAATGCAATTAACTTTGAAGACGATTAAAATTGTACCAATTAAACATCGGCATGATAAATTCTTTGAAGCTTTGTCGTAATGTCTTAAATTTTCTTCAATACGTCATAGACCAAGTGGGATCGTGACAAAATAAAATCTCCCTATGACATATAACAAACACAATTTTGTTCACGGAATTAAGTCAAAACAATACAGGGACTCAATTTGAAATTTATGTCCTTACAAATCTCCCCCTTTGACTATTTCGGGACAAAACTAAACCAGTGAAAGCCTAACCGGGCCGTCAAGCCGAATGACGCCTAAATCCCATCCCATAAACCTAAAAATAAAAATACAGGGCACGGACTAGAATATGTAGCACCGACAAGCATGAATTGTCTGAATGTGATGTAGACTTGAAATCTCGAATCGTTGAAGCATGCCTACACACATGAAGAAATACCCAGTGAAGTATGGAGGAACAAATGATACCAATTTATATTTCTAACATGAACAAATCATTTGACACATGAGAGCAATTATCTGAGACCAATATGACAGAAACACAATCAATCAATTTGAAAATCCAGATATCAATATAAACGCTCAAATCTTCCCCTACATCACATACATCTCTCCCCCTTTTTGTCTCGAATATAAAATCCGGTGAAAAGATAAACCAATATGAAATATCTAGCATGATAATATGATCCCAAATTGAATCAAGTTGATACCAATTTGAGAAATGAAAAACGCTTGATAACCATGAAACAACCAACTAAATATGATCAAGTAATGATAAGTTAGTAGCTAGTAAACCAAGGAATCACACAAAGAGTATACCAATCAAATCAAGTGTGATAAACGGACTTCTATGCAAAATTCCAATGTGGAACATAAAAGACCCTGCATATAAACCAACCAGTACAAAAATTCCTTCAGCAGTACCAAAAAATATGTCAATTTGAACCAGAGGACTACAAACCAATCTGAAGCCATTTTTTACTTTGTCGTTCGAACGAGCCAGGGACTTCGCTCATACGAGATGAGGAAGTCGCTCGAACAAAGTACAAAAGTCATTCACACGAGATAAGATGTCATTTAACGACTTCGCGCGACCTGCCAAAATTTCCCAGATTCCCAAAAATATCATAAAGTATTGCCCAGTGAAAAAATTTCCACAAAAATATTCCTGGAAGGGCTTGACAGATGCAAAATAGTGCTAAAACGGTAAGCTTTTCATACAAAATGCAAAAACTCATAAAAAATTAAAATGCGAGTGACATGCAAACATAGTACCGATGTGCTCAAACATGGATGTGGAATGAATGGGCGTGAAACTACAACAACTGAGTCACAATTCCAACACATCGAAATGATCAAGAAGCTCTAATTGATAGCGATAAATCATCAAACTTTATCATAGCCATATGACAATTAAAGTGTGAGCTTAATTAACTAAACATACTACATGCACACAAATCCAGAATTTTGACAATTCTACAAACAATAGCGTCAAATTGCAATGTTTCAACATTAGGATTAGATGTGCAAACCCGTTTAATTTTCTCCAACCAAACACCCTCATATAAACATACTTTTTCAAGTTCTTTAGAGGTTTCTAGCATTCACAACTTAGATAAAATCTTATTGGCCCTATTCTTAGCATATTGCATTTTCTTTTGGGCTCTTTTAAATGGTGGCTTTCACGATGAGTTCATTTTGAACTCTCGTAGCCCTTTTTCGTGAATCACTCATCATTTTTTTACCAATTTTAAATCCTCGCGGTAAACGGTTTTTACATGCACACTTCTCCTTAAGTTTACTTACGCATAGATGACAAGTTTGAGATAAAAATGCCTCACCAAATTCAAATATGCAAGAGAAGTCAAACATCCATATAAACTCGTGCATGTGTGCAATGCTGGCATATATACAAAGCCGAATCAAAATGCATATCAACTTCGAAATAACCCCATATAAACAATGTCTAAGATCGTTATAAGCATCGATAATAATGACCAAATGTCCTAGCCAAATGGATAATGAACCGATGGGGGGGGGGGGGGGTTCAAGCAAACCAATATGCCACATCTAACATGTAAACTCAAAAACTAAAACAGAAAATCTTTTTGTCTTTTCAAACATATTTTGACTCAAAGAAAAGCAAAACCTTTTTGGATTTTCAAAAGTTTTTCTCAGAAAAATAAAATCTTTTTGTATTTTTTCAAAAAAAACTCAAACAAATGAAAAATATAATACAAAATGATACACATGTCATAATACTGGAAATGAATATATCATGAAGCAAACTGGCATATGGAAAAAATGCAAGCTACTATCCATAAGAAATAGCAAGAGATGAATCATGTGCATGCATGTGAGAATCAACCAGCGAAGCATTTAGCATCTCCAAAATGGATTTCCTAACACAAACAGGAGTATACCTAATAAAACGAGTTTGGGGAACCAATGGGACACTATGTTTAATCTTCCTAGCGTCTTTTCTAAGATCAAAACAAAAACTTCTAAGGTGACCTTTCCTACCACAATGCGAACATGTGAAAACAAGACGAGGAATGGGACCTTTAGGTTGACCTTTTCTAATACCCTCGAATGTGGTTGACGCTCTAAAACAAACTATGGTTTTGCCTTTTACAATCAAACCACTAGAACAAGATAAGCCCATACCATCACTACTCGAGTCATTTAAATCATTTTTTTACTTCAAAACTTTCGACTCAAGCAAACGATTAGACTCCTCAAACTTCTGGGACTCCTTCTTTAAATTTTCAATTACCCCTAGAAGGTTATCTCGCTCCCCTTCAATGTGAGCAAACTTATCCCTAAGAGCCTTTTCTCGTGCCACAAATTCATTAATCGAAATATTTTCCTCAACGGCATAAACTTTAGAATTTTTTAAATCCTCTAACTCTTTTTTTAAAATGAGGACTCTATCATCACTCTCCTTTTTGCCCAATTTTAATATATTAAAATCTTTAAACAAGGAACTAAAATGCTCACGATAAATATCTCTTTGAATTTGAAACGTTTGCAAATATTCAGTCTTATTTTTAAAACCGAAATTTTCTTTTTTGAAAACTTCAATACGTTTTGCAAACTTTAAATTCAAATGATGTAAATCGTCAAATCTTAGAGAATCCATCGAGAGAAAGTAGTCACATGATAGATAAACAAACACACGGGATCACAAAACAAATAAAAATGTTTTCTAGCTCTGATACCAATTTGCGAAACGTGGGTGTCCCGATATGTGTGTTTTAAATAAAACCAATTTTTCTCCGAAAAAGATCCAACTTTTAATTATGCAACAAATCGAGTTGTGAAAACCCAATTCTTACGTTAAAACAATTTTATCTTGATTAATCCTAAACATGCATCTAGTGATTAAAGCAAGTAAATTAAAGTAAAGAATACTCACAACGCCGGATGTACGAGGAAAAAACCCAAAATGGGAAAACAACCTTGGACAGCCCAAGCCAGACAATCACTATGAATATGGTTATACAAAGAAAGATTAACCTTATACTAAGACTCGATCCCCATGGGTCTGGATTCTCCTTTTGATCTTCAACCGTTCTTCAATAGTGCCCACGCAAAAATTTATTCTTCTACGATACCTGTTCACAACACACGCGTCCACGTATTTCTCGGTGTCCACCGATATGGCTTTGAAACGTCTACGATGTCGAACACGATGTCTGTCGCTTCTTCACCGCAAAACCCTTTGTGTTAAATGTGTAGAATAAACAACTTTGGTGTAGCAAGATCACGTAAGCATATAAGAATGATAACTCAGATCTTTGCAAACTCTAAGGATGTGTTTAAGACTTTTAAACCTTAGAAAACATGTGCAAACAAGGTTCTGGTTTGTAAAACTATTTTTCGAAAAGCACACCCTCGAAATTCTAATGCAAACACTGTTTAAATAGGATTTGAACGCCACCTCAAAAAATGTGTCATTCGAATAACTTAATCATGTCGTTCGAGCGACTTCAACATCTCGTTCAAACGAGATCTGATGTCGTTCGAGCGACAGAGTTGACTTTTTGACTTTTTGTTCAAAACGTCTCTTCGAAGAGAGATTTAAATAAGTCAAACTCCTATTCAAACTTATCACAATAAAAACATAGTATAAACCTTTTAAAACATATTAAACCACTTTAAAACAATTTTCTGTATAAAAAATACATCCTTATCTTTTATAAAATAATTTCGAGCACCATTAATTATATGCATTCATACCTGAGTGATCTCGGAATGCAATTAACTTTGAAGACGATTAAACTTGTACCAATGAAACATCAGCATGATAAATTCTTTGAAGCTTTGCCACAATGTCTTCAATTTTCTTCAATACGTCATAGATCAAGTGGGATCGTGACAAAATAAAATCTCCCTATGACATATTACAAACACAGTTTTGTTCACGGAATTAAGTCAAAACAATACAGGGACTCAATTGGAAATTTATGTCCTTACAGTGGTGATGTCTTCCTTGAATACTTGATTGTCAAAAATTTCCACACATCATCAATATCTCACCAAGACAGAGACTATAACTTTTGAGGACCTCATGGCGATAATTGAGAAGTATTCCAAAGTTAAAGATGTAGTGGTTGCAATTGTCCAGGAATGTGTTCGTCCAAAACAAACCAAAAATGGAGAAAATAAGGAGTGGTCAGTAAAGGATGGAAAAAATAAAATAGGAAGCAAAAAGGGAATAAGAAATAATATTCAAAGAAGTTTCTCAATTCGATCAAGACAGTCTTCACCGAGATGATCTATAAGATCTTTTATAAGATCGAATGTATAAAGTATATGAGATGGACCAAAAAATGCTAGGTGGCCCGAGGAAAAGTAACACAGTGCTGATATTCTTGTACCATATAGATTACAAACACAAAATCGATAATTGCAAATCTTGAAAATCTCATCTTGTGTAACTGGCCGAGGATGGAAACCTCTATGAGTTTGTTGAAAAGAATGACGAGCAAGAACAACAATACCAAATACAAAATAACGTGTTGGATAAGGAGAACGACCAATCATTTGTAGTAATCCATGGGGATTCAAACACAAATCAGATCAAGGGAAACACCATCATAGTGGAGGTGAAGAAACTCATAGCAGTAATAAAGGGATTTTAAATTGACCCAACCAATTATAATTATAATATATTTACTATTCTAAGCACATTGTGTTCACCGTGGAAGATTTAATCAGAGTGATAACTCCTCTTCACGCTTCCTTAGTAATCACTATCAGGATAGATAAATGGGATACGGGCAAGATTCTAGTAAGTCTAGGGATCTATTCACATGTTATATACCTCAAGATGTTTAAAAGGTCAGTTTTTTAGCACAAGATCTATAAAGAATAATTGTTCCTTTAATTGGATTTATAGGAAATATGATCATGCCCCTTAGGAAGGTCTTTATCCTGGTTCGAGAAGGAGGGATATGAAAAAATATTGAGTTTCTTGTGGTGGACATCGAATCCACTTATAACATCATACTTGGGAGAGGGTAGTTGCATGCCATGAAGGCATTGCCTTCCACCTACCACTAAAATATGAAGTTCATCAATGAGAAAGAAATAACAAACTAGAGGAAACAAACATTACCTCAGTAATACTTTATTGCTATCATGCGAACAAAGTAAGAAAAGAAAAAGTAAAAGGTTGTGGAACCAATAGAAAGATCTATGCCCTCTGAATAGTAGTTAAAGTATGGGCGACCTGGGTTGAGGAAACCAGGGTTATCCTAGCCAA
Source organism: Sambucus nigra (assembly GCA_949130495.1). Lineage (NCBI taxonomy): Eukaryota > Viridiplantae > Streptophyta > Magnoliopsida > Dipsacales > Adoxaceae > Sambucus > Sambucus nigra. The sequence continues at coordinate 11,402,496 of OX422212.1, read as the reverse complement.
TAGGGTCATGGATGCCCCCCGGGAGGTGTTCTTTGACAACGAGCATCCTGAGACGAAGTTCTTGATCGACAATGCTCTTCCTAAAGAGGAAAATAAATACTAGGTTATTTTCCTCAAAAGCGGCCATGACATATTTTCTTGGCAACTTTATAACATACTGGGAATTGACCCATATGTTATATATCACAAGCTTCACATGGACCGTTAACATCCACATGTTACCCAAAAATCACGAAGAACAACCCCTGAGAAGGAAATGGAAGTAGAGGAATAAGTGGGGAAAGTTTTAGAGGCATGGTCCACAAAGGAAGTTTAATTCCCCAAGTGGCCATTAAATCCTAGGGTGGTTAAAAAGTGCACTAAGAAGTGGAGAGTATGTATAGAATTCACTAACCTGAACAAAGCTTTCCCCAAGGATAATTTTTCTTTGTCAAAGATCAATAAACTAGTCAATGAAAATGCAAACCACCGACATATGAAATTACTTGATGACTACTCAGGGTATCACTAGATCGCATTATCCGGCTCTGACAAACACAATCATCTTTTATCACCACATTAGGACTATACTTCTACATGTGATCCTGTTCAGACTAAATGCTGGGGAAACTTACTAGAGGCTTGTTACAAAAATGTTTACGAATTAATTGGAGCACATAGAAGGCATACATGATGATATGATCGTAAAGATTAGGAAAAAAGGACCACCTTGTCGACAAAAGTCCTTCATTATTACAGAATGAGGTTGAATGCAACCAAGTGTTCCTTTAGAGTGCAGTAGAGAAAGTTCCTCAAATGTTTGGTCAGCCAAAGGGGAATTGAGACAAACCCCGTTAAGATTAAAGCGATAAGGAATGTGCAACCTCCAAGCACCTTTCATAAAGTGCATAAGTTGACTCGCATACTCGCTACTCTCAACAGTTTCATATCAAGATCTTCAAAATGGTGTTAACCTTTCTTTCATATATTGAGGAAGGAACGAAAACAGATATAAAACGATCTATGCACATAGGCACTAGAGAAAAAAAAATGTTTGAGCCAACCACCACTGTTAATAATTACTAATAAAGAAAGATCGTTATACAAGTATTGGTGATGTCCAATCATGCAGTCAGCTTGGCTTTAGTTTATGAGACAAAAGAGAGCCAAGCTCACATGTATTATGTGATCAAAACATTGCTCAATACTGAGAGAAGATACCTCTTGTAGAGGAATTATCCAGACAATCTAAATATTCTGAACTCCATGACTCCTGCCCATTATAAAAAAATTAACGATCATAGCGTGGGATAAGAAAAAAGGAGAATCTAGTCAGTAACTACCTCGAGGAAACAGATCTCCCATACTGAGATTGCATCACAAAGTCCCTGACTCTTACCTGGATCAATATCCCTCCTTCCCTTATAAATGTAACTCTATGAAGATGTAAACATTTATAATATATATTGTATATCTCCTATGTCAAAACATTCAGTTTATCGAGTCAATGAGTGAGGTGCGATCTTGAGTCTAGATTGAACCTTCAAGAATTTAAGACCTTGTTCGCCCTCATTGAAGCATTTCATTGATGCATATTGAAGATTATATCCTTCTACAAAGTTTTGGTTTAATTTTGGCTAAATGCACACACTCATGCATTTTATAAATTGAGAGAGTTTTTCTTAAAATTATTTTAGACGTACTTTTTTCAGAGTTACGTTTTATATTTGAAAAGTTATTTTTTTTACAATGGTTTTTGAATAAGTTTAGGTAAATTGTTTAAGAGGAAAATATATTTGAAAAATATATTTTGAAGTGTTTTTTGATTGAGGCGTTCAAACGGGTAGCTTTTGTGACTGTGCACATGGGGCGTTTGCACGGTATCACTTTATGATCATGTGCATGTTTTGGGTTGGAAACACGTATGGTTGTTGATGTGCGAACGATTAAACTTAACCATGTGCGTGATCAAATTTGGTATTTCATAAAATCTTTAAATAGCAATCCTTTTCCTTACCATTTGTAGATGGCCTTTCCCGCATTATAAAATAGTTCATCTGAGGATATATTTTTTTTAGGCTTTCCTTCTCTCTCTAACCTTAATTTCAAAATCCTATAAGAGCTTTGCGAGTTTTTAGATTTAAAATAAGATCTACACTTTGTGAGTATTTTTAGTGATCTGAGTTCATAATCTAGCCAAAGTTACTTTCACGATGGTTTTGTATAATCAAGTACTCCACGTTCTAAATTTTGAGGTGCTTTAATTCACTAGAGGAGTTGAAGCATGGCAACTCCAAGGAGAAAAGTGAAATTTCTTATCCAATCTTTTGAGATCGAAATTGATTTTAAAGTTGAAAGTTTATAATTAAATACTCGTGAGGGCATGAGTGAGAGGTACCTTCATGCTTTGTATAACACTCTTTTCAAGTATAAATGGAAATTGGAGTGGTCTAAGGTTTTTTACCCATGGAGGGTTTTTCCTCTTTAAATTTGTCTTGTGGTTTGTTTGTAATTTTCATCTTCGTATCTAACACCCTTGATCACACACTTCACATTAGGGTGTTTGGATTACACAAGTTAGGTTAACATTGAACTTAGAAGTGTTAGATTTTGCATAATAACATAGATTTAATTGATTTAATTGTGTATGTTTAGATCTAATTGACTAAACTATATGTGTGTGTTTAACAAGACATTTGAATTAATTTGTTTTGATAAGGCGTTTAACATATGGAAGAACGTTTGGAATAAAAAAATTTGGCACCCTGCTTCATCAACCTATTCACCGCAGGTTTGTGTTAGGTTATTCACACATTATTTACTCACCCTCCCCCAAGAAAAGGGGGTGTACTTTTCTTATTTAGAACTAATTAATAAGAAAATAAAGCAACACATGTGGATATAAGAACATTGTTGAACCAAATACATTATGTCATTTGTGCTTGCATGATCATTACTTTTTAGTATTTTACCACCTACAATTGGTGTGATCAGTGGGAGCGAATTTATTTTTCCTAAGCCAATTAGAGACAATGAACATCCATGTCTAGCCCATAAAGTGCACCTCTGCTACTTAACGAAAATCATCAAAACGGGCCTTCCGTATCTAGGGTTAGGTATGAGGTCCACCCCAATAGGAGTATCAATAGTCCTGACATGTGTTATCAACCCCATGAGTAACACTCTAAGACAAGTAACTAACATCCTAGATCTACCTAAATCTCTTGTCTTGTTGATGATTACGAGAAGTGACTTCATGAGCAGAAGGAATCCACACACCTCTAGGAGGAATAAAATGCATGTTTTTAATGTAGTCTTTAAAGAATAGAGAATGAACTCCATGGAGACAAGCGCAAGATCCATATTTGAGCCCTGTCCTCAGGCGAATAAAACTCGCAGCCCAAGAAGGAGCTCACGTCATGATGAATGTCACTCCAGGCAAAGGATTTCAACCCAAAGGAGTAACCAAGATGCAGTTCAATGCAAGAAAGATCTTCATGAACTCATCGATAGAAAGATGGATGAACACCGTGTTAATAGTGGGTAGATGTCCACCAAGGAGGTGACCATAATTTCCCTCATCAGTCATATAAAGTCCCCTTTTTTAAGGGCAATTTAGGAACCAAACCCTCTCCCCCCCCCCCCCCACCCCACCCCACCCCCCACCAAGAAATTTTCCATATTGAATTTAAAAGTTATGACGGTAAGACCCATTCTATTAACCACATTTTCCAGTACATTAAGGTGATGACCTTATGGAATAACAAAGACACCCTTATATATCACGTATTTCCTTTTAGTCTTGGAGATATTGTACAAAAGTGGTTCCAAAAGCTACCACATGTTGATCAACAGTTTCAATCCAGGGGGCTCATCACTAGTAATGCTCATATGAAGATGATGGATTCACTACTCACTATGATGAAGAATCCCTAGGAAACCATGTGGGAGTACGTTAGGCATTACTGGAAAACTTACATAAAAGCCTAAGACTACTCCTAACAGGTTGTTATGGCCTCATTCAAGATCGATATGCATAGAAACTCCATGTTGCATCAGCCCCTCTCTCAAAAGGAGGAGAACACCATCAATGATATCATGTCGAGGATAAAGAAGTATGAGAAGGTGGAAGATGTGGAGTTTGGCACCCAATATGACAACGGTTGTTCAAAGATGGTAAAAATGGAAATAATGAGAGTTTCCCCAAAAAAGGAGAAAGAAAAAAAATCGTAGGTCTAAGAATGGCGATAAATTTGATCCCATCAAGGACTTACAGGTAATTAATATTATATTCAAATAGCCAATTCATAAGATGAAAGACCTGCAGTTCCTCAATCGACCGATAAAGATGACAGGAGATCCTTTATAGAGGATCGATAATTGTATGGTTTTTAAGTCCCATTTGGAAGAAGTGGCCCAGGTCGGACACTTATACGACTACGCGGAGAATAAGGGCGTAAAAGTCACTATAAGTAACTAACAGAAGCGTGATAATGTTCAAAAGGATAAAGAAATGGGATACAAGTTCATTGTCATCCACAGTGTGTCAAGTCCAAAATAAATTTTAAGGAAATATTATTCGGATGGAATTGAATAAAGTAACCACAGTGATGGGGTTGACCCCTACAAATAGAAAATAAAGTATGGGTTACAAGGTATGGAAGAAATAAGGGTGACCCCCCACGGATAGAGTCATAGAACTATTATAATAGGTGTTAGTCGATGACTTCCACCCGAAGAAGAAGTTCCTGGCCACTAGCTCACTCATCGATGATGAAAAAGACGAGTTGATCTCTCTTCTCAAAGATAATCAAGACTTTTTACTTTCGTAGCCTTACGACATGCATAGAATCGATCATGTGGTCATGTGATGAAGACTTCATCTAGACCCAACATTCTCGTTGATCATGTAAAAAGTGTGTCGAATAGCCACAGAATAGGCAAAGGTTGTGGAAGAATAAATGGATAAACTTATGTAGGCAAGGTTCATTTAGCAGGTTCGATTCCCCAAGTGCCTCTCCAATCGAGTTTTCAACAAGAAAAGTAATGGAAAGTGGAGAGTTCATAAAATTCACTAACATTAATAAAGTTACAAAGACCGTTTTCCCCTATGAAAAATTGACCAGCTAGTCAATGCCACGGATAGCGATGAATGGATGAGTTTTCTGGATACGTACTAAGGGTCCCATAAAATTACTCTATTAGATCCTAACCAAGAGAATACCTCGTTCATCACCACTCTTGGTTCGTACTACTACAAGATCATGCTACTTGGGCTCAAGAACATTAAATCAACATACTAATAGTTGGATATGAAGATATGGAAACATCAATAGGGCAATACCATATAATTAAATATAGATTACATGCTCATGAATAAAAAGTACAAAGTTGACCACTTACGGGACCAGGGAATTTTTTTTTAAAGTCCTCAAGTTCTACATAATAAATGTCAATAGGATTAAGTGATCATTTGGAGTCCAATCCGAGAAGTTTCTAGGTTACCTACTCACCTAAAAGGTAATCAAAGTAAACGCCGATCGGAGTGAAGAGATAAACAATGTTTAGACGCCTTAGACTCTCCATGATATCAAAAATTGACTACGATGTTAGCATTCCTCAAATTTTTCATCTCTAAGTCATCAAAAAAATGTTGACCATTCTTTCAACTTTTAAAGAATAAGAAGGGCCTAACCTGGAATGAGAAATTTCCAAAGGCATTTGGAAAAATCAACTTCCATCGAAGATGACCACATCTTCTTATGATCCTAAGTCTCAAAGATCAGTTTACCTTTATTTTGAGGTATCCGACCATGTATCTAGTCAGGCCTTGGTGTGAGAGAAGGAAGGACACTAGTCCCCGATTTCCTATGTCAGTAAAATACTGTTAGAGGCCAAGAAGCATTATTTTTTATTGAAAAAACTAGCCTATTCTCTGGTTATTTCTTTATAGAGGGGTACCCACAAGTAGGCCCAATGGGGCAAGGGGGATCAAGGATGATAAGGTCCATCATGAGTGGCCCCAAACCCCTAAGCGATCCAAGACTGAGATATGGGTGAGAGGGTCCCCCATGAGTGGCCCCAACCCCCAAAGTCATCCAAGACCAAGGTTTGGGTGAGAGTGTCGACTATGAATGACCCCAAGTCCCAAAATGATCCAAAAATGATGCCCCCAAAGTCATCCAAGACCAAGGTTTGGGTGAGAGTGTCCACTATGAATGGCCCCAAGTCCCAAAATGATCCAAAACTGATATTTGGACTAGAAGGTCCATTGCGAGTGTCCCCAACCTCTAAAATAATCTAAGACTAAGGTTTGGGTGAGAGATCCACTTTGAAAGGATTTATTCCCAAAATAATTCCAAACAAATAGAGGTTTGGGTAAGAGGATCCACTACGAGTGCCCCCTGCCCAAAATAATTCCAAAGTAGAAGTTTGGATGAGAAGGCTCCCCACGAGTGGCCCCTTTCCCAAAATGATCCAAGATAGAAATATTAGCAAGAAGGCTTATAGCATGCAACCCTAGGTCAACCAATCAAAGGCCAAATGAAAATGGTCAGAGGCGATCAATGAGAAACCCCAAGACAAATGAAAAAATGATGGAGCAGACCCAAAAGATGGAGAGAATGCTCAGAACCCAATACCAATTATAAGTACTCACTTGAAAAAATAGTTACTAACATTATTTCTTTCTTACACAACCATGATCGATCTAGCAGGAATCTAGAAGGCCAGTTGGGAACTTTTAGGAACATTAGTTTGGTGGCTAAGAGATAAGGTTTGTTGAGCAAAGCCAAGGCCCAACAACTTGACACTTTAGAAAAATAAGATTACTATTAGAGAGACCCTAGGTGTCACTCAATCACTTGCACATCCCACACTTAGAATAAATGAGTGAGTGACCAAGAGGCTACCCACAAAAGTATTTTCTAAATGACCATTAAAGGTTTCACAAAAAATTATATAAAACGTTAATATTTGAAAACATATTTACCAATTCACACATTTTGGCACTATTAGCCAACATATTTGTTTTTGACTTTGGTATGCATCAGGTGTCACCTGTCGGAGGGGACAAGCGGCTAACAGACAAACAGAGACAAAAAGTACATTGTAGAGCCTGTTTCTAAGAGTGCCTTGTTTTGGTGCCCAAACATCCCTTGTATTTACCTATAAATAGGACCCTTGGGTATGGTCAGGATACAGAGAAAACTGAAGTTAGCATCGTTACTCTGTCAAAATCACACCAGAAAAGTATTCTATCCCTTATCTCTCTTAAGTGTCAAAGTGCTTGTCTTTTCACTCCCCTTTGCAACCATCACTTTTAGGCGATCTCTCTCTCAATGTGAAATTATTATTTTTATAAAAGTTGATACTCATTGCCCTTTTTTCAAGAAGAAAGTTACAGAAGAACTCCATTATTACCAGAAGTAAAAAATTTTATCCCCTAGCTTCTCTTGAGATTTTTAAGGCCTTAAAACATCATCCATTGGAGTTTGTCACACCTCACCTGTTTCAGTTCTTCATAGACCCCAATATAACCACCCCCTTAAATTTGGCGACTTAGATAGGGAGGTATTCTCATTGCCATGGATAAAGAAGGATATAATGTTTCAAATAAGTTACTGTTTGAAGACTCTTCGATAGATAATGGAGTTTAAAGCTACCAGACAACCTAAGAGTGAGTTGTAGTGATTGAAATGAGAGCACCTGCCCCTCAAAAGGGGAAGTCCAGTGCAGGAGAGGCCACACATTTAGCGGGGATGAACTTGATGGGTATATTTTTTTAGTTTTTAAAGCTGACTATTATTGACCAAGCAAATTTGAGCCAAACTTTCATGATGCCTATAGTGGCCCCTGTGGGAGGGGCAGTAGTAGTGACTGTAGAGATGGTTCTACCTAGGAAGGTGTTAGCAAAGCAGATAGCAATGCCATTAAGTTCCCTGGTAATGAAGAAAGTTAGCTTGGAGGAGTCCCCTTCCAAATTCTTCACTATAGAGGAAGTGAAGAGGCTGCTTTTCTCTCAAAGGCAGTCTTCTCACATATATGAGAAACTACAAAAACCCTACCCAGAGAGCATCAATGAGAAGCCATACCTAGAGATGCATATTCCTCCCAAGTTTATAAAGTTCAATGGAAAAGGTGAAAACCTTAGGGAACAAGTGAAGCGATTGATGGAGTACCAAGTTGTTTATAGAAATGATAGGGAGCTGAAGTTACGAGAGTTCTCCAAGACTCTCATGAGGAAAGCATACAGGTGGTATTCCCACCTGGAACTGAATAACATTCCAACCTAGGAAGAGATGCACAGATAGTTCCTCCAAAAGGATTTCTTAGAAGAAGATGAATTCACACTGAGGCACCTCGCACAAAAGGTACGAAAACCTGGTGAAGAATTTGTACAGTACATCAAATGCTTTCAAAAAAGGGCGTTGAATTTCCATGACGATGTAGCAAAAGCAAGGCTATTACAAATAGGTATTCATGGGCTACTAGAGGAATATAAAATCCACTTGTCAATGAGACAATAGATGGAATGTTTAAGGATTTCACTCAAGCATCTAGCAACATCGCATTGATTACCAAGTCCATATCAAAAAGTTGGAGGAAATAAATTCCCTTAATAGTTGAAAATTCAAAGTCTCCAGACTACAAGCCATCAACTATGTGGATGGAAATTAGGAGGCCAAGGATGAAAAAGTAGTAGACCAATAAGAAAAAGGAAGTTTGGAGATGACATTCCACCACCACTGCCTTGTAGTGTGGCAGAAGCCATGGATTGTTATTGCACCTTAGTATAAGAAGGGGTAGCAGGTTCCCCTCATTCTAATGGGTAAATACCACCAGCAACAGATAAAGCAAACGTAAAATTTTGCGAGCTCCACCAAAGGGTCCAACACCCCACTAAAGATTGCTTTTACTTGCAAAGATTTATTGGCAAGAAGCTTATCAATGGCACTTTACAAATACTCCATATGGATGTTAATGAGAACCCCCTGCCAGCTCATCATTACAATTCACCCAACATGGTGGTGACTTATGATGAGAAGGGAACTCAAGAGCCTAAGGAATGATGGGGTATGAGAATATGTTTCAAGATTGGCTAGCCAGCATAGATAGAGAAGATTAAGAAATTGAGTTAGGCGAGTAGGTGAATCCCTCAAAATGTGCAGCCATAGCAAGAAGTCCAAAATTCAAGTGGTTTTTTATCAGATCGACATGAAGCACGATACCTGTGCAGTTATTACAAAGAAGATTCTACAGTTTGTCCGACAGCGAAGGGATCCCTCTTTAAGTTGGCAACGACCCATAAGAAGGTTTGATCAAGAGATACACCTCTGAGGTGGTGTTCCCAGAAGTTAATATGTAAATGCCTTAATTTCACAATCGTCCTCCGTATGTGATAGCTTTGATTAATGGAATCAGTTTCCCTAAAGAACTTATGGGTGGAAGGGCATCCATTAATATCATGCCCATTACCAAATTATATGAGATTGTTATATCTCAGAAGAAGATAGTGTTGGTCCGATTGGTGATTTTTAATTTTAACATTGGAGGAATGCAATTGTTGGGCTATGTTAATGTACAAATGAAATTGGGAAATTTCACTTCCCATATCATCACTATCGATACCAGCTACCATCTTCTAATATGGCGAGTGTGGATGCACACTCATGGGATAATTCCCTTAATATTCCATCAATGTGCAAAAGTTAACATTCATGGAACTGAGATTGTGATAAAAGCAACGAAAAGCCATTTTTTGTAGAGGAGGCCCATCTAGTAGATGTGGCGTTCCACGTTGAGTTAGATGAAAAATATAGAAGCTTAACCAAATGGCTAGAAGAACCACACTTGACTGGAGAAGGTGTTCATCCTAAGAATTCTACCCATAATGGATTGGGTAAGTAAGTGACCCCGCCAGAACAAAAAGCAAGAGGAAAGAGGAAGTGTGAAGAAGAGACCAGACCACCTCGCACATGAAAGAATTTTTTGTTACCGGATGGAAAAATTATCTACCATTTATAACGGCTTACTCGGGAAACATTTTCGGATAAGAGCATCGACCCAGTGCCAGAGTACTTTGTGGTTGATTAATCCCACATCATTGAACATGTAGAGGAGCCCAAAAAAGCACCTGAGTGCATGAAAGATGGCCGAGGGAGAAACTTCAGGAGCTGGAGAAAATAAACTTGGGAATAGAAGCTGAAGATGGGTGAACCATTATAATCTCCAAGGGGATAGATGCCAAACATCACGAGTAGATTATCAGTTTGATCAGGGAGTTCACGGACATGTTTGAGTGGAAATATAGAGAAATTACTGGGTAGACCCGGAGGTGAGCTCCCAGAAGATGAATGTTCTCCCCAATACCCTACTACTGAGGCAAGCCACTCACACCTACAAAGCTGAGTTGGAACTCAAAATTAAAGTAAAAGTAGAGAAGTTATTAGCAAAAGGGTTTATCAAGTCAATATAGAATCCCATATGGATCTTAATCATCGTTCTAGTAACCAAGATAGATAAGAAGCAAATAAGGATATGTGTAGACTTCAGAGACTTAAGCTAGGTTTATCCTAAAGATGTGTTCCTAGTGCCTAACATTGATCTTGGTGGATGCCACAGTGGGACACGAGATGTACAGCTTCATGGATGGGTACGTCTATCACAACTAAATTATAATGGATCTAGTTAATGCTGAGAAAACTACTTTCAAACCACCCTTGGGGAACTTCCACTACATAGTCATGTCGTTGCGATTGAATAACGCGGGTGCCACCTACCAGCAAACGATGATGGCCATATTTCATGATATATTGGAATTCTATGTGGATGATCTAGTGGTGAAGTCCAAAACGGAAAGCAAACATATTGAGGACCTGAGGCAGGTTTTTAAAAGATGCCGTAAGTATAAGACGAGAATGAATCGCTTAAAGTGTGCCTTTACGGTAACAACGGGGAAAATTTTGGGTTATGTAGTAAATTGACTAAGGGTGCAAGTTGAAGAAGAAAAGAGGAAAGCCATTTTGATGATGCCACCACCAAAGAGTCAAAGATAGCTCAAAAGCTTATTGGGAAATGTTTCGTAGCTGTGAAGATTCATACCAACTTTGGCGGAGGTGACTCACCCTTTTTCCCCTTTGATGAAAGAGAAGTCCAAATGAATTTGGGGAGATGGACAAAAGAAGGATTTTGAGAAGACCAAGGAGATACTAACCTCCCCCTCAAAAATGGTACCACCGAAAGCAAGTGCACATTTACTACTCAACTTGACCTCAACAAAAAGATCTATATGAATTTTGTTCAAGAGAATTCAGGAGTAGAGAGGCATGTATACTCCCTGTTATGGGTGATTTCAAATACTGAGTCCAAATACACCAACATAGAGAGGAATTTTCTTGTCTTAGTTTTTGTAACACAAAAGTTGAGACATTACCTACTTTCTTGCACAATTCACATCATTACTAAGTGTGATCCCATCAAATATCTCCTAAAGCTAATCGTCCTAGTAGGGAGATCTGTGTAATACCCCGTATTTTTGAGGTTATATAAATTAAATAAATTAGTGATTTGAAATTTATTTAATTTGGTGATTTAAATTTATTTAAATTGGACAAATTATTGAGATTGGAGATTTAAAATTTTTATTTAAATTTGGGAATTTAGAAATCTAAATTAATTCGGGCTATTTCAATTTTTCACGTGTTGCATTTTGAGGTTGAAATTGGAAAATTTTATAAAGTGTCTCGGATGACCATTATGAGTACACGGTTGACTCCGAAAGGGTCGAGATAGTCAGAAAAGAGCACCCGGGGGTAGTAAATGGGTCTCGGGACATTTTTAGACATGATCGAGCCCATGCGGGGCATTAAGTCATTTTTAATTGGCCAATAGGCTTAATTACGGGATTGAGGAATTTTAACCTAGGTTAAAGTGTGTTGGACAGCCATGAGTCATTCCAAAACACAAAGGGTTGAGAGAGGAGAGAAAGTAAAAAGAAGAAGAAGAAAAGAATGATGACAAGAGCAATCCGGGCAAGAATTTCGACATGGGATCGTCGGATTTAATCCACCAAGGTAAGTGTTTTCTTGATTTAATTTGATTTGTAGTTAATGATGTAAATAGTTGTATTTAGATTAATTAATTCTGAAAATTTGAAAGTATGAAATTGAATTGTGATTTTTGGGTTTTGGGTGAAGAAGAGGAAGATTAAATGATTAATGGGGGATTTATAATTTTGTGAGGAATTGGATCAAAAGTTAGGTTATAAATTGATTTGAGAAGTTATTAACTTTATTAGATTTTTTTTTTTAAACCTCATTCATGATATTGTTGGAAGTAATGTTAATGAATATGTTTGGGTTAAATCCATGGAGGGTTGAGGGGTATAAATGGAGAAAAACGAGTTAGAGAAGAAGATAGTTCGTAGTCCATCAGAAAGATAGATTTTGAGGTAGAACCAATCCGATTTACCAGTTTGGTAAAACACGAAAGTAATAGATGTAATCGTCACCGTCTCGTGGGAACTGACCTCATATTTTTTTGTTTTTTTTTGGATTTCATATGATTTTTCTATGAAAGAGTGTCTCAAACCGAAATTCTTTGTGAGGAATAAAATCTGGATTTTTAGGGATGTCCGTAGATGAGTGGACTCTAAAAAATATTAAGGAACATTACTTTTACCCTGAAATTGGATGGGAATGAACATAGTGGTATGGATTTAGATTGTTTGGGATGAACAACCCTTGACAATACATGAATGGATTAGAATGGAAATTTCGAATTGAAATTAGGATACTAACTAGCTTGAGATGTGCTTAGTATATATATATATATATATATATATATATATATATATATATATATATATATATATATATATCACTACGAGAAGTATAATCATAATAATGAAGTACGGGTAACATTGAGTAGCACATGTGTACTTGGGTTGAATAAAAGATTATATGAGTGTTAAATGCATGACAAATATATGATGATACTCGTGATTAACAAATACGGGTAATATTGATAAGTCCAACGAGTACTTAGGATAGGATGAAATCCTAATATGAGAAATATGTCGTGTAAATACCTAAAATGATAATAGGATGTGAATACCTAAATTGATGATAGGTCATGTGAGTACCTAAAATGATGAGAGGTTATATGAATACCTAATAATAATGAAAGGTTTTGTGAATACCTAATATTTTAATAGGGTGTGTGAATACCTATTTGATTGTTTTATTATGTGTATGACATACCTAGCTGCTTGCTATCGCGGGGGGTTGTGTAGAGACGGTCTTATCTCGAGTGACCTTCTGGGGGATATTTGACTTGTATCTCAGAACATAGGACTGTGAAAGACTTATTTGTGAGTTGATAAGTCCGCTGACTATGGGAGCCTAGGTATGTGCGTGACCCATAGGTATGTGAACTATGTTCGCCGCCAATATGTGTGATTTGTTTATATGGTTCGTGGGAGATTTCTGAACCAATAGTCCTTATTTGAGTACGAGACGTACCGAGAAATAATAGCAGAGTATACAATGCACTATAGGTGTATCCTTGGGGTGTTGTGTTAGTATATATATATATATAATGGTGGTGGATATATATGTATACTTTTGTTATACTTACAATGTCATAATTGTAGGCTATTAAGATTGTGTTAATAGATATATATATAATAGTGAGGGATATATATGTATGCTTATGGTATATCCACAATGAGATAATTGCAGACTATTAAGATAGTGAAATCTTATATAAACATAAATAGTAAATACTTAACTTTAGTGTGATAACACTTATTTAAAAATGATAATTATTGAGATCAAATACGATATACTACTAAGAGGGGTAACTAGAAGGATAAGCATTTTTCCTAGTTAGAAGTGTGTCAGATGGCTAGGCAAAATAAATGAATGCGGTAGGTGTGCACTATAGAGGAGATGTGAGATTGTACTCAAGAGAGTGCGATCGTAAAAGCAATTATGAACACTATATACTACGCATTTCATTTATTGCAATAAAATGCTTGCTAAATATTTTTATAAATCGGGTTCTAACCCATTTCTTATACTTCTTCTCTCTTGTCTATGTATATGTATATGTATATTAACAGGTGTCCATCCACAAGGATGCCATAGTTGACTAATCTATTCCAGACTTAGGTAGTTGCAACATTGTGGATGGTTGTCGGATTTGATTTAGACGTATCATTTCTTTATTCCTAGAGTAGGATTCTTATCTCAGTTGTAGATTCATCCAGGGCATGTTTCCCCTTTTACTTTTAGACTCAGTATTTGGTTTATGTATTCATTTATTGAATTATTATTATTGGGATTTTGAGACAATTATTTATTCGACATGTCATTTATTCATGTAGTACTGTTTTAGACTCATGGTTAGGATGAATTGTTTATTTGTTATTTAGAATGCATATTTAATTGTTTAATAAAAAGATAAAATTTGACAATAGTCTTTTTGAATACTAGGTGGTTAGTAAAGTTTTAAAAAGCTTTTCGACAATGATTCTAAGAATGAACCACATGAGATTTCTGTTTTAAATTGATGTAGGACTGATCACCCGATATTTATTTGGGCGGGGTGTCACAATCTTAAAGGTGATTTCTAATATTGTCAGAATATGATTTGAGATGCGTGGCCCTGAAGTCCATCAAGATCCAGGTCGTAACAGATTGTTGGCCCACTTTTCTAGTAAGAACTTTGAGCCGCCTAGTGAGGATTTTCCAGGCAATAATTTTCAATCCTGCCTAGCAGAGGAGATGGAGGAATGGAAGATGGATTTTGACGTCTCTTATGCCCAAGGGATAGGCGGAGCTAACATTATCCTCTCAAATGGAAAGTAGAAGGTCACTCTCTCTTTCAAGCTTGATTTTAAGTGCTCAAAAAATGAAGATGAGTATGAGGCCATCATCTTAGGTTTGTTTTAGGCATTGAGAAGAGAAATCAAAGAGATATGCATATGAGGATACTCTAACTTGATGCGGAAATAAGTTAACGAAGATTTTGCTTTCAAGCATGTTAACTTAGCCCCATATAGATCAATTATTCAAATATTGCTTAGTCAGTTTCTAAAGGTGACAATTGAAAAACATGCTCGAATAATGAATAGTCATCCAAACGCTTTAGACATGATAGCTCAAAAGTTAGAAATGGAGGAGCAGGAAGCTATCATCAAATTTCGACGAAGAACAGTGACAACTACGGTCAAGTCATTATTCCTAAGTGAGGATCTAGAAGACTGGAGGTGGCCTATAGTGAAATAATTGGAAACAAGAGAAGGAAACATGAAGATGTCAGAAAAAGAGAATTATCACTTGGTCTAGAGGACGCTCTACTTTAAGAGCCCATGAGGATTCTTGTTAAGGAGTGCAGGGGAAGAATAGTCTAAAGAAGCAACAATACACGAGAGGCATTGTGGGGATACTGACATTCCCAATTATCAACGGTTTGTAGTGGACAATTATTATTGGCCCACCATGAGCATGGAGGCAGATCGTATGCAACAGTACTGTTTAAAGTGCCAAATGCAATTCAACTAACCCACTGAGTCCAAATTCATAGGAAACTTTGAAGATTAGAGACAACCCTATACATCATACCTTAAAGATAGGAAGCTGCCAACAGAGAGGGCAGATGAAATTTACTTAAAGAAGAGAGTAGCCCATTTCTACTTGGTAGAGAGGGAGATATATAAAAGGTTATAATGAGAAGGCACTGAGATGCGTGAGGAAGGGGGAGTTGAGAAAGTGCCTAAGGAGGCTCATGAGACTCATATGGGGTGCTAAGTTATATGATCAGTTAATGACATTGGGTTACTATTGGTCAATGATGGAGGTTGATTCTATCCATTTTGTAAAAAAAATATAGGGTATGCCAGGTGCACGACAACATGGTCCATACCCCTTAGTTAGATTGCAAAGCCTAGAAGCCCGCACCCCTTCAACACTTGGGCATTTGATCTAGTAGGTAAGATGAGCCTAGCCTCTCATGGAAAGGCTTTATCATCGTTGCTATTGAACTGCATTCCAAGTGGGGCAGAGGAAATACCTTTAAGGAGTGTGATTGCTCAAGTGGTAACCCAATTCATAAGGGAATACATAATATGCAGGTTAATTATTCTAAAATTTATCCTTACGAATGATGGGAATCAGTTCGTATGAAAGGAGATGGGGCTCCTGACAGACAACTACAAGATCGTGCATAATAGTTCAACCATCTCATATCCCAAAAGGAACGGCCAGGAAGAAGCTACAAATAATACGCTAATCATCATCCGGAAGAAAATGATTGACGACATGCAAGGGTCTTGGGATGAAAAGCTACCAATGGTGTTATCGACTTACAGAACCTTGAAAAGAAAGCCAATAGGGATTACTCCGTTCTCACTAGTCCATAAACTAAAGTTGTCCTACTAGTAGAATTAACAGTAACCTAAGCTAGAGTGGCTCTGAGTAATGGTATCATAACAGACCCCAGGCATGTACAGCTGGAAGCATTGGATGAGCACATACATAACTCCAAAGAAAACTTCAAAGTATACACCCAATAACTATCTAGAGCTTAATGAGAATTTGGTTAAGCCTAAAGAGTTTCAAGTAGGGGACTTGGTCTTACAATAATCCACTCACCACCTGATAAGCATGTCGGCATCCAAGTTTAAGCCAACTAGGAAGGCCCTATTATGGTACGACGAGTGGGGGAAGTCAGGATACTACTAGATATCTGAGCCCAAGAGCGGGTGCCTCTAATCCATCAATTGTAAGTGGATAAAGAATTATGCCTGACTCTTTTTAGGTTCATTTCTTTTGGTGATATAAAAAGTTTGCTCTAGCATAGACACTACTTTAGGAAATTTTGAGCAAAGTTCATGTAAATGGTACAGACATTGAATACCACATAACAATGTATGAGTATTAGATATTTTGACCAGTAACATTAAATAAAAATCCTTTACTTATTTCCATTTGTTTCTAATAGATTATGATCACCCACTCACTCACAAGTAGTGAAGTGGGTACATCCATAATAGTGAGGTTATTTTTTCTGGTTGAATATGAAAGAAAATGAGATATATATTTTATGGTAGGTAAAAAATATTTTGATCCTCTATAAAAAAATTACGAGAGGGTCCAGAGTATAAGGAACTTTACTCGTGATACTTGGGGGGTATATCCATCCCAAAGAAAAGTGTAGTGAGAAAAGTCCCTTTAGATATAACACTTTAAATACCCCACAGATTAAGGGGAATTTTTAAAATATTTGACAAATGCCTTTATTTCATTTTGAGAACAATTCTTGAAAAATGAAGTGATGTCTTTACTTATGTTCTACAAATTATTTACCTGATTATTTGAGAATATGAAGTGGGGGTTTATCCCTCGTCTAAGTTATTTCTTTAAAAGTAAAAGGGTTCCAAATGAAATGCTCAACAAGTAACCCGTAGAATAAGGGGCAGTTCTAAAAACTTAGTTTTGCCAAGATTTTGTGAAAACACTCCGATAAAAAAAAAGGAGCAGCTCATAGTAAACAGATAGCGAAAATAACATAAAGATAAAATGAAAATAAACAAATGGAAGAAAAATGTTTATTTTCATTAATATGGAGTAGTATTTATATATATATATATATATATATATATAATGAAAGATACATAGAAAGACAAAGTCTGCATCTCAAAACAAATCAACTAGATAAAACAAAGAAAAGATCATTCCGCGAACGCATATTACCGAAAGAGGGACCTGCCTCCTGAGAAAACTGCTCCTCAATTCAGGAGAACTTAGCCTTATCATCAGAGTCACCAGTCTCAAGCTTGGTTAACTTATCCTCGAGCAACTGAATCTGGTACGAGACTGAGCTCTAGTTTGTCTAGATACATGGAGTCTCATCATCTTCCTAAAAAATATGCTAAGGAAACGGCTAAATTCAGTGTCAATCCAATTAAACTGAAAATGGTAAACCTTTTTAAAAATTATGGAGAGCTTGCAAAAATAATGAAGTCCTTATACTGGTTAGCTCGGTAGGTGAAGTAGATAGAAAATCATGGATATGGATGGCAAAGGGTTTCAGGTTGAATACAGTGAGGCCATTGATTTTAAGAACACTCTGAGATGGGAAAGTCTTAGGATGGTGCTCTAGGATCATCTCCAACACCTCCCTCTTCTGAATCCTAAACCTTTTAGACAACTCCCCGTTCCATAGATCCCTCATGAAAGCCTCAGGAGACTCTACCTCAATTTCTTCATAGCCTGTGTTCCTATATTCAAGCTCAGAAGGAAGGAAAGAGGACTCATCACCAGAACCCTCTGCACTATTAGAATGAGTGTCCTCAGAGCTAGGCCCTTCATCATCATCTGCCACCATAGGCTCACTCACAAGATCCTGAAAATAAGAAACACATGAAGAGTATATAAGGAAGGGAAGAAGAAGAATTAAATAGAATCACTTAGAAAAGAGAAAGAAAGTGAAGAGTTTACCCCTAGGCTAAGGAGGGTGAAAATGCTGCCTACAAACCGAGAGGATCCTCCAAGATGTGTTGTGCCAACCTAGTAAGACAGAATAAGAATAACATTAATAGAGAACTTGCTCATTAGAATTTAAGACTCTATGGAAAAAATTCAAAACAAATTGGGTATGATAGCATAATACCTAAAGAGTGTTCACTACAGCGCTCGCAGTCTGCTCCACGGGTATATGAACACTTGCCTCCCTAACATGAAAATAGGGAAACATAGGTGTGATGGTACGAGACTTGCACAGTAAAAGTAAGAATGAAAACTGGGGAAAATAAAAAAGAGTGAATAAGGTATAACTGTATAATACCTGACATACAACAGCTTCCCCAAGATGTTTTTCAATTACAAGAACAATCGCAACACTAACTTGAAAACAAGGAAAGAGGAAAGTGTTAGAGAACACTTGCTCAGAAAAACCAAGTTGGAAAGAAAAAGCATATCCAAGTAAGTAGCTGTGGAGTCTCCTCCATAATGCTAACTGGGTGTCCCACACACATAGGGACCTCAGCATCACTAGATAAAGTGTAAGCAAACAAAGAAGTGTTAGTAAATTACTTGCACTGGAGTGACAAGTCTATCAAATAGGTATGTCAAAATGAGTACCTGGGGGGTCACCTCTGCAATGCTCGTGGAATGTCCCACAAGTAAAGGGACCTTAATAACACATACTTAAAGGTAGGGAAATAAGAAAGTGTTAACAAATCATTTATGCATAAAACTAAAGTCTAGTGAATAGATATGTTGAAATAAATACCTGGGGAGCTACCTCCGTAGTGCTAATAGCTTATCCCGTGGACTGGGGGACTTCAATAGTGTCAGCCTGGAGAATCAAGAAATATAGAATAAATCATCTAGATGACTTACACAGTATGAGGCCAAGAAAATTAAAACAACAAGGATGATTATATACCTGAGAGACCTTGGCAAAAGGGTACTCGAAGGAAGACTCGCAAGAGGGCCCATAAAAATAGGAGCTTATGAACGAACCGCAAAGAAAAGGGAGGAAAATAATAATCTAGTGTCCCTCTAGTAGAAGAATTATAGGTGTAGAGAACACAAGAGAAATAAGTAAATACTTGGGGTGGAGGGGTAGCTGAACTGCTCACTAGTACACCAACTCTAGAGGTAGTTGGGGTTGTAGTACTGATGCTGGCCTCAAAATGCAAACAAATAAGAAGTGAGTTACAACCTAAGTAAAGTATAGAGCAACAAGCTATTAAAAACTATAGACAAGAATATCTAAGTACTTGAATCCTAGGATGGGGAGAAGGTCTTAGATCAACTATAGGGGCTATCGGGGTTCTCATATCAACATGCCAACAAATAGTTCATCCAAAAAAAACTAAGTAAAGAAAAAAGGGGGAAATAAAAAATCTAGAAGGATAAGTACTTGTGTGAAGGATAAACTTCTGAAATATGTTCACTCATAACCACAATGTAAACAAGTTGGCTGCAAAGAAGTTGAACTAATAGCCTCCTATCCATGGGAAGATAGACTCTGTGAATAGATATTCTTCCAGAAGGGGCAAACCTAGGAATAAAAACTCCTATAGGTAGGAGTATTCCCCCACTAGTGGCGGGGCTATCTGAAATGGAGCCCTACAACATAAAGTTCATATGTGACCAAGTTAGAGTGAGAATGGTCAGAAACAGGAGCCAAAGCACATGTCAATAAAACACTAAAGAAATACCTCTGCATATAGGGTAACAAAAGGCCCAACAATAGAGTTTCTCGCTCAAGAAAGGGGAAGAGGCCTAGGAGGTGGATTAGAAGTTATAGTCACCTATTAGGCGGTCAAATGTTCAAATAAGTTAATAAGAGGAGTCATTATCTAATAGATAAAGAAACCTAAATATACAAGTATTTGAAAAGATAATGAGTAACTTCACAGTGAGAGAGGCAACAGAACAACCCATTGTAGAAGTGGCAAATATGGTGGACAACTGTAAAGTAAATAAATATAAGAAATATTAAAGATAGTTGGATAGATAAAAAAACAAATTCAAACTTTAAAGTTTTGATAACAAAACCTCTCAAGCAAGACCTAAAGAGGAGACCAACATGGAGTTCCTCTCAAGTAGGAAGGGAAATCTTTGAATGGGAGTGGGTAAGGGAGAGATGGTGGTCCTACCCCTGAAGGGACACTCTTCCCTATGGAAGCATCCTATTAAAAAGAAGAAACCAAGATTAAAAGTTAGGAAACATAGTGAAAAAATCAAGAGAAACCAAAGGAAATAATTAAACCACTTATAGTGGAAGTACGAGGGGCTTGCCCGTAAGGAAGTTGCCCGGTAGTGGGGCTAGAGGCAGAAGACGAGTATATCATAGTATCCTCCTGCTCTCAGTCATAACCCCTCGAAGCTGATAATAGAGTACAAGTGTCAGACCAATGAGCATGGTGAGGATCAATGACACCAATGTCATTTGAAGAAGAATTATTACTATCATAGGCAGTGGTGCTTACATAATCAACCAGTTCATCTTCAGGTGAGCAAGTGGGAAACAAGAATTCAAAACTTTATAATTGGAAATTTCACTAAGTAAAAGAGAATTAGTTAAAGTACCTTCTATGGGGGGCAGATGAGACGGATGGTTCCTGAGTTGGAATACCCAAGGCCTCATAGCCTTGTTCACAAACAGTATGATAGGTCTCCTTAATCCCCAGAGTATCAGTATCTAAATCTTAGTCTCTAACAAGGGAGGGAGTAGTAGGCCTAGCAATATTCTTCTTCATACTTTCTCAACTCCTCATAAGAGAAGGAGGAGGAGCAGGAGTATTAATGGGTGAAGGGACAAAATTTAACACATTAGTGTCTGAATGCTTTCTCTTCGAGTTGGGCTTGGATGCAGCCTTCCCTTTTCCTTTTGCCTTGGCTAGTTGGGGCTCTAGATGTTTTGCATAGATAGTCTCCTCACACAAAGGATTTACCAAAATGGGAGTAACTTGCTCGAGAGGAGTCTTCACAACAGTATTATGATACCATGATTCTTTTTATGTCCTTTTACCCAATTACTTATAATTATTGGGTATCTTAGTGGGAATGGTATCTAGAGGCACATCTACTATGAAGTTCTTGATCAAAGAAACTTGATGTTATCAAAGTTTGAACCACGAGCGAGTGAACAAAGGGAGGTAATCATGAATAGGCACAAAAATATCCCCAATTCCATAAGTCCTATAAAGCATCCCCTCGAGGGAAAAATTAGTGTATGCTTCCAAATATAATTCCGAGGGAGATGTATTCAATGGGTAGGTAGGGGTGAGGACTCCCTCATCATAGCTAAATTGTCTCATCACTCGCCCAGAGTGCTAAAACTCCACACTTGGGCTAAGTTCAGTCAGTGAAGGAAGAGTGAAAGGAAGAAGCATTGACATCATAGAAATATGGGGGAATGTATACACACACCTCACACTAGAAGGGCAATAAAAAGTACCCCCATAATCTGAGAATGAGCTCCATGAGAAAACACCCCCACTCGCTTACAACAGGGGAAGAAAGAGAATTCTTCCATATTGTCAATAAGGTGGCCCAAAGGATTTTGGGATACTTCTTGTGCCACCTGGTAATTCGAGCAGCATCACTATGGCAGGTACGTGCTTCTGGAGAAAAATGTGGAAACCTATGAATAAGTAAAGCCAACAAGATAAATTTTTTTTAACAAAACTGGTCACATCAGAACGATAACTAGATCGTTCCATATCCACATGGGAAGAATTTAGCCAAGTGTACATTGAGCCCAAAATAAGGGCTGCGAGGGGCACCTCCTTCCCTTAAGCAAGGCTAACTGTCAACACAAAAATTAACTCACAAGGAGAATCATTTAGTCTCCTTGGGAATAGAAATATACTAAAAAAAAGTGACAAAAAATGCTGCTAAGTGTGAAGGAGACCTGATTTTCGGCCTATCTTGGTCTTGGGCACTCTTCTTGAGATTCCCTCTTTAGGGGTGGATTAAAAGTTCCTGAACCACAACCTTTCCCATTTCACAAAACATTTCTCAATGGAACCTATCTTGTTGATAGCAACATAATGAGTGCACACAGATAAGGCTTCGTGCAGTTCCTAGTACATCTTCTCCTTCTCATCATCCTCAAATCCATAAGTAAAGACATGGATCCCAAAATAGGGGAGGCTAGTCAACACGCATGTACTCTTTATTGTAATGGTGAACTCCCCCCAACCAGTAATGAAATTATGCGAGTCCATACTCCTGTGAGAAGCCAGCATATTAAAAATGAAGTGTTTAGCAGTAGTGCAATTTTTATAACACTGAATGGTCCTCGCCGGACCAATCCCCTCGATGATGACATTATGAGAAGAATAAACAAGCACATGATCTACTCAAAGGTCCCACTCATATGGGGCACCTAGATAGACATTGAAATTGATGTGGGAATGGGTAAACTCACCCCTATCCACCTTAACTCGCACAATACTATCAGCTAAAATAATAAGAGTATCAATGGACTCACTCAAACCCAAGTGAGGTTACTCGTTAATCTTTTTCACAAACTCCTCCTTAAAATGCTCAGGGGACTACATGAAGGTATCCTTCTTCTAAAATAGGGGGCAAGACGATAAATCCCAAAGTCTCTTTTCGAGCGCTTGTCGAGGAACTCTCTCTCAAATATTGAGAGGGTGATGTCAGATGAAGCACCACTAAACCCACCAGCAGGGGTGGTAGTGGAGATGACAGTTGTGGCAATCACAGTGGAAATGCCCGTGGTAAGGATGGTTGAAAATGTCACTTAAATAGGGAATGAATTGATCATAAGCTCACTCGCGGAAATAAAAATAGTGGTGGAAGAAACCTTGGAGAAAGAGGCCATGGACAAATTGAAAGATTGAAGGATTGAGTTATGAAGGAATAGAGTTCAAAAGGGATGACGATTTCTCTCTCTAAAAAGCTCTAGAGTGAAAGTTTGAAAGTGATAAATGTAAAATGAAAATATTTTGAAAAGGGGGTTTTATACCTAGGAAGGTTCGCACATTTGGAGGACTAAAAAGGGGATAAAATAATTACCCAAATGATGGGATGCATGTTTCGAAGAAAACATATGTCTCCTAAAGACAATAAATGAAGGTTGAAGTGACCAGGGAATTAAATGCCAAATAGTGTAATGATACGATGAACAAACCCCTTCAAATTCCAAGACAAACTGATGATTATTTCATGTAATACCCTTTGGTCTACCAAACACAAATACTTTTGAACGGGGGGGCTAATGTACAAGGGTACCCACTCAGTTACTCATAAGCAGGCCCAATGGGGCGAGAGGTCTTAAGGACAAGAGGGTCCATAATGAGTGGCCCCAACTCCCAAAGTGATCCAAGACTAAGGTTTTAGCGAGAAGGTATACCATGAGTGGTCCCAACCCCCAAAGACTGATGTTTGGGCAAGAGGGTCCATCACGAGTGGCCCCAAACCCCAAAATGATCCAAGACTGAGGTTTGGGCGAGAGGGTCCACTACAAGTGGTCCCAAGCCCCAAAATGATCCAAGACTGAGGTTTAGGTGAGAGGATCCACTATGAGTGGTCTCATTCCTAAAATAATTAAAAAATAGATGTTAGGGCGAAAGGATCCACCGCAAGTGGTCCCATGGCCAAAATAATCCTAACGTAGAAGTTTTGATGAAAAGTCTCACCACGAGTGGCCCCATTCCCAAAATAAGTCAAGATAGAAATATTGGCAAGAAGGCTTACAGTGAGCAGACCTAGGTTAAGCAATCAAAGGAAAAATGAAAATGTCCATGGGTGCTCAACGAGCAACCCCAAGATAAAAGAAGAAATGATTGAGAAGACCAAAAATATGGAGGTAACGCTCATAGCCTAAGAACTATTATTATAAGTCCTCACTTGACAAAATAGTTATTAACATTATTTCTTTATTACACAGGTAGACTTGATTGAGCAAGCAGGGCTCGAGCAGGACAGTTGGGATCTTTTGAGAATTTTGGTTTGGTGACTGAGAGATAAGGTGTGTTGAACGAAGCAAAACCAAATCACTTGACACTTTAGGAAAGAGATAACACTACTAGAGAAACGCTATTGGTCACTCAATCACTCCCACAACCCACATTTAGAATGAATGACTGAGTGGCGAAGAGGCTCTCATAAAAGTATATTCTAAATGACCATCGGTGAGTGGCCTTCAAGGCCACTCGCAAGCTTTAACAAAAGTTTGCACAACAAGTTAGCATTTGAAAAGATATTTACCAAATCACACATTTTGGAACTATTAGCCAACATAATTTTTTTTAACTTTGGCATGCACTAGGTGTCGCCTATCAGAGGGGACGTGCGGCTAATAGACAAACATAGACAAAAGGTACATTGCAAAGCCTGTCCCTAAAAGTGACTTGTTTAGGCACCAAACATCCATAATATTTATCTATAAATAAGACCCTTGAGTAAGATCAAGATATATAGAGAACTCAAGTTATCACTGTTACTCTGTCAAAATCACTTTGCTCCCTCTTAAGTGTCAAAGTTCTTGTCTCTTCACTCCCCCTTATATCCATCACTTTCAGGAGATCTCTCCCTCTTTTTCTCTTAGACATTATCATTATTATAAAAGTTGTTACTCATTACTCTCTTTTCAAGAAGAAAGTTACAGAAGAACTCCATTATTACCAAAAGTAGAAGGTTTTCTCTCCTAGCTACTCTTGACAATTTGAAGGCCTTTAAGACAACATCCATTGGAGTGGGTCACGTGTCAACCTTTTTAGTTCTTCATAGACCCCAATATAACCACCCTCCTAAATTATTTAATGAAGTTAAAGCATTACTTCAAATCCTACTCAATAATAGTCATTACTTCATTTCCACTCAAGCCAGTCCTCAGGAAATCCGACCTATTTGTACCGATGTCCAAATGGTCAGTTTAAATGGAATATTCGTTATACATTATCAATCGAGGGCTGAAATCAAAGGGCAAAGGCTGGCATATTTCATCGTCGTGCTCACAGGGGTACATGAACCTAACAACAAAGAACTCACTAATAATGAAACCAATAAAGCATCCAATAAACTTATGAAGTTGACTTCCTATATTGCCGAGCCTCTAACTCAAAAGGGACATGGGAATCACTCCAAAGAAAACTATAATCGAGCATGAAATCAGACTCGAGTTTGAAGCATCCAATAACGAGGCTGAATATGATACCTCCATTGCCAGATTCAGGAAAGACCTATCTCTTTCCTTAAGTCACCTTGATGTTTATTTTGACTCAATGTTGTTTTCTAATTAACTATCAGAAGACAAATTCCAGAGATGAATGAATGTTAGCACATTTAAAAGTTGTCCAGGACCTTGTTACCCAATTTGAGAAAATAAATATTCAATAGTTCCCCCATGGAAATAATATCCAAGTGGATGCATTGTCCATTTTGGGTTCAGTAGTTTATTTTGACCTCAAACAAACGATTGATATTGAATACATCGCTCAACAAAGCATCATAAATCCAAAGGTCTTTGAATAATTCCTTTCCATCCAAAGAACTCCCAGCTAGATGGATATGATCATGACCTACTTATAAAATGACATTTTACCAAACGATAAGAAGGAGACCCATCCGATCACGGTGAAAGATTCTCAGTTCTACTTTTAACCTGAAGGCCATCTCTACAGGCTATGTTTTATAGGTCTTTACCTTCAATATGAAGTGACATCGACCAAGTGATAAACGAATTTCACAATGGAATTTGCAGAAGTCATGACATAAGAAGTTCTTTGGCATTGAGAACCATCAAGGAAGGCTATTAGTTGCCTTACATATAGAAAGATGCGGTATCCTAAAAATATCAAGATTTCTCAAATATGCTTCACCAACTGGCCAACAACCTAACATCATTGACTAGCCTGTGGCCGTTTGCTCAATGGGAAAGGGACAATGTGGGTCCTTTACTTGCAATACCTGGAACGAATTATTTTACTAAGTGAATAAAAGTTGAACCATTGGCAAGAATCAAATATACTCACATGATCAAATTAATCTCTAGCAGCATTATAACAAGCATTGGTGTGATCAGAATGATAATTATTATTGATGGGACATAATTTAAAAAAGGACAATTCTATGACTTATGCAATAGACACAACACCAATCAGCATTACATTCCAATAGCCTACCCTCAAAGAAATGAGAAGGCTGAGGCCTCCAATAAAATGATACTCGATGGAATAAAGAAGAGTCTTGAGAAATATGAAGGCGCATGGGTGGATATATTTCCCATGTCCTCTAGGCGTATCGAATAACTCCCAAGAGGTCGATTGGGGAGATGCCCTTTGCCTTAGCTTATGGGATATAAGTCATAATTAAATTGGAAGATGGGTCATTGACCATGATGACAATCATAGCTGACATAGCCGAGGAAATAATAGAAGAAGCCTTGATCAAACTTATTTTTTACCAACAACAGTTGTGAAGGAAATGTAAGAAAGGTGTTAAGCCTAGGAAGTTCGAAGTCGGAGATTACCTCCTCAAAAAAGTGATCGGTAGAAGAAGCCATCAGATGGAGAGGTAGTCCCTAACTAGGAATGAGCCTTCAAGATTAGCATAGACGATCTCTAAGGAGGCTTCCATTTGGAAATAATGGTGGGAAGGGAGATACCTAAGGCCTAGGATGCGGCCAACCTAAGGAAATTTTATTTTTAGCTTTATTTAAAGTTTGATGTTCGGTCTCTTAAATAATTTCAAGTTAAATTAATACAATCTTACTAGTCAAATGGCAGGCTTGAGTTATTTATTATCTTTTATTAAGGATTTGCTAAGTTTTCATCAAATCAATATCTAATTGACAATTTAAATGACTTTGTGAGATTAGATTTAATTAAAACTCCAGATTATATTTGTTCGTGACTAAAAAACACAAAAGCATTAACAAGTCATCATGTAAGAAAAAAACCTATTGGGGATCCCTAGGCACTAAGTGTCCCAACTTAGTCAGCTAAAATCTTGAACGGATGGATGGCCTAGCGACCAGATGTATTTTCTTCATAGTTTGACCTTGGCCTAAGACTGTGTCACGACACTTTTTAAAAGGTAAGGCACATGAAAAGTATATTCTCGGTATAAAACATGAGAAAATATAAACCACTAGATGAATTTAATAACTTTATTCATAATAAAAAATATTTACATGGCTATTTAGCGGATTACAAAAATCCCACAATGCTAGTCAAAAGAGTATATATATATATATATATATATATATATATATATATATATATATATATATATATATATATATATATATGTGTGTGTGTGTGTGTGTGTGTGTGTGTGTGTGTGTGTGTGTGTGTGTGTTTGTTGGCAGCAACAACACCCCTCGTCTCTGATGAGTTATTAGCTCGACGAATGCAACTCTTCATCTATC
Source organism: Sambucus nigra (assembly GCA_949130495.1). Taxonomy (NCBI): domain Eukaryota; kingdom Viridiplantae; phylum Streptophyta; class Magnoliopsida; order Dipsacales; family Adoxaceae; genus Sambucus; species Sambucus nigra. Next base: position 11,374,590 of record OX422212.1, on the reverse strand, counting down.
AGTAGGATTGTGTTGGAACTCATCATCACTATCATGAGCCAGCAGATAATTCCTCACCCATTGAAAATGAATGGCAACATAAGTGATCCAACACTCATTGCTCCAAATAGGAGTATGCCTATAGGCAGGGCACTCCACTTGATACTAGTAACAAAGCTCAGAGTTCTTGGGTACCTTCATAACGGCTAAGGAATTGATGCATCCATGTTTATAGGCTACCTTTTTATCCTCATCCAGAAGAAGAGAGGCATCCATCCAGCCCTCGCCATAACCTGAAGCCCAAATTGCTTTTGAACTCCTCCTAAAGAGGTATTTCAACTTCATTATTTCACGATCAAAACCTACCTGATCATTTCATCTCTCTTGGAATCCTCCCCAGCCTTAAAAGGTTTTCCCTTAGGGAATTGTTCTTATTTTGCACTAGCTCACCATATCACCCGAATCTTAGACCTCGGCTATATAACCCAAATTTTGGCATTCTTCTCATTCTAAAAGACCATCGTGGAAATTATTAAAGCCTCTTGAGTATTCTAAAAATCTATCTCGATCTCATCATGGGCTTTGGATGGGTCGGACCTCAAATTAAGGATTTTGATGAAGTTGACCAAGAATTACAAAATGGGAACATCACAAGTTAGCAATATAAAGAAAACTCCAAGGGATTTGTTTGATAAATATTAAAAGACTTACCCGGGAAAACACCTAAGAAGCATGGGATACTAGATGAACAGCGGTCATCCTATCAACTTGCTACCAATCTTCTTGCAAAATGGCCCCCTCAGCAAGGTTGGGCCAGGCTGGCATTCTTTGTGACCGATATAATAGAACTCCCTCTATTGGAGGTATCCACCTTCTTTGTGGGGATATTAATAGTAGGGTTAGCAAACCCAGTCCTTATTTTCTTTTGGTCCTAGTTTTTTTTTGGGGGGTGGGGGGAATCCAACAAGTGTCCTGGGTCGAATGGTCCCCTAACCTGCTTCTTCTTGGCTTAGTGTAATTTTGGAGAGAGGGGTACATCAAACTCATACAAGAGAGTGAGCATCCTATTTCTTGGAGACATTACTTCTTTATGTAGTGTAACATGAATGAAGTTCATATTTAAAGGATCAAATGAAGCCGTAGTAGATGTTGTTGAAGACCCTCCACTAGTTGATGGGACGGGGATATATGCGATGGAATCAACAAGAATGGAGATGAAATAGGTTGTGGTGTTTCCATATTCTAGCAAAAGTGATGTTGACCTTGGATGTTAGGTACCGAGTGACAATGGCCTTTTTACTTTCCAACCTTTTACAATCTTGATTAGATTAATGTGAGAGGGAGTGGGATCCTTTTTCTTCGAATCCTCTACATATAGAAAAAATATAAGGACAACTAATAAGAAATTTATGCATTAACTAATTACAAACAACAAAATATAATTAAAAAACAAAATTTAACCTATTATGTGCCCCCTACTCGGGCATCTATATTCTCTATAGATCTCACCACCCTTAGGAATCAGTGGATATTACCATTGTCTAGTAATGAACCTATAACCCCAATTGCCCTTATTGGAGTCAAGGAGATTATTGACCAAGACTCTATACGTATTCCTTACTTTCTGATTGAAGAAATTTTTATTCTTTTTTCTCCACGAATAACAATACCTTATCTTTATAATTTAAATTTGAATTCCATACACCCCGTTGATCATGTGAACCCTATCTCCACTTATTTGGGGAGTACTAGGAAAGAATAAACTTGTCACAAAACTCCAAGAAAAGTTTATTTGGGAATAAGTAATACCTCCTTAAACACTGACATGGAATAAATCTAGTGGCCGCATTTGACATTGTAACATTCACTCGAATGTTCAACACACTCAATCACCACCCATTTAGGGATAGAATGCCTTTTTTACACCTCTATTGTCGTATCGTATACAATATACACCATTTTATCAACTCAAGAAAGAGATAAATGACGAAAAATATGGGAAAAGAAGTGATCATTACTGAGAAAGTGAAAAATGAAAGAGTGAGAAGGCTTACAAGTGAAGAAATTGCATAAAGATCTGGAGTCTTGAATAATGGAAGTGAAAGTAAGAATTGGAGGTAGAAATCCATTGAGGTGGCTTGGTTCAACTTCTAATGCAACTCATCATTTGAAGAGAGACCCAAGATAACGGTTGACACATGTGTCTCAACCCTTGGTCTTTTCACACGCTTTTTACCAGTGTACCCTTAAGTAATCCTAGTAAATTATTAGCGTGTCTTTTAAGGTTCAACGGACAGAACATGCCAAGTTTTTCCTTTAAAAATTACCAAGTATTGGAACATTTCGTTATCTCAATTGGTAATCACATGTCACTTTTGACCAAGATTATCTCTCATCATTAATCAAACTTCCCTGCCTTATTTAGGCCACAAAGCTTTAGTGGTAATTATGGGGGAATTATCCAGACGGTCCGAATACTTAGGACTCTATAACACTTTTCCGATAGAGCAAGATTAATGATCACAGTTTTGGATAATGACAAAGGAGAATCAAGGTATCGACTATCTTGGGGAAGATCAATTCTACCATAATACGATTGCATCACAAAGACCTAGAGTCCTACATGACTCAATATCCTTTATTTCCCTATAAATGTAACCTTCCCTTAGGAAAAGGGGCGTGCAATTTTCTTATTATGAACCAATTAATAAGAAAATAGGTAAATACCCATGAATGTAGGCACGTTACTGAACTACATACATTTTACCTTATGTACTCATGTGCTCATTACTTTTTCTTCATCATTGTTTGTTTATGATTAATACTAATTAGGATTTTACCATCTACACCTACCCTTAGAGAAACTTGCATACACATTGGTGATAGCCTCTCATAAGTTAAAACATTACATTGAGGCACACGTTATCATCATTCTGACCTACTTTCCTCTAAAGGTATTCCTCCAAAACGTCGATTTATATAGAAGAATGTGCAAGTTATCTATGGAGCTGGAGAGATTTGACATCCAATATTAATTTAGGATATTGATCAAGGGGCGGGTTCTAGTTTAATTTATCTTCAAATTATCCAATGACCAAGAACCTAAGGAAGTTAGCACCAGAAGTGAAGAAAATGTTCAATAAGAGGTGGAATAAGTATAAAGATGGACCCTCCAATTTTAAGGGGTAGGATTAGGGATAGTACTAGTATCCCTAGAGAATATTATCGTCGATAAGTCAATATGCTTAGAATTTAAAGTCTCCAACAATGAAGCAGAGTATGATGCATCAATCGCCGGTTTGAAAAGGGCACTCTCCTTAGGTGTTCATCACCTTGACTTATTTTGTGATGCAAGGAGGGTTTCAAATAAAATAATAGGAGACTAAAATGCCAATGATCAATGTATGGATGTATACTTGAGGAGGCCCAAGCCATATTCACTCAGTTTAAACATGTTCATGTGTAATAGTTCCCAATAGGGAACAACAGTAACAAAGAGGCCTTGGTCATAATTCAGCCATAAAGGGAGACCTTAGGTTAACAATTCAATTAGGGTATCTCAATCAACCCTACATCAATAAGGGGAAGTTGATAGAGAAGTTTATAGCCATTTGAAGGTTCCCAAGATGGATGGATCCAATAGTCCTAAAAATGGATGTTTACTTGACAATAAGAAGAAAACACACACGATTGAGGTGAAAGTTGCTCGTTTCCATTTGTCATTAGATGGAAAGCTTCATCATTGATCCTTTTATGGATCATATCTACAATATGTTCACTATGATAATGTTAACCAAATCATTTACGAGTACCATGAGGGGATACGTAGAAGCCACACAGTTGCGGACCACTCACTGACGTTCAAAGCTATACAAGAAGGATATTAGTGGCCATATATGCAACATGACATAATTACATACCTTAAGAAATGTAAAAATTACGAGTTTTTTCACCATTGGTGCATCATCTTGCTAGTTACATTAAATCCATCACGACCCCTGGACTTTGGCACAAAGGGTATTGGACATTATTGGTACTCTACCTATAACATTCGATAATAGGTAGTTCCTTTTGGTTGACAAGGATTACTTTTCAAAATGGGTTTAAGGAAAACTGCTGGCAAACATTTATTATATTGTATTATCAAATTTATTTGGAGGAACATCATAACTCGTTCTTGCATGCCTCGGATCATCATAATAGATTACGAAACACAATTTGAGAGAGATCATTTAAATTTTATGAACAAGCACAATATTAGGCAATACTACGTTTCAGTGGCCTACCCCAGAGCAACAGACAATCATAAGATTCTAATGAGATAGTCCTTGATGGGATAAGGAAGAGGCTAGAGAAAGAGAAGGGCACATGGGTCGACCACATTCCCCAAGTTCTATGGGAATACCAAATTACACTCATGAGATCCATGGGGAAATCACCCTTTGATTTAACTTACGAAATGGAAGTTTTCACTCCACTGTAGGCAGAACTGACAACCATGAAGTTCTCCCTAGTCGCCCAAGGTCTCAAGAGTGAAGCAATCAGATCTGAACATGACCAAATATATCGAAGGAGAGAATTGGGCATCATAAAGTCTACCTCCTATCAATAGTATTTGGCTAAGAATTACAATAGCAGAGTCAAGGCAATGATCTTTAAGGTCGGGGACAACATCCTAAGGAAGATTGTGGGCATTACAAAAAATCCCTTAAATGGAAAGTTTAAGCCTAATTGGGAAGGACCATTCAAAGTTATTAGGGATAACTTACAGAGACCCTACCACTTATAAATAATTGGGGGAAAGAAAGTTCCCCGAGCATGGAATGCAACCAACCTCAAAAAGTTTAACTTTTAGTTTTAGTTTATCTCAATTTTGAATTAATTATGAAACACTTTCTTCGTTTTCTTGCAAATATTTATTTATCAAGATTTATGTTAGACCTGAACATAGAATGCAACCAACCTTATGAAGTTCTCAATTTTGAATTGCTTTCTAGACATTCATTCTCTTAAATGTTTTGCATATATTTGTTTATTAATATTTAATTTAGAATTCTATTTCAGAACTTATTCTTTTATCTCTTTGCATTATTCTAAGTGGCAAGAAATATGTATTTAATAAGGAAGATTGTCAGTCAAATGGATTGTCTTTGGCTTTTTATCCATTACCCCATGTGTTTATCTTCTTTCAATGTCTTCTTTTTGATTGATTAATTGGTCGACCAAGGGCTACTATTCTATCCCCTGCCATGGATTTTTCTTCTAATGTCTTCTTAAAGACCGATTGGCTGGTCGATCAAGGACCACCATCTAATCTTCGATCGAGAACTAAGACTTTTTTTGTTATTTAATAAAACATATAATATTTCTCATAGAAAATAAAAGTCCTACGAGGAAACCTTATGCACCTAATATTAACTAGGTCAGAAAAAACATAGTTGGGAGATGATCCCATAAACAGTTGAATTATTACTTTTCTACTTCTAGGCCCAAGTCTTGATGTGATGAAATCACATAAAAGGTAAGACCAGGGACCACTCAATATCAGGGAAATCAAAATGTTAAAAATATATATTAATACTCATCTATTACAAGGAAATTAAAATTGTGAAAGATTTATAACAAAAAGTAATTAGGAATGGGTCACTTGGCTGACTTTAAAAAGTTGACCTTATAAGATTCATCTCCATTGGTTGGATCATCCCACTCGGGGAGCTTGATGGTATCATCAAAGTCTCTAAGTCCTGCTGGTTCGCCTGGAGTCACCCTATTGACTAAGTGAGGATATCATTGGTGTTCATCATCCCTATTGAATGCATGGTTCCCCAAATATTTCATTATTAAACTAATTGAAATGGCACCCATGAAGCATCAAATTTGGTAAGGGTGTTATAAGAGTGGAAACTAGGATCATACTAATACCACAACTCGAAATCCAATGGCACTTTTACAGCAACTAAGCTATTAACTCATCCATTTTTATAGACAATATTCTGAGCATCGGTTAAGGTAACATCATAATTGAGAAGAACATTATCATAACCATCATTACACACTTGGAAAGTTTGCTTATGGAATTGAAATATAAGATAATCAAGTTTCTCAAATAGAATTTTGATGATAGCCTTTTATGTTAAGAGATTTGTATATCTTTTTAGCTCTTCCCGTAACTAATTATTCTCCTTTTCAAGAAATTAAAGCTCCCTCTCCTACTTTCGTTTCTGGTAGAGACTTTTTGTCTCTCATAAGCTCATCCCTCGAGCCATTATTATCCTTCCAAATAAGAACAATGGCCTCCCTCGCACCCAAGAGGTCGACTTTAAGAATATAAGTCTTTTTATCATGCATGGACTCTGAATTGGCTAACTTTCGATCAAGTCCTCCATCTTTAGCTAATTGAGCTACATCCTTTTCAGAATTATCCTTAAAACTGTCTAAATGTTCACTATGACTAGCTTGGTTGACATAAATCATGCCATTATAAATAACATTGGCCACCACAATCTGATGGAAAAGTCAATGCATATCTGAGTAGGCTTCTTTTGCTCATGAAGATGAATCAAACCCAATATCTGGGTATGGTTTCCATCATCATCAATATCATCACAACTAGAAGTGACGAGCATTTGATGTTGTTTCAAAGTCACGATACACAATGACAAATACTGCATATCTTGCATCAAACTGAAAATGGCAAGGACACGTGGTTGTTCATTCAACCCAATAAAGCAAAATTTACAATAAACATTAAATGACAAGTAAATATCAAGGTTTATTAAAACTTTGGATTTTATTAACAAAATTTAATGGGGAAAACCCCTAATTGTAGACTGGAGGAAAGAAAAAATAAATAAAATGTCTTATAAAAATATCTAAGTTGAGCTCATCGTGGCTTTCTCTGCCACCTTTGCCTTCTCAATAGCTTGAGCAATATTAATGTCTTCCAGTTGGTTGGCCCCATCCTTAGACTTTTCATCATCTTGATGAGCGCCCACCTATTTGATAATATTGATAGTGTTAGAGATTTTTTCTCTTTCTGAGCATCATGTTGAGATCCGAATTGTTTCTGTTGGTCGGCCACAGCGTTGGGCATATCAACACTGATAGTCTGGTTGTTGAGAAATTATTCCTCGTCATTATCATCTCATCATCGATTAGAGGAGAGGATCTTGCATTATTCTCCTTGAATAACTTAGAGTCATCCGAGATTCCAGTTTATATAAGGTATTCATCCTAGCCATTATTAAAAAAATACATTATTGAGATATTCAGTCTGCTTTTGAGCTTTGGAAAAGGCCTTATCCCAGACATGAGTAAAAGCATTATATTTGGCATGTGTAACTCTAGACACTTCCTCTTCATCCCTGACTTTCCATCTTTGACCTCAACCTTGGCCTTTTTAGCATCGTTCTTGGCCTTTTTGGCAGCAGTGACAAGGTCGGAGCACTCCCTAATCTTTTTATTGAGATCCACATTTGTAATATCCAACTTTAAAACCTTCTTCCCAAGGTCCTTTACCTTGGAAACCTCAGCATCATCATCTTTCTGGACAAGTATAGATCCTTGGTAACCTCATCCAACTCCACAACCAAGTCATAGGAGGACTTCCTTAGAGCAATATCTATTTCCAACATATAGTTGTAGTGAACCAATAACATCAAAACACGGAAGAAAGGAAAGTCAATAACCCACGACTAAGAAATGATATAATTAAAAATAAATGCGAAAATTCAAACTTATAAGAGGCCATTCGATATCGAGTTAGACTCACAGAGGTGGACATTTTAGTAGGAGGGCAGACCAACCGAATCAAATCACACTTCAAGTCATAATCGATAACATATTTGCCTTTGTTTGCATCAGTCTTCCCCATAGTAATAGAAGGGGGGGAGGAGCCTTATCTTTCTTGATTTTCTTGGAAGGGGGATTTAACACCTTAGTTGGGTAATCCCCAACCCTCAAGTGGTAGCAGGACACCAACATTATGTTTCCCTCTTGCGAACTGAGCAGTCTCTTCTTTCTTGCTCGTTAATCAAGAAGTGGGAAAATTGGGTCCCAAGTTTGCAGAGATCTAGTATACCATTTTCCTATTAGTGGTTATGACACAAGGATAGAGATCAATAGTAGGGATAGACGAGACTCTGACAACCCCCATTTTTCACGTATTAGTCATCTAGGCTAATACGCCGAATATGGGTCGTATCTAATAATTTACATTCTCAACATCAAACCATAAAGTAAAAATTGTAGTTATACCTACATAAGAAGTAAAGTGAAAAGACATAACCACATAAATAAATAAATAAATAAATAAATAAATAAGACTCGATCCAACTGACATATGGAATCTCTACCCATTATAACTCTGAATAATAATGACTGAATAATAAATCCGGTATTATTCCCATACAAAGATCTAAAATGTAATTAACTAAAACCCAAATAAACAACAACTTATGCTAGAATCAAAAGTATAAAATTCTCAATGACAAGTGGATTTGTAAGTTTGATCTTTGATCAACATGTTATCCCTATTTAAACAAACTTGGAATTTTTTTTTTTATAATTTTAGGTCAGAGCTCTAAATTTAGAAGAATTAACTTCAATATCAATAAATAATCATGTGGTTGATTTACAATACATTACATGATATTTTATGCAACATCGAATTTATTATCAATTCTCTATATTCAAACTATATTATCAATAGTTGTTACATCAAAATAATCCCACTACCTTCATTGTCTTTCTCATGCTTCCATTGGTATGTCCGGAGGAGTCCATCACCTAACGGGCTTAAGCTAAAACACACAAATAAATAATAGGATGATCACTATGCAGTAACACCACCAACAACTCATACCTTGACCTTGTATATGAATCAATTCATCTTACATCTCTCATTATAAAGCGGTTACCAATGACTGTATTATCTAATATAATAACCTCCCCCACGTCCTGCACATCTCAGCTGGCATGTGGTTGACGGTCTGATATCAAACGCAAAGCCCCAACTAATAGATTCACCATGCGTAAAGGTGTGTTCATATAATTATGAAATACACATATATACAACACCCAGATATATGTGACCACGCCAAATGATATAGAACCTCTCATGCGTTCATCCAATCTAACCCAATTCCCACAACATCGAATTGTGTTATAAGCTAATGTTATTAATTATTAGATTTCTACTATAATTATAACAATTTATGTCTTTAGATTCATGCTAAAAATCCCTACTTATGCATTATACCAACCATTCCTCAAATGGAAAATCTCTCATATAATTGAATCAAGTCATAATAACTTCACTATCCATTTTCCAAACTTTACCCGGTTCGACTCAGGGGCCGAATCAATTTGCCCCTTGTGTTGAATTGATTCACGTCGGGCAGTAGACCCATATATGCCTAAAAATAAATTATCTTCTTCCACAACTTCAATTAACGAGTTTTACAACTCGTAAACCACAAATCAATATTATTAGAATTAAATATAAATATGGGAATAATTTTTCATTAATTCCTAATCAATATAAATATATTAATTCTTCAATTTCAAGGATTAGTCAATAAATATCACCTCTTTACCTAACATATCATTGTTTTATAATTCTCTTTCAATTTTAGAATAAGCCATTAATTTAATACATGGATTTGATTCATAAAAGTGAATGGATCCTAGAACACGAATTCTAACATGGCTTCCAATTATTATAGTATATCGATTTCTGGTTTTATCACCGAAATATCAACTTTCAACATAAAATTAGTTAACAAATAATCCTAATCACTCTTAATAATAACACAACTCAGATATTACGAGTTAAATCTCCTAACATAATCCACAACCTAAAATTGACATGGGAAGAACATGATTCTAAATTAAGTACATATTATTTAATGATGTTGCAATTCTTTCCTTAGTTTTGAACATTAAATAATCCCCTCTAAAATCCTCTTGATTTATCCTCTTCGGACTTTATTAATTGTCCCAAGAGCTTATGGCTGCTAGGGTTAGTTTAATCGGTAATATAACATTAATGAAATACTTTTAGTCCCTACAAAAATCTCACTCTTACACCTCTTAATGAGGCCTAATTTCGAGCCCTTAAAAGATCCCAAAATGCTACCCGAAATAGTCCAAAATCCCCCTTAAGTGTACAGCTCCTCCGGTCCCAACTTAAGATGTATAAAACACATAAGTGGTCCTCCATATCACCCCGGAGTCCACTCAAAACAGGTATACCTCAAATCCCTCTGTAAAACCTAACGGCGTAAAATAAAATACACACTTAATTATTTTATGTGTTAATTACTTATAGTCCATCTCATTAATTACACTTATTAATTATAATAACATGGAGTACAAATAATTCACATAGCATGAACGCTTAATTATAATTTAAATATGCAAAGCATGCAGTATACACAAATTACATAATCATGGACAATATAAATTACCCAATATCTCAAGTAATTATTACTTCTTGTTTATTATTTTCTACTCAAATAAATGACATGAATTTATGGGGTATTACATTCCCCCTCCCCCCTAAATAAAGGAATTCCCCCTCCTCAAAATTTGACACTTACATGACTAGAAGAGTTCTGGATATTTCTCTCGCATGTCCTCCTCTTCTCCCATGTCGACTCATCCTTGTTTTGGTGTCCCCACAGGACACGCACAAAGGAACTACCTTTACCTTTTGGCATGTGGTACACTTGGACACAGAAATGGCGATGTCGTTCTTCATTCCGGCCCACATATATTGGCACCTCATATCTTGGTACATCTTAACTCTACTAGTATATACCAAAAATGCAACACATGCGCCTCAGTTATAACTTCCCATCGTAATTCCTCACCCTCGGGAACTACTAACCTACTGTGGAACCATAAGCATCCCTCGAAATCAATCCCTCTGCCAATAACTATCTAATCTTATCCTAACAAAAAGACTCCACTGGCTACTCCTTCATGGCCCAAATGATAATGCTAGGTTTGATGTTAAGAACTACCATAAAAGTGCATGATAACTCATCGATTGTGCAAAGAAAACTCCACTTCGCCTTCCACACTACTATCAGGTTAACCATTTGTTTACGACTCAAGGCGTCTATAAATCCTTCATGAACTCAGGCCATCTACACTGCCTTATATTCAACTCCATCTGTCTGAATATGTATTGTAAACTCTTATTGTCCATAAATAAATGAAATTTCTCTCCCAAAAGATAATGTCTCTAAATACGTAGTGTAAACACTTGGCGGCTAACACCAGATCATAGGTGGGATAATTCCCTTCATGAGGCTTAACATTTTGAGAAGCATACAATATTGGCCTCTCTTACACCATCAGTACACCCCTAATTACCTACAAAGATACTCAGTAAAAAAACTTTAGTCTATCCCCCCAAGAGGTAAAGCGAGCACCGTAGTTGAAGTCAAATTGACCTTCAACTCATCAAAAGCCTGCTGCCACAAATCATCCCAAACAAATGGTATGTCTGTGTGCATCAAATTCATCAGAGGCTCTACTATCTTCGAGAACCCCTAAATGAATCGATGGTAGTACTTGTCCAAACCCAAAAAATTCTTCACCTCTATAGGTGTTGTCAGATGCCCCTAATTCATCACTACTGAAACCTTCCTTAGATCCACTAATATCCCCATCTCGGAGATGACGTGGTCCAATAACTGAACCTCCCTCAACTAAAATCTTCACTTCTTAAACTTAGCATATATTTAATGGTCTCGTAGAGTTTATAAGACCCTCTGCAATTATTGAGCGTGCTCATATACGGTGCGATAATAAATCAATATGTCATATATGAACACTATGACAAATTGATCTAAGAAGTCCCTGAACACCATATTCATCAGGTCAATAAATGCTCCTATCATGCTGGTTAGACCTAAAGGAATAACCATGAACTCGTAAGACCCATATTGCATCGAAACTGTTGTCTTCAAAACACAATGATCCTAAATCCTTAATTGATGGTACCCCGATCTCAAATCAATCTTCAAAAACTACAAAGCACCTCTCAATTAGTCAAATGGGTCATCGATGAATGGTAATGGATTTTAGTTTTATATGGTGACCTCATTCAACTCCCGATAATTAATATACAACCTAAATGAGTCATCCATCTTCTCCATAAATAGGATTAGAGAACCCCAATGTGAAGTAATCCTCCGAATAACTCCCTAACGTAGGAGCTACTGAATATAATCCTTCATCTTTCTCATCTCTAAAGGATCCATATGATACAGTGAGCGGGAAATAGGTCTCGTACCTGGAGCCAAATCAATCATAAACTCTATCTATCTACTGAATGGTAACCCCAGAATCTGCTGAAACACATATGAGAACTCCCTAACAACTGGAATAAAGTCTAATGAAATGATGAAAACCTCAAGAGTCTCCCCCTCAATATAGTATAAATGCATGCCCGACCCTCCCTTAGAGCATGTCATTGCAATAAAGTACATCTATTGCCCTAATATGGAAAAGATGATGGACTTCCTAAAAATAATCCGCACACGTTCTATAAGTGGATAACCAATCCATCCCCAGAAGAAAGTCATACTATAGCATGTCTAAAACTGGTAGGTTAATTATAAACTTAAATCTCCTAATGTCTACCCTATACTTCTACACAGATAACGTATGTGTGCCACTCTACTTATGATTTACATACTATGCTTGATGTTAATTCTACCATCCCCAATGATCAAGCAAAGCTAGTACTAATGAACCAATATGATGCACCAATATTTAATAAAACGCATTCTACATGCCTAAAAATAAAAAACATATCCTCTAATGCCTATGCTATTTCTAGTGCTTCTCCGAGTGAGACGTGATAAACACACCCATATTCAACCTATTGTTGTTTCCCATGAGGCGAGGCTGGTGGTAGTACTGACACTGTTACAACCATTGGGACTGGAAACTATTGACATTGCCCCTGAGGTGCCTAATACCCACGCTGACCTCCTTGCTCCTGTGCCCTACGATTTCTCAGAGGTCACATCTTCGTTATGTTTCCTTCCTCTTTGTAGGCATAAAAACTTCCATAAAACTGGAGAATTACCTACTACTATCCCTTTTAACCTTATTGTCCATGACCCAATGGTCACTGGCCTGGATGGTCTCTCATCTACTATCCCTGACCCTGATGGCCCTGATGAGACTACTGACCTTGGCCATGATAGCCCTGTCTATTTTTATCATCCAAACCCCTATGCTTATTAAAATGATCTCATGAATGGGACCCCTTAAACTTCTATGACCCCTGAGTACTATTCCTATTGTCTTGCCCTGATGGATCGATGTGCCTATATTAGGCATATTCTCGCCCTTACTCTTCTAAAATGATCTATGGCCCTCATAATGTAGTAAGGCAGAATTTAACATCTACATATAAGTGGAAAAAAGTCAAATTCCTTAAGAGGGACTTCCTAATGTTCCCGGTTGACCCCATCTCAAACCTCTTATTTTTTTTCTCCTCAGTGTCTACCTCATCCAAGGAAAATAATGATAGTATGGTAAAATCCTTTTCATATTATACTATAATAAGGTTCTCCTACTTGACATCCATAAATCGTCTCTTTTTCTTTGTCCTCGTTGCGGGTGGGAAGTACTTGCCATCGTACTTTACTAGAAATTGGCAATAGTTATCCTATCCCATTCCTGTAGTGTGTTGACTCACTCCCTCCTATCAATCTAAATGAAGATAATAATTGATTGTGCAATTCTCTGCACTCCACCATTCTCAAATGCCTCTGAACATCCTTCTTCCATTGGCATGCTATGTTAATGTCAATACTCCCAACAGACTCTAGTAGGTGGCCTTTGGCAAAGTCCTTCATTGTTCTCTCCTGAACGAAAAACTGAGGCTGAACTGGTAACACCGTCTGTTGTGGTGGTGGAGGCTACAGTTGTGGTTGGGGCAGTAGATATAAGTGTTGTAACATGGCAACCAGCATTGTAGATACTGCGTGAGTAACTACAAATACTATGTCTACTATCGTACCTACAAGTGGTGTTAGGGGAACTGTGGTTACAGTTGCGGATCCTATTAAGCCCCACCCTTTGCATCCACATTTGTTGTGAGTCATGGTCTACTGCACTGAGTGTTTTCCATTTGAAAGAAAATAAGGTCCATATAAGTATCAGATTTCAAAGAGTATAATAACTCCTAAACATAGGGCTTTAGATTTCAAAAAATGTAACGAGCGCAATAAGGATCCTAAGGACACTATAACCTAGATGTTCTAATACCAACGATGACAACCCCTATTTTTCACGTAACAACCAACCATGTTAATACCCTGAAGATGGGGCTTATTGAACAATTTATATCATTATCATCATCAAACCATAAAGTAAAAAAATTATAATTAAAACCATATATGCATGCGAAGTAAACTGAAATGACATAACCACGTATATAAATAACCCTCAATCCAACTGATATATGAAATATCTATATTTCAAGACTCTGAATAAAACTGACTGAATAATATATCCGGGCTTATGCCCATTAAAATCTCTAAAACGGAATTAACTGGAACCGAAATAAACAGTAATTGATGCTAGAATCAAAATATTGAAATCTGCTATGCTAAATGAAGCTACAAGTCTGATCTTTCCTCAACCCTATTGATCTTATCAAAATAAACCTAGAAAATATATTTTTATAAATTGGGTCAGAGACTTATAGTTTTAAGAATGTACTTCATTATTAATAGATAATCATGTGTTTGATTTGCAATACATCTCACCCATCGACTCTCGTATGCAATAAGTATTTCACCTTTCATCTAAGTGAAATACTACGCGTATTACCTGACCCATGTAATATTATTCTAAATAATTGTTACATTGTCACAAGGAATAAATTCAAAACTATCACATTACAAGGATGTAACTACCTACACGTGTACGAGTATAACCCTGGTACTGACCCCTATAATATCACCCCAAAGGATAAAAATAAATAACATAATGTATTTTATGCAACATCGGGTTTTTATCAACTGTATATATTTAGACCATATTAGTTATTTTTTCAATAGTTATTACATCACATGCAAGCCTCTAACCAATAGATTCATAAAGAGTAGAAATATGTTCGGATAATTGTAGAATACACATATATACAACACATAAATATAAGTGACTACCCTATAGGATATAGCACCTCTAATGCGTCCGTCTAATCTAACCCAATTCTCACAATATCGGATTGTGTTATAAGCTAATATTCTTAATTACTAAATTTATATTATAGTTATAATAATTTATGTATTTAGGTTCACACTATATATACCTACTTATGCATTATTCCAATCATTCTCTGAATGGATAACCTCTCATATACTCGAATCAACTTACAATAACTTCATGATCCATTTTCCAAACTTAACCCGATCTGACTTAGGGGCCGAATTGATTCGCCCCTAGTGTCAAATTGATTCGCGTTGGGCAGTAAGCCTAGATTTTCCTAAAATTAAATGTTTTTCTTCCACAACTGCCATTAACGAGTTCTAAAGCTCCTAAATCTTTAATAAACAATACTAGAATTAAATCTAAATATGGGAATTTTTTTTCATTAATTCATAGCTACCATAAAAGATTAATTCATCTATTTGAAGGGTTAATCAATAAAGGTCATCTATTTGCCTAATATGTCAATGGTTTACAATTCTCTTTCAAATTTAGAATAAACCTTCAATTTAATACATGGAATCGATTAAAAAATGTGAACGTATCCTAGAACATGGATTCTAGCATTGTTTTCAATTATTATACAACATTGATTTCAGGTTTAATCACTAAAATATCAACTTTCAACATAAGATTAAATGATAGCTAAGCCTAATCAGTTCCAACAATAACATAATTCAGATAATACAAATTAAATCTCATAACATAATTCTTAACCTGAAATCGACCTGGGAAGAACATGGTTAAAAATTAAGTACATTTTATTTAATGATGTTGTAAGAAAATTCTTTCTGTAGGTTTGAAGATTGAAGAATCTCCTCTTGAATCCCCTTGATTTCTCCTTTATAGGTTTTCTCTAATTCTCTTAGGTTCTTATGGCTGATATGGTTAGTTTAGTTAGTAGTATAACATTAGAAGAGTCTTAGTCCCTTTAAAAACTCTAACTCCCACACCTATTAATGAGACCTAATTTTGGGCCCTTAAAAGAGTCCAGAATGCTCCCCAAAATAGTTTAAAATTCCCCTTAAGGGTATACATATCCTCGGGCCTAACATAAAATGCTTAAAACACATAACAGGCCTCCACATCATCCCCGGAGTTCATTTAAAATAGGTGTACTAGAAATCACATGTAAAACGTCTCGGCGTAAAATAAATTGATATACTTAATTATTTTACGTGTTAATCGCCTATAGTCCATCTCATTAATTACATTAATTAACCATAAGAACACGGGGTACACATAATTAAACACTTAACTATCATTTAAATATGCAAAACATGCAATAGAAATAAATTATATAATCATGTCTGACAGCCCCAAATACCAAAGTGGTTTACTCAAGTGCAGATTTGATGTTGCCTAGCTGGCTAGTGACATCACCTAAAGTAGATGTGACATTAAGTAGAGGGTTGTTTGGTTCACAACTCAATGCCCGATGGTACTCAAGGTTCCTCTGCTCAAGGCTCCACGATAATTTATTATTTTACCAGGTGTATCTAAGATGGTAAGGACAAGCTCCAACGGTGACTCACTTCTCAATCCTCTAAACCAAATCCCTTCAGACTTCCCACGGCGAGGTCGCTCGATAGATCATGAAAGCTCTCCCAGGCCCTGCCAAGACCACTCTCTTGCGAGTATCGTTTATCCTCAAACTAAAGCGTTATGCCCTTTACCTTATTACAATCGTTATACCTCATAGTCAATATAAACAAAAGATACAATGTGCCTAAGTAACATAACGAGCTAAAGTATGAGCTGTTACATTGAGCTACCACGCAGAGCTGCCTCATTTGAGCTGCCACGCTGAGTTGCCTCGCTGAGCTGACTCGCTTGACCTACCACGCTTACTGCCTCACTTGAGCTGACATGCTATCTTAATCCCAAACTGTTGCTAATATGGGGGGATTATCTCTAATCTCAAGATTATCTTCAAGCCCCCTCTACACATAGGATTCATGTTCATAAGGATCTGACAAAGTTTTACACTGGCTGTCAACTACCTGACGCAACCCTCCTCCTTTATCCGGGCTTGGGGTTGGCAGCGTCCAAAACATATAAGAAGTTAAGCGCAACATAGGCGGAATTTGCATAGGATCTATTTGGAAAATTTCTTTTAATGGAAGTAATTAGGAAAAGCTCCCCTTTTTTGGTTCAACCCCTAAATTTCAATCTCTCTACCCTCACTTCTTTTTGTGGATCAAATAAATCATGTTTACATAATGCTTTTCTTAATTGGTCCAATTAAAGGAATTTTTTTCCTAATTTACATAACACTACATTCTATAATTATCACATGTAGTAAATATTTAATATATGATTTGCACATGTAGTAAATATTTATTAGTTGTTTTCTTGGAACCTATTAAAGGAAAAATGCTTTTTTTTTAAATGGTACCAAATGGCCTATTTACTACGAACATAATAAATGGGACCTATTGGTAAAAGTCCCTTTATAAAATGGGTTCTATCCCTACACATACATATTTCCATTTTTTTATGATTTTGATCATTGCCTGTTTTACATTAATGTTGGTGTTACATAAAATATTTGTTCAATTTAAGTCCTTGGCTAATAATTCTTTTTCCCCAGTCCGCTTACATATTTTTGGGCATTATGGTACCTTACTCTTTAATGTATACCTTGAACACAAACTGAACATGTGTATATATATTATAAATTCCACGTACAAATTACAATGTTTTCTCAAAAAAATTATGTATATATTAAAATCTAATGTATACATTACTGATAATCGGGATATACGTTAATGATGTTATTAACCCATAATAAAATACTGACATGGGAGTAAAGAAAAAAAAATGTTAATTTTAATTGTAGGGGACATACTTTGTACCATTGATGCAATTGGTGTATTACATTTTTTATAATGTATGATTGGATAAGGTCAATTTGATGGTGTGATGCTATTGGGTGTAGGAGTGGCGATTCGTATTTTTGGGTTGGGTTTCGGGCATACATGACACGACAAGGTTTTTTTTGGACATGACACGTTTTGTGTTTTCCTTACTTGACACGGACACGACCAATATAAAACACGACACGGCTAACATGATTTCTTAAATTTTATACTCAATTAACAAAGATAGGCACGATAACCCGAATAAAAACACGATTGACATGACAAGATACGATAACACGCCTAACACGGCTCATAATTTTGATAGGAACAAGACACGATTTCATTTCTAAAAACCCGACATGAACACAACAGGAACACGACATCAATTTTGTATCAGTTTTGTGTCGTTCCTTGTTGTTTTTCATATCTTTCCTAAAATTGCCACCCCTAATTGGATTGAAGGAAAATTATTTAAGTTAGTTGTCTAAGGTATTGGTTCTAGGGTGCAAGTTTAGGAAGATTGTTATTCAGAGTTACCTATAATATTGATTTTTCTTTTATTCACTGATTTGCACGACACTTGTGTATACATTCTTATTTATATATAAGTTGACATCTGTTTGTTTAAGGTGATATTTAAATTGTGCCGTAGATAAAATATAATTTTACACTACAATGTTTGAGGTTCCTTGAACAATTTATATTTTTGAAGAAAATAATGATTTTTAATTCTCCTATATGATTACGGGTGTAAATGAATTGAGTCGAGCCGATATTAAGGTTTTTCAAGCTTGTTTTTAATATGTAAAAGACCCTAAAACGTGTTCAAGCTTGGCTCATTTATCTTAAAAGTCAAGATCGGATGAGCTTCTGAGCTACTGAACACGAGTCAAGGTCGAGTAACTTGGTTGTTTTATTCTAGTTTATTATGTATATTGGTAATGAAGTTGAATCGGAGCCAAGAACAATAAGATAACAAGCGTAGAAATATGTTCAATGTTGGCTTATTTATTTTTCGACAATAAGATAACAATAAGATAACAATAATCTTTTTTCCAAACGAATGTGAACTGAGCTTGAGTAGCTTAATTCATTTAACATCCCCATAATTGATAATTATTGTTCAAGCATGTAAAAATCATATTACTGAGTTTTTGTGCTTTGGAGTTGTTGTAGTAGCCAAATCAACTCAATACACTCTCGCCCTTGGTTTTAATTTTTCTTAGATGCCAATTCATATTTGATGCTTTTGAGTAGTGCAAACTCTTGGTCTCTTAGTATCCATTGTATTGTCCAATTGTAAAATAATTAAGTAACATATCGTAACCTTCTATGAAATTGGTAATTTAATGGAGTTCATTATGCATTTGATGTCGCACCCTTTTATGCGATTGGTAATTTAAGATATTGTGGCTAAATGGTATCACACTAAAAGCCAACACGAATTGCAATCCCAAATTTTATTCTTAATTAAAACCAATGAGGAAAATTATCATCAATCTGGCATTCAAAATCATGTTCGACACAAACATAAATATTTCATATTGCATAATTTATAGTTATAAAAACGATCAAGGCTTTGACAACACTCACAATTTATAGAAAGCCCATGGAATTGTTTTTATGTATATATGCTTGTTGATACCAAAATTTACCACCCTATGTGGACTAGTCATAATCCAGCACGGGTCATCCAATGTTGCACAAGTCCAAGTTAGCCTAACCAACAATGAAGCCCGACCAACGACCTATATTACCAACAAAGAGACAGATTGTCTTACAGTCTGTATTGCCAATGAAGCGAAAACCTTCATAAATTTAATTCTCATTTTGTATTGATGTAAATGCCTAACGAATGAAGTCATTCCATCCTTTCACACGATAACTATCAGTACCCCTCTTGGGATATAAATACTTTGTAGCACCCTCATTGCAAGGGACTGGAAAAACAACTCAAGACAGTCAATACATAACAGTGGACGTAGGCTATTCCATTGATCCAAACCACTTTAAAATTTCATGTGTCTTGTTTATTTCACTTATTTATATGTGATCAATAAATTAGGCCTTGTCTAGTTTTTTTGCATCAACATATTAGCGGCATCTATGGGAATGTATTACTAAATGTTTTCACTAATTCATTATCCATGGCTGAAATTCTTGAATCAATCACTAGGAATGAGGGAATTCTTCCTTCTCCCTCTGTCCCTCCAAATAAAAATGATTTAACAGGAAATTTGGCCAGCTTGGACAAGGGTCAAGAGGCTATGCAGGATACTATACGACGGTTGGCTCAAACTCTGTAGGCTGGAGTTCCTGTATAAGTTAATTAAAGGAATATGCCACCGCCATCAATAAGGAGTGTTGGGCATAGCCGTTCCAGAACTTCTAGTGATCCTTCATACCTTCCTGGAGCAAATTCTTCTATTAGGATCACTAATTCCATTGATGGACAATCCCTCATCCTATAAAGATTGAGTACCTTAGAAAGGATAAGTAGGGCCTCTCCTTTCGATCGTTTGGGACACAGTGATATGCCCTACGGGTTGCGTCAAGAAATACTCGACGACCAAGCAACTTAAAGGAAGGTTCATACCAATCCAGATTAAATTCTTGATGAACTGATAGGTCCATTCTGAGAAAAGGTTCACAAGAAGAAAGCTCAACATGATCGGTTGGTCAGCATAGAAAAGCCACCACCCATAGATCTGGTGCTGGTAGTGATTCTTGGAAAGGTTCTATTCAGCGTTTGGATGACAGATTAGGAGAAATGGACAAGGCCAAGAATCCCCTCCAAAGAAGTTTTATTAAGGGATCCCCCTTTGTTTAAACCATCGTAGATTTCCCTACGTCGACCAAGTTTAAAGCTCTAGTGTTCACTCCCAAGTATGATAAGAAGACTGATCCTATTTTTCACATTGAAAAATACCAAACAGTGGCTAATATCTATGTTGTTCCTGATGAGTTGAGATGCATGGCATTTTCAGGAACAATCACTAGATCTGCTCAAATTTGGTACAATAGTCTTCCTCGCGTATAAATTTCTTGCTTCCAATAACTCGTCGAGATATTCATTGGTAAGTTTTACTTTGGAGAAAAACCAGTGAAGTAAGTAGCTCATTTTCTTAGTGTAAGATAGAAGATGGGATAAAGTACTAGGGATTAAATTACTCATTTCAACAACGAGAAATTGGAAGTCATTGATTACGAATAGAAAATTGCAATCACTGCCCTCATGACTGGTTTGCTCCCTGAAAAACTGTACTATACTTTGGCAAAAGATCCCCCGAAGATGATGACATAATTAATGGCCAAAGTAGCAAAGATTATGAATGCCAAGGAATCTATGGCTTCCAAAAATAATTCAGACGCAAAGGTGGAAGTAAAGACAGAAGGGAATTCAAATAAGAAGGAGCACAAGAATCACAATGAATGCAGGAATTCGTAACAGAAGAATGCCTAGATCAGCTCAAGAAATTTACCAATTACACTCACTTAACAGTGGATATACATCATATTTTGGATGAAATCCAGAACAATAATGATTTAAGTTGGCTTGAAAAGTTAAGGTAACCTGCTGATAAAAGGGATAAGTCCAAGTATTATAAATTTCACAAAGATCATGGTCATACGACCAACCGTTGTATTGCTCTCAATAATGAGATATAAGCACTCATTCGAAGAGGAAAATTGGACAAATTTATTAATCGACACGCTGGTGGAAGAACTGGAGGTAGACGTCGACAGAGATCTAAATCACCAGTTAAGCCTAGAGAAGATAAGAAGAGGAACCACGACGAATATCTAGAAGATGATCCTAATCTCCCCAAGAAGCCTGGACAGCCTGAATGCAAGGTATTCACATTTAATTTTGGATACTTTGATTTCCCTATAATTACAGGTGGAGATATAAGAGGAGGAGACTATACAGTTAAAAGGAAACCATACCAAAATGAGGCTCAAGCTTGTTCCTATATCCAAGGAATCAACCTTGCCAAGGAAGATTGACTAAGGAAGGTTAACAAGGATAATCTCGTAATTGTCTATTCCAAGAATGATCTATTTGGAGTGTTATATCCTCATGATGATCCATTAATGATTAGAGTCGGGATGAAAGATGTACTGGTGGCAAGAACATTAGCGAATAATGGCAATTTAGAAGAAATTATGTTTTATCCCTGCTTTGATAGTTTGGGATTAAAACTCAACCAACTGGAGCCTTACCACAGGCCACTCATTGAATTTTATGGCAAGAAAGTGTTTCCATTAGGGATAATTAAACTAGTCGTGTTGATCGAGACATGGACAGCAAGTAGGACAGAGAAAGTGAGAACCTTTGTAATGATAAAAAATGTTCTGCCTATAACATGATTATGGGAAAAGTTGGTCTGAAGAAATTCGAAGTTATACCCTCTATTGTTCATTAATGCCTAAATTTCTCGACCAACTTCGAAGTTAGAGTGGTGAAAGGAGATAAAAAAAAGATCGAGAATGCTATTATTCCTCTACCGAGGAAGAAGATATGTTAGAAACAAAGAGGAAAACAACCACTTACCAAGTGGATATATCTGAGCCGAACAGTGAGTCTGAGGTTGAAACCTTAGATGCACGAGATGAATATGAGCTTGTAAAAGGCCAAGTGATGGAGGAAACAAAAACAAATGTCCTGGACGATAATAAACCAGAACGAACTACTCAAATAGGAGCATCATTAGAACTGGTTCTTAAACAGGAGTTGGTGTCTTTCTTGAGATATAGAAAATAGGTGTTATCGTGGAGTCATGAATATATGGACGACATATACCCAAATTTCCTATGTCATGAGCTTAATGTTAATAAGGAGGTTAAACTTGTGAAGCAATGAAGAAGAGTTTTTATCCTGGAGAGTTCCAGGATATACAAGAAGAAGTGGAGAAACTTTAAAAAGCTACCTTTATTAAAGATGTGAAGTACCCGAACTGGTTGGCCAACGTAGTTATAGTTAAGAAAAAGAACAATAAATGGAGGATGTGTGCGGATTTTACTGACTTGAACAAAGTATGCCTAAAGAATCATTTTCCTTTGCCAGGAATTGATCAACTAGTTGATGCCACTTCGGGGCACAATCTGCTGATTTTCATGGATGCATATTCTAGTTATAACTGTATCAAAATGAAGCCAGAGGATAGAGAAAGTTCTTCCATTTTTACTCCTCGAGGAACTTATTGCTATAATGTTATGCCATTTGGTCTAAAAAATACAGGTGCTACTTATCAAAAGCTAGTGAACAAAGTATTTGAGGAGAAGATAGGCAAGAACATGGAAGTGTAAGTTGATGATATGCTCACTAAGAGCAAAAAATTTATTGATCATATTTTTCGTTAAAAAGTTGATGATATGCTCACTAAGTGTTGGAGTGGAGTTTTTCATGAAAAATATTTTTTGAAGTTTTAAGGCAGACCATTTACTGGAAAAAGAAAAAAATATTAATTTACCAACTCATTTTTTCTCTCCATAGGTTCAGTTTTGTTTATTTAGAACATTTTTCTTCTTGTGATTTTCTCTCAACTTCGATGCTCTATAACTTTTGATCCAGGACTCAGATTTGGATGTCGTTTCTTCCTATGTGCTTGTAGAATTGAGGTCTTCCACTTTTCTTAGGTTTCTTATCCAAATTTTAGATGTAAAATTACTTTTTTGCCCTTTGATTTTTCTTATTTTCTCTTCTTTTTTTCTTATGGTTTCTATCTTTCTTTGCGTGCATTAAATACCTAAAAAATCGATGAAAATACATGAAACTTGGCGTACTCATTAGAAAATATCAATAGCAATGATATGAGATAAATCAACTCGAATTACACCACACGAAGTGTTAAAAGGCCTAATTTATACCTAATCATAACTCACAGAGTCCAGACATATGACCCAGAGGAGAGTACTACAGAGCGTAGACAGGACATGGACCTAATAGAAGAAAGAAGAGAGGATGTTGAGGTTAGGAAAGATGCCTATCAGAAGAAAATAACAAAATTTTACAATAAAACGGTAAAGTCCAGGCCAATATCTACTGGGGACTTATTGTTGAAAAAGACCTGGCAAAAATCGAACATACTCCATGCAAACTGGCATAGCCCCTATAGAGTCACCGAACAGATAGTCCCTGGTACGTACAGGCTCAAAGATTTGGAGGGAGATCCATTTTCCAACCCTTGGACGTTAACCAATTAAAAAAGTATTACCAGTAGGACTTTGTACAAATTTCTTCTGTCAATGTATCATTATATGAAAGGAAAAGTTATAAATGAAAAATTTCCCAAGTGGTCTCTCCTATTTTATTGTATGACTAGTTTAGATTGTATGTATCAGTTCATCCTAAGCTATGGAACATCACTCATGTGGTGAAGTAGCTTTACCTTGCTCTCGGTGACATGACACTCTAAATGGGGTTAACACCGTCCATAGACCAGAAATAACACTGAGAAGGGGGGAACAATATTTTAACATCATTAATTTGGTGAAAAACTCTCTTAGCCTAGATGATAGTGTAGGACACGGTAGATCTCATCCTTACACTCTCAAAATGATGAGAGTGGAGTTGTAATATAACACCATAATTTGGTGAATTCAAATTGAAAATTCTCTTTATTGTGATCTATCCTAACATAATTAATTCGGTGAAAAACTCTCTCCGCTAAGATAACAGTGTAGGATGAGGTAGCTCTCATCCTTCCACTCTCAAAATGATGATAGGGGACTTGTGATATATCACCATAATTTGGTGAATTCAAATTCAAAAATCACTTTATTATATTTTCTCTTAACATCATTAATTTGGTGAAAAACTCTCTCGATTAGTATAGGATGAGGTAGCTCTCGTCCTTACACTTAAAACTACGGGCGGGGACTTGTGATATAAGACCATAATTTGATGAATTAAAATTCAAAAATAACTTTATTATGGATTATCTTAACATCATTAATTTGGTGAAAAACTCTCTCGAACGAGACGACAATGTAGACGAGGTATCTCTCGTCCTTGCATTCTCAAAATGACGAGAGGGGACTTGTGATAAAACACCATAATTTGGTGATGCAAATTCAAAAATCACTTTATTATGGTATATCTTAACATCATTAATTTGGGTAAAAACTCTCTCAGTCGAGACGACAGTATAGCACGAGGTATCTTTCATCCTTAAAAAATGAGAGGGGACTTGTGATATAACACCATAATTTGGTGTTTTAATATTCAAAAATCACTTTATTGTGGTTTATCTTAACATCATTAATCTAGCGAAAATCTCTCTTGGCTGAGACGACAGTGTAGGACGAGGTAGCTCTCGTACTTACACTCTCAAAATAATGAGAGGGGACTTAATACATAACACCATAATTTGGTGAATTCAAATTCAAAAATCACTTTATTGTGGTTTATCTTAACATCATTAATTAGGTGAAAAACTATCTTGGCCTAGACGACAATATAGGACGAGTTAGCTCTCGTTCTTACACTCTCAAAACAATGAGAGGGTACTTGTGATATAAAACCATAATTTGGTGAATTCAAATTCAAAAATCCCTTTATTGTGGTCTATCTTAACATCTTTAATTTGGTGAAAAACTCTCTCCGCTAAGACGACATTGTAGGATGAGGTAGCTCTCGTCCTTCCACTCTCAAAACGACGAGAGGGGACTTGTGATATATCACCATAATTTGATGAATTCAAATTCGAAAATCACTTTATTGTGGTATATGTTAACATCATTAATTTGGTGAAAAACTCTCCGGACCGAGACGATAATATAGGATGCGAAATCTCTCATCTTTACACTCTCAAAACGACGAGCGAGTACTTTTGATATAACACCATAGTTTGGTGAATTCAAATTCAAAAATCACTTTATTGTGGTCTATCTTAACATCATTTATTTGGTTAAAAACACTCTCAACCAAGACGACAATGTAGGACGAGGTAGCTCTCGTCCTTACACTCTCAAAATGATGAGAGGGGACTGGTGATATGACACCATAATTTAGTAAATTCAAATTAAAAAATCACTTTACTGTGATTTATCTCAACATCATTAATTTGGTGAAAACCTCTACTGGTTGAGATGATAGTGTAGGACGAGGTTGCTCTCGTCCTTACACTCTTAAGACGATGAGAGGGGACTTGTGATATAACACCATAATTTGGTGAATTTAAATTCAAAAATCAATTTATTATGATTTATCTTAACTTCATTAATAAGGTGAAAAACTCTCTCGACCGAGACAACAGTGCTCGATAAGGTAGCTCTCGTCCTTAGACTCTCAAAACAACAAGAGGGGACTTGTGATATAACACCATAATATGGTGAATTCAAATTCAAAAATCACTTTATTGTGGTATATCTTAACATCGTTAATTTGGTGAAAAACTCTCCATGCCGAGATGGAAATATAGGACGAGGTAGCTCTCATCCATACACTCTCAAAACAACGAGACGGGACTTGTGATATAACACCATAATTTGGTGAATTCAAATTACTTTATTGTGGTTTATCTTAGCATTATTAATTTGGTGAAAAACTCTCTCAGCCTAGACGATAATATACGATGAGGTAGCTTTCATCCTACACTCTTAAAACGACGAGAGGGGACTTGTGATATAAAACCATAATTTGGTGAATTAAAATTCAAAAATAACTTTATTGTGGTTTATCTTAAAATCATTAATTTGGTGAAAACCTCTATTGGTCGAGACGACAGTGTAGGACGAGGTAGATCTCGTGCTTACACTCTGAAAATGACTTGAGGGGACTTGTGATATAACACCATAATTTGGTGAATTCAAATTAAAAAATCATTTTATTATGGTTTATCTTAACATCGTTAATTTGGTGAAAAAATTTCTCGGCCTAAACGATAGTGTAGGACGAGGTAGCTCTCGCCCTTACACTCTCAAAACGACGAGAGGGGACTTATGATATAATACCATAATTTGGTGTATTCAAATTCAAAAATCACTATTTTGTGGTATATCTTAACATCATTAATTTGGTTAAAAACTCTCTCGACTGAGACGACAGTGTAGGATGAGGTAGGTCTCGTCCTTACATTATCAAAATAGAGAGAGGGGACTTGTGATATAACACCATAATTTAGTTAATTCAAATTAAAAAATAACTTTATTGTGGTTTATCTTAACATCATTAATTTGGTGGAACACTCTCTCGGCCGAGATGACGGTGTGTATGGATGAGGTAGCTCTCATCTGCACACTCTCAAAATGACAAGAGAGGACTTGTGATATAACACCATAATTTTGTGAATTTAAATTCAAAAATTATTTATTTGGTTATGTTTATCTCGTCTATGTACAGGACGATGTGTGAAAAGAAAATTGTTAACTGGTGATCTCGAGATTATAAGACATTTAAGAAGGGTTACTTGTTAAACATCGGTAGAGTTCAGACATGCAAAGAAATAAGGAAAATCTCAAATACGAGGTAAAACTTGATTCATGAAAATATGACAATAATCTCAATTCAATACAAATTGAGAATAATAATTAAAGCATTCATAAAAGATATCACAAAATGAAGGGTATGGGTCACAAACAACCATCCTATAGAGTCGGCTCCACATTCAGGGTTGACTCTCTTGAACCTTCATCGATATGAGTTCGCTCAATATTGATGGCTAGAGTTTCATGAGCTTTCTCAGCATTGATGGCTGGAGTTTCACCGGTAACACCATCATTGGTGTCAGGCTCAATAGGGGGCTCGCCCATAATGTCATCTCACTCGACTATAAGTAAGGACACAATATATTCGAGATCCGACTCTATGTAAGGATCCTCCATGTCAGGAGCTTTTATCTCAAAACTGATGGAGGATACCACCTCAAAAAACTTGGTGACGACCCACCTATAGGCCGTCTTGTGGCCCCTCTTAAAGTACTCCATGTCGAAGCCGAGAAAATCATCAGACGACTCACATGCCTCAATAGCCTCATCCTTAATTTTTTGGATGGATTCGACTGACAAAGCCTCGTCCTTAGGCTTCTCGATTATTATAGCTAAGTTTGTGGCATACTCGACAACTTGATTATTCAGGGTAGTCAGTTGATTATCCATGGCCTTCAATTCATTGGCATGATCTTGGTTAAGCTGAGTCAGAATCCTCTGGTACTCCTCTCGGCGCACTCTGTACTTTTTCTTCAGGTCTAATAATTCAAGGATGCCCTTCTCACCCTCTTGGAACTTTGCCACATTCTCTGTGGCCCATTTTTTGATGGAGGTGAGGGCACACGCAGACTGTAAAAAGTTATGTATAGAGATTAGAATGAGATGAGGAAAAAGGATATTATGAGATGAAATGGAAGTTTAGTATGAGGCCAATACCTATCCCAAGTGATAGAAATCGAAGTCCAAGGTTTTAAAAGGAGGCATCTTCCCCAAGAACTCATAATCCCTTTTAAAGTGAATTTGAGCAGACTAACTTTTGATCTCCACACTGATGGAATAGTAGAGTCACGGAAGGCCTGGAATTGAGCAAGGTTATCCGCCCAAAAGATTTTAAAGGAGTCAGCTAAGGACAAGCTGGGCCCTAAAGAACTTGGTACCTTCAGGGGAGGAGGATTTGTTCTCTTCCTCATATTTTCATCATGGAAAATGTTAGTAGGCATAGCTGGAGCCTTTCTCTTTTGGCCGACCTCAAGGTTGGATGCCTTCCAGCAGTAGATTTTGTCATAGGCTATTTTCCTCCCTTTTCAGGACACTCTTTAAACTAGGAGCCGTTACGTTCCAGAAGTCATCAGAGATATGAGTAGGATGACCTGCAAAAAAAAGCAGAAATGATCAGTCATAAAAGTGAATGACGACAAAGGACTTGAGAATAAAAAAAGTTTAGTAACTCACCCAGCTCGACTAGAGGGTCAACCCCCAAGCCAGACTTCTCCGGGAAGTCAAGAGCCATAAGATACTAAAATTTAGGAAGGGAAAATTCCTTCCCTTGGCTCTGCAGATACTTAACCCTTTCCTTGTCAACAACGCTGAGGTTAGGGTCTAACTTAGACGATATGGAGGGGTTTGACCAATCATAGGGAACTCTCGGCTCATCATTGGATGGGTCATCATCAGTAGAAAATTCCTAGGCCCTAGATTTAAAATAGAACCTCAGCTTCCGGTGATGGTACTATGTCTGGGTAAATTGAATAATTTTCTTATTAGGCTTCCTAGCCCCTAAATGATAATAGGCGGACTGGGTTTTAGAGGACGAAACTGTGACACCCCGCCTAATTAAATACCGGGCGATCACTCCTTTATTAAATTAAATCAAGGTAAACAGTTGGTTCATTCTCAGCATCACTGTCGATAAAAAAAAAATTTCCAATTTAACTCCCTAAATAATGAAGCTAAGTGTCAAAACCATTTTCATACATAACTTTCCAAATTTTATTTAAAGAAAATGATTTATTTATTTATTAACAACATTTCAACAATTAAGAATCGCACCACAATAAACCTGGAACACAATCCAATTAATTTAAAACATTCGAAAATCGAATGTCAACATGCGAAATATAAAGTAACACAATTCAAACTGAATAAATCCCATAGTGACAATACTAGAAATAACTGAAATACAAATGTCCCAATAACAATGAAATAATGGAAAGGGCGACACATGCCCAATAAATGAGAATGCTAGAAGTTGAGTCAATAAGGGAAGCCGTCTACGCAAGTGACTTGCAACTCCCACCCAAGATGCATCACGTTCCTTTCAAGGGATCCTAAGCAAGACGCCCCTGTAGCTGGGCACCTGAAATATATACATATATATACAAGAGAGAGGGAGAAAAAGAAACGGGTCTGAGCCCGATAGTGTGTATGATTTAAAATTTGTTTAGCAAGTATTTAAATTGATACAGGCCAATGCAACAACATATTAGAGCGACACTCTCTTGAGAAATTCTCACCTCTCTTCTAATGTGCACGCCTATCGTACTAACCTTCCCAACGGTTTATCTTATCATTTTATCATACTAACCTTCCCAATAATTTAGCTTATCACAACTTACTCATAAGATTTGAAAACCGAACAATATCATTGTTTAAAAAGAATACTTCCAATTAATAAAACAACTCTCGTTTTAGCTTTTATTAATTTATAAAGTTTCCCAGTGTCATATTATACTTTCACAAAACAAGTATTTACTATTTGAGTCATCAACCATGTCCTACTTATCAAATCACAGTAGGCAGTTTCAAATTTCCAAATCTCATATATATATATTAACTACTCGTATAATATATATAAAATAACAGCACCCCAAATAAAACTATGGTGCGAGCATACTTCTACTATCCAAACCCCATACCACTCATACCAAGGGGAATACAAATTCGGAATCACTCTCGAACTGTATTAACACATACACAAACATTATCGAGGCGAAGCATATATTCCAAGTCTCTAAGAGGATGGCACATACTCGCGTCTCTTAGGACCATCTGAACTATCAATTCGATAGCCTGTACCAAGGATATCTATCTTCTAGGGTAAAAGTCAATATCCCCTATAAAGGTCCCATCGAGATAAGACTGTCCCAGTGCGGTAACCTCAAGGATAGCAAGTAGCGCGATATGTTTTTCACATGTATATAATATATGTACACACAATCATATAAATATACCACTTTTATCATTTTAATATAGGTTCCTCTCGTCACTCATAATTACAAAATTTATCCTTAATTTCACATTATTAGTATTACGTATAAGGTTTCATCTCTAACCTTAACTCGAAGGGTTTTCTCACTTATTACGTGACACTCGTGGACTCTATCCTTCCAAGTAGAAAATTCAGTAGGTATACCTCCATTCCCTATCATAGCTATTCATCGTAATCACTCACTTGAAATACGTAGTTTCATCATTCATTATATAATTATCCCAAAAACAAAATTCTCGTCTTATAATAGAGTTCCCAACACTTATTCATATGTCCTACTGGTCTTTCCTATCTCCCAAAACATTTTATTAAGAATACCCAAGAATTATTTCACGATAAATTTAATTTAACTAATTAAACAAGGGAAATAGGAGTCTGCCAGGAGGGTTCGATCGATCGAGGTTTGGGGCTCGATCGATCGAGCCTTCGATCGATCGAAGCTCTAGGCTTGACCGATCGATCAAGCAGGTAATTCGATTTCTGCAGAATTGCAGTTACGGGTTCTACCACTTTTCTTCATCCAAATCCATATGTTCCAAACCCAAACGTCCCAAAAATTCTACTACTAACATTATAACAATAGACCAGATGTTTTTAACGTAAGGCGTGTGTATTTGTATCATTTAAACATGAATTATCAACCCAAAATTCATACACAACTTCAAGAACCCTAAAATCTCTAAATCATGATTCTAATCTAATTTTCCCCATAATTTGTTTCTTAATTACAACCAAATTTCGTGGGTTATCTTTCTACATCACAAGAGACTTCCAGAATAAGGTTTAACTCTTTACTACATGCAAATTCCTATCAAAATTTGGGTTTTCTTTCATATATTTCATCCCTAATCATTCCTAAACTAATATGGAAATTGCACCAACGAAAATAGCAAGTTAAACACTTGCCTGGGATTTTCAGAAGTCTGGAATGCGGCTGATTTTGGTATGGTTGCGTTCCCCGTCTCGCGATCTACGCGTTGGTGGTGGCGGCGGCGGCGGCGCAAACCGTTGAGTTTTGGGCCTTGAAATTGCTTGAGAGCTCTCTCCTCTCTTCTCCAATGGCCGTCACTTGTGTTTAGAGTTTCTAACCCTAGAAGGTAACCTAGGTATCTGATATAACTCCTCTAATTTTCGTGGGTTTAATTACCCATAAATATAAAATGACCAAAATGCCCTCCCCGGTTACTAATTAGGCCTAAAAACGCCTCGAGACC
Source organism: Sambucus nigra (assembly GCA_949130495.1). NCBI lineage: Eukaryota > Viridiplantae > Streptophyta > Magnoliopsida > Dipsacales > Adoxaceae > Sambucus > Sambucus nigra. The sequence continues at coordinate 11,342,587 of OX422212.1, read as the reverse complement.
CAAACTACACCCCCGGGTACACTTTTCTGACTATCTCGACCCTTCCGGACGCATTAGCGCGCTCAAAATGACCATACGGGCAACTTATAAAATATTCACTTTTTATTTATCAAAATTTAGTCCCGACGCGACACGAGCACGTTCCGACTTAAATTTCCGAAATTGTCATTTAACTCACTCATAACATTCAATATAACCAATATAATATATTACTTTGCTCATTAGTAATATACAACAAATTTTCCCATAATTACTAACTCTCGTCATGTTAATAATTATAACATAATTAATTTCCGGATTTTTATTAAATAATACATTCACATTAACTTTAATAAATCCCCAAATTAATATAGCATAAAAATACGGGGTATTACATACTTCCCCCCTAATAACGGAATTTCATCCCGAAATTCGGAAAATAAGGCATACCTGGTAAAAACAACTCTGGATATCTCTCGCGCATATCTGCCTCGCGCTCCCAAGTGGATTCCTCCACATTATGATGCTTCCACTGGACCCGCACAAGTGGAACTATCTTCGACCTCAATCTCCTCTCACTATAGTCTGGGATAGCCATTGGTATCTCCTCGTAAAAGCTATCAGGTTGTAAGTCGATCTCATCTATCGCAATGTGAGTATGGGCCATATCATCCCGAATGTATCGTCTCAACGACGAGATGTGGAATACATCGTGGATGCGATGTAAATGTTCTGGCAGTCCCAACCTGTATGCAACCGGCCCAATCCTCTCGATGATGGGAAATGGTCCCACATACCTCGGAGCCAACTTCCCCTTCTTCCCAAACCTCATCACTCCCTTCATAGGAGATACACGCAATAACACTTGGTCCCCCACACTAAACTCCCGGAAGAACCGTTTCGCCTCGTCGTAGCTCTTTTGCCTGTCCTGGGCTACCCGAATGCGACTCCTGATCAACTCAATCCTCGCGGAGGTCTCCTGAATCACCTCTGGTCCTAGCAACTTGTTATCCCCCACTTCGAGCCAACAAGCCGGGGAACGACAAGGCCTGCCGTACAAAGCCTCAAATGGAGCCATACCAATCGTAAACTGATAAGAGTTATTATAAGAAAACTCTACCAGTGGAAGATGTGGCTCCCAGCCTCCTCCAAAATTGAGAACACACATGCGTAGCATATCCTCTAACATCTGACTAGTACGCTCTGTCTGTCCATCTGTCTGTGGGTGGTAAGCTGAACTCAACCTCAACTCAGTACCCATAGCCTCCTGAAAGCTTTCCTAAAAATGTGACACGAAAATCTTGTCCCTATCTGACACAATATTCAGGGGCACCCCGTGTAATCTGACAATCTCAGCGATGAACAACTGAGCATACTGACCCATGGTATAATCTGTCCGCACCGACAGAAAATGAGCCACCTTGGTCAAACGGTCCACAATCACCCAGATAGAATCGTAGCCCCGCTGTGATGTAGCCAACCCTGTAATAAAATCCATGGAAATACTCCCCCACTTCCACGCGGGTATTTCCAATGGCTGAAGCAATCCTGACGATTTCTGATGGTCCACCTTCACCAGCTTCCAGGTAGAACACTTGGACACGAACTCAGCAATGTTCTTCTTCATCCCACTCCACCAGTACTGCCTCCTCATATCCTGGTACATCTTATCTCCTCCAGGATGTACTGCAAATTGGGACCCGTGGGATTGGGTCATCACTGCATGACGTAACTCTGCTCCTTCTGGAACCACCAGTCTCCCATTAAACCTCAAACCCCCGTCACAACTAACGGAATAGGACTCAGCACCCTCGGCTAAAAGTCGTACAATCTGCTCCTGGCAAAATGGGTATATGGTCTGGGCCTATATCACCCTCATAGCAATCTCGGGTGTGACTGTCATAACAGATATGAAGGAACGGGCTACTGCGTCCTGGTGGCCTAACTCCTTCCACTTTGCTTTCCATACATCCGCTACCTCGTTTATCGGTCTACGACTTAACGCATCAGCAACTACGTTGGCCTTTCCCGGATGATACTGTATATCGAACTGGTAGTCCTTCACAAACTCTAGCCATATGCGCTGACGCATATTTAGCTCTCGCTGAGTGAACAGGTACTGCAATGACTTATGGTCTGTGAACAAACGGAATTTCTCCCCCAATAAATAGTGCCTCCAGGTCGTGGGTGAGGTAATTCTTCTCTTGCAGCTTAATCTTGCGGGAGGCAAAAGCTATAGCCTTCTCTTCCTGCTGAAGTACTCCCCCAAGTCCCCCTTGCGAGTCATATTGGTCAATGGACCCGCTATTTTGGAGAATCCCGGAATGAATCTCCTGTAGTAACCAGCTAACCCCAAGAAACTACGCACTTTCATCGGTGTCGTGGGCAGTCCCCACTCCCTCACCGCTGACACTTTACTCAAGTCAACTGCTATCCCCTGCTCAGAAACAATATGGACCAAGAACTGTACTTCTCGCAACCAGAATCCACACTTCTCGTACTTAGCATACAACTGATGCTCACGTAGAGTCTGAAGAACCTGCCTCAAGTGCTCGGCATGCTCCTCCTCGGAGTGTGAATATATCAAGATGTCATCTATGAAGACGATGACAAACTGATCCAAGAACTCTCTGAATACTCGATTCATTAATTCCATGAAGACGGCTAGAGCATTTGTGAGTCCGAACGGCATCACCCTGAACTCATAAGACCCATATCTCATCAAGAAGGCAGTCTTTGAAACATCCTTCTCTCTAATACGTAACTGTTGGTACCCCGACCTCGGATCTATTTTCGAAAAGAAAGTTGTTCCCCTCAACTGGTCGAACAGATCATCAATTCGAGGCAACGGATACTTATTCCGTATCGTGACCTTGTTCAGCTCCCGGTAGTCCACACACAATCTCAGTGAACCATCTCTCTTCTTCACAAACAAGACTGGAGCGCCCCAAGGTGAGGTACTCCTACGAATGAAGCCCTGACCTAACAGCTGCTCTATCTGATCTCGTAGCTCTCGCATCTCTGCCAGAGCCATACGGTACGGTGCGCGTGCTATAGGTCTCGTATCTGGCAATAAATCTATAACAAAGTCTATCTCACGACTGGGGGGTAGGCCTGGTATCTCCTGAAACACATCGGAATACTCCCTGACAACTGGGATCGAATCCAAGGGAATCACAACCTCCTTAGAGGTATCCTCCTCTATGTAATACAAATGAGCGGTCGAACCTCCCTCGGGGCGAGGCATCGCCACTACAAATATCTCTTTCCCCGGAATGGCAAAAACAATGCTCCCACCGAAGCAATCAATCATGGCTCTATAAGCTGCGAGCCAATCCATACCAATAATCACATCATGCTCGTGCATGTCTAAGACTAACATGTCTGCAGGTAATACCAAGCTACCAATCTCTACCTCCACTCCCCGGCATATAAAGAAAATAAGTGACCCACTCCCCAGTGGTGAGTCCACACACGTCACTGTGCTCTCTGCTGTGGCTAACAACCCTAAGGACTTCGCAAAATGCGTAGCTATAAAACAATGCGTTGCCCCCGTATCAAACAAAACCCGACCCATAGTACCATGGATAGGAAACATACCCTCAATCGCGGGTGGTGCCTGTGGAGCTGCTGCCTGGTGGACGTTATAGACACGTCCATACTCTAATTTCCCCTGCTGCACTGGGGCTGCTGGAATGGCTAGTAGGGCTGGCACCTGGGCTGGAGCTGGGAGGGAAGGTGGAAAAAGTGGTCTATGTGGCTCATTACGGGCTCCCTGCTGCTGTGGGCCCCTATCGCCCTCTGGGCAATCCTGACCCCTATGGCCATGTTTACCGCACCCAAAACATCGGCCTTTGAAGTTACCTCCCCTCTGACACTGCTGTCCACGACCCTGTTGGCTGTTACCTCCACGCCACTGGCCCTGTTGGCCCTGATGATTAGGCTGGCCCTGCTGGCCCTGCCTATAGCCCCCATATCCCTGCCTAGAATCACCTGAACGGAATTGCTTAGCAGGGTCCCCCTGATGGGAACTATGCTCGTGCTGACGGGTCTGTCCATGAGATAGTGCCCCATTGGCACTATTACCCCCGGTCCTGCCCTGCTGGCTGGACTCTCCTTCTCTCTTGCTTCCCTGCAGATGGAAGCGGTGATCCTGGCAATGTAGCAACACGGCATTGAGTACATCAGTGAACGTACTCAGGGATAGATTCCCAATATAGATTCCCAATAAGGTGCTGACGGATCCTCCAAGCTAACCCATCGACAAATAGCATAATCTTCTGGCTCTCAGTAGGTGCCTCATCTGGCACAATGATGAGAAGTCTCGTGAATTCCTCCTCATACTCAGCTACAGTAAGATTCTCCTGCTTCATATTTAGTAATTTCTGCCTCATCTCAGTCTGCACTGCGGGTGGAAAATACTTGCGGTCAAACCGTTCCCAGAACAACTGAATAGGGATCGTCTCCCTCTCCTCCAAAGAGGTAGTGGACTCCCACCACTGTAATGCGTCTCCCACCAGCTTAAAGGAAGCCAATAACTGCTTTTGCACGTCAGTTCACTCATACATACGGAGATTCCGCTGGATGTCTTTCTTCCATTGGCTAACTGTGACAATATCGGAGCTACCAGAGAACTCAGGGGGATGCGCTTTCTGAAAAGCATCCCGAACCCTCTCCCATGCAGATGGAAGTTGTGTTGGTACTGGCGCCACTTCCTAAACCTGGGGTGGAGCCTGCTGAATCACCGCTATCGCGACATTCACCGCCTGAGCAACAATGGCGACTACTTCATTTGCATTCATTGTGACTTGTACCGGAACTACTGGCTGCTCGGTCTGGGCATGCCTATCTTTCGGAGCACGTCTCGGAGGCAACTAAAACGTGAACAAGTTTATTAGTCTACAGTTATTATCAAATCTCAAATAGCTGAAGACTTAAACGTAAAAGCAAGAATACAACAATCCTAAAAATAGGGCTCTATAGCAACAACGTTAAGCTGAAAGCGAAATAAGCCGTACATATCCTATGGACACTAGAACCTGAGGCTCTGATACCACCTGTGACACCCCGCCTAATTAAATACCGGGCGATCACTCCTTTATTAAATTAAATCAAGGTAAATAGTTGGTTCATTCTCAGCATCACTGTCGATAAAAATAAATTTTCCAATTTAACACCCTAAATAATTAAGCTAAGTGTCAAAACCATTTTCATACATAACATTCCAAATTTTATTTAAAGAAAATGATTTATTTATTTATTAACAACATTTCAACAATTAAGAATCACACCACAATAAACCTGGAACACAATCCAATTAATTTAAAACATTCGTAAATCGAATGTCAACATGCGAAATATAAAGTAACATAATTCAAACTGAATAAATCCCATAGTGACAATACTAGAAATAACTGAAATACAAATGTCCCAATAACAATGAAATAATGGAAAGGGTGACACATGCCCAATAAATGAGAATTCTAGAAGTGGAGTCAATAAGGGAAGTCGTCTACACAAGTGACCTGCAACTCCCACCCAGGATGCAGCACGTTCCTTTCAAGGGATCCTAAGCAAGACGCCCCTGTGGCTGGGCACCTGAAATATATACATATATATACAAGAGAGAGGGAGAAAAAGAAATGGGTCAGAGCCCGATAGTGTGTATGATTTAAAATTTGTTTCGCAAGTATTTAAATTAATACAGGCCAATGCAACAACATAGTAGAGCGACACTCTCTTGAGAAATTCTCACCTCTCTTCTAATGTTCACGCCTATCGTACAAACCTTCCCAATGGTTTATCTTATCATTTTATCATACTAACCTTCCCAATAATTTAGCTTATCTTAACTTACTCATAAGATTTCAAAACCGAACAATATCATTGTTTAAAAATAATACTTCCAATTAACAGCACAACTCTCGTTTTAGATTTTATTAATTTATAAAGTTTCCCAGTGTCATATTATACTTTCACAAAACAAGTATTTACTATTTGAGTCATCAACCATGTCCTACTTATCAAATAACAGTAGGAAGTTTCAAATTTCCAAATCTCATATATATATTAACTACTCGTATAATATATATATAATAACAACACCCCAAATAAAACAATGGTGCGTGCATACTTCTACTATCCAAACCCCATACCACTCATACCAAGGGGAATACAAATTCGGAATCACTCTCGAACTGTATTAACACATACACAAACAATATCGTGGCGAAGCATAGATTCCAAGTCTCTAAGAGGATGGCACATACTTGCGTCTCTTAGGAGCGTCTGAACTATCAATTCGATAGCCTGTACCAAGGATATCTATCTTCTAGGGTACAAGTCAATATCCCCCATAAAGGTCCCATCGAGATCAGACTGTCCCAGCGCGGTAACCTCAAGGATAGCAAGTAGCGCGGTATATTTTTCACATGTATATAATATATGTGCGCACAATCATATAAATATACCACTTTTATCATTTTAATATAGGTTCCTCTCATCACTCATAATTACAACATTTATCCTTAATTTCACATTATTAGTATTACGTATAAGGTTTCATTTCTAACCTTAACTCGAAGGGTTTTCTCACTTATTACGTGACACTCGTGGACTCTATCCTTATAAGTAGAAAATTTAGTAGGTATACCTCTATTCACTATCGTAGCTATTCACCGTAATCTCACACTTGAAATACGTAGTTTCATTGTTCATTATATAATTATCCCAAAAACAAAATTCTCGTCTTATAATAAAGTTCCCAACACTTATTCATATGTCCTACTGGTCTTTCCTATCTCCCAAAACATTTTATTAAGAATACCCAAGAATTATTTCACGATAAATTTAATTTAACTAATTAAACAAGGGAAATAGGAGTCTGCCAGGAGGGGTCGATCGATCAAGGTTTGGGGCTCGATCGATCGAAGCTCTATGCTCGATCGATCGATCAAGCAGGTATTTCGATTTCTGCAGAATTGCAGTTACGAGTTCTACCACTTTTCTTCATCCAAATCCATATTTTCCAAACCCAAGCGTCCCAAAAATTCTACTACTAACATTATAACAATATACCAGATGTTTTTAACGTAAGGCATGTGTATTTATATCAATTAAACATGAATTATCAACCCAAAATTCATACACAACTTCAAGAACCCTAAAATCTCTAAATCATGATTCTAATCTGTTTTTCCCCAGAATTTGTTTCTTAAATACAACCAAATTTCGTGGGTTATCTTTCTACATCACATGAGACTTCCAGAATAAGGTTTAACTCTTTACTACATGCAAATTCCTATCAAAATTTAGGTTTTCTTTCATATATTTCATCCCTAATCATTCCTAAACTAATATGGAAATTGAACCAACGAAAATATCAAGTTAAACACTTGCCTGGGATTTTCAGAAGTCTGGAATGCGGCTGATTTTGGTATGGTTGCGTTCTCCGTCTCGCGATCTACGCGTTGGTGGTGGCGGCGGCGCAAACCGTTGAGTTTTGGGCCTTGAAATTGCTTGAGAGCTCTCTCCTCTCTTCTCCAATGTCCGTCACTTGTGTTTAGAGTTTCTAACCCTAGAAGGTAACCTAGGTATCTGATATAACTCCTCTAATTTTCGTGGGTTTAATTACCCATAAATGTAAAATGACCAAAATGCCCTCCCGGGTTACTAATTAGGCCTAAAAATGCCCCGAGACCCAAACTACACCCCCGGGTACACTTTCTTGACCATCTCGACCCTTCCCGATGCGTTGGCACACTCAAAATGACCATACGGGAAACTTATAAAATATTCACTTTTTATTTATCAAAATTTAGTCCTGACGCGACACGAGCACGTTCCGACTTAAATTTCTGAAATTGTCATTTAACTCACTCATGACATTCAATATAACCAATATAATATATTACTTTTCTCATTAGTAATATTCAACAAATTTTCCCATAATTACTAACTCTCGTCACGTTAATAATTATAACATAATTAATTTCCATATTTTTATTAAATAATACATTCACATTAACTTTAATAAATCCCCAAATTAATATAGCATATAAATACGGGGTATTACAGAAACATTGTAACAGGCTTTAAATATTTCAACCAAATGATCGTCTGTGTATTTTTTCATCCACAAGGAGACGTAGTCAAGTATAATTCACCAAGAATTTAGCATCAGTTGAGTTGGAGCAAGTCCTAGACTAGACAGAATGGCACAGACAGAAGAGTGGAAGGGTAATCTTACGTCGACCCTAAACATTTGTTCATATACAATAATTTTATCGTCTCGGCCACCATATACTCTCTCATCATTGCTTGGGGCGCACATGACAACATCAGACTTAATGACATACATATGGCTCCAAAGGAGAAGGTAAGACTCTAGTGGATTGAAAGGTCTCTGCGTAGGTGTAATCGAAGGGTTCCTTAGCTTCAGAGTCATCACCATCATCGGCCACATTTTTATTCTCATCCTCAGCCTCATTTTTGACAGTTTGATTACCCTCTGGAGACCTCTCCTTAAACTCACTCTCGGTCATGGCTCTCAAAGGGACAGCAGTTAGAGGGATGACAACATTGACAGTCGGCTCAGCCTGTTATGAGATGACTTAGACTGAGGAATCATCTTGACTAGAGTTCTCAGCTGGATCATCCACAATTTGGATTAAAGATTCGTCTTGACCAGATAACTCGGCTTCGTTGGAAGAGGAAGATTGAGATGAGCTCTCAGCCTCATCAGACATAATAAAATTTGGTGGTGGCACTCTCATGGACTCTTTAAATGAGTCCCTACTCTTGGATGTAGTAGGGGATGAGATAGGCATCTCATCCCCAAATACTTTAGAGGATGAGAGGAAAATGGTATTCAATGGAATAGGAGAGATTGTACGAACAAAGTGCGGCCTGGCTTGGCATCTTGCCTCGTCTGCTTCCTCTATCCTACTTATCTCTTGGAAATACATCTCCCTAAGTGTGGGATATCATTCAGCTAGCTCGTAGAGAGTCTTTAACATCCAAGAAGTCGAGCTTAAACTTAAGCAATAAATAGATTAAAAAAAAGGCACAAACAACTTAAAATTTGGCTATTGTTAACTAGTGGATGAAGTGGGAAAATAAATCGTTTTTTTGTAAGAACAATTAAGAACAATAGATGGTTGACGAAGGAGAAAATGACCTTCATAACGCCAGAAACCTCACAACGACTGAGGAAACCCGGAAAATAGGGGGGAACCTAAACTTCCTATAATAACCCTTAAACTTCCAATTACAGCCTTTAAACTAGCCCAAAACCACCACACTCAACCCTCAACTAGCCTAAAGCTATTGGAAAAAGCTACCAAAAAAGTTAAAAGTTGCCAAAAAAAGTAAAACTTGGAAAGGGTGGAAATAGGGAGTACCTGGAGGAGTTTAATGGATAGAGAACCACTAGAAACCTAAAAAACCAGTCGGAGAATGCTTGGACAATCGAGAGAGAAGGAAGAAACGGGGGAATGGCACACGAATGAGGAAAGAGAAATAAATAATGACATGTGTCTTTAGATAAAGGTTAATATCCTTGTTAATAAGCCCATTCTCTTAAAATTCAACCTGTAATTGTAGCTGTGCAATGTTTTAACTTATATTGCAATGAATATTTAATTATAATTGTGCAATGCGTTGACTTATATTGCAATGAATATATAACAATGTCCTTTCCATTTTCTCAAGTTGTGTTTTAATCTAATCTGCATCTCTCACTATTTTAAATCGTATTTTAATTTGGTATAGAAATGCATTATATTTTTAATCAATTTTTCTCTTAAATCTAAATGTTGAGATCTTATTAAAAATGAAAAAGAAGTTAAAAAGATCTACTGCTAATTTAAAAAAATTATTATTATTTTATAATAATTAATATAGTTTTAAATTCATTTCTATTTTATTATTTTAAGAAAAAAACTAGTAAATACCCTCAAACTGTTTTCAAAATATTTAAATTTATATTTTAATCCCATGAGCTCTCATATGTAAGAATGCTAAATAATTGTTTGAACATATATCCTTAATTTGGAGAAAATTATTCGGTAATTTTGGAGTGCCACGTGTCTCTCAACGCACATATTTTGTACACAATTAGAGAGTGGCATAATTTACTTTTATGTTTTGTCACAGTAAAAACATTGGGGCATGCTAGACATATATCAGGGACTACAACTCACTCTTTGTTAGAAAAATGGGTCCAAATATAATATTTGTTGATATATATATATATGTGTGTGTGTGTGTGTGTGTGTGTGTGTGTGTGTGTGCGTGTGTGTGAATTGAACGTATTGTGTCGGGTTGCTTGTCATGTGTCCATTTCACTGTTTCGTAGATGATAAATTGTATATAATTATAGAGTAGTGCTACAAACACCAATTGTTAGTACCAATTTAGTACTAAATGTGCTTTAAATATATTGTACTAGAGTGTTTAGTACTGGATTAGTACTAACAGTTAGTATATGTATCATTATTCATAATTATATTAACTATAAGTAAGCCAAATATTTTAACCAAGCAAATGCCGACATCAGTATTACATATTTTAGTTCGTCACTAATTTTTATTGTTATTAGCCCATTAATGCCCAAACTTAATGGTTAAGGAGTTCTATTATATTGGTCATGGCAAGTATAGAATATATTATGTATTTCAATTTTTGGTGTATTGTCTGTTTGATTCGGGTTGAAATACTTCTAATCGCAGTGAAAAGTAAAACAATGAAATGTTTTTTTACACATTTAAAACTAATTTTTTGTTAATTTGAAACTGTGAATAAGTGCACTCCTATAATTACGTATCATTAAACACAAATAGCGAACAAAATTTAACTTTATATAGGTGAAAATTTTATCATATTACTTTTCACTTGGGTGAAAAATATTTAACCCGGATACAGTAATACATTTAAAAAATTATTCCAACGAACGTACAGCCTTCTGGATCTAGGAATAACGACATCTACTAAATGCCCTATCCAAGCCAAGGAACTATTTGTTTTTGCTTCATGTGTGATGTCACTTGGGAAGGTTTTTGCTTCATGTATGATGTCACTAATGCCCTAAAATATCAACTAAGGCGATTGGTTTTGGGGCCCTTGCTTTATATTATCTATCTTCACTTGACACTTAGATCTACCTACCTGATTGATTTTGTTTGTTATCTTCCACCAAAGGAGCTAAAGGTACTTGCATATTGTTTTTCTTTTATATTACTTCATCTTTCTAGCTAGATAGTCACGTTTATGTCCCTAAATTGATAAAAATGATAAGGTTTGGTGCACAAATTATTAAATAAGTTCATTTTGTGTGTATTAATATCAGACGTTGGACCCTAAACATATGATTTATAACAAATAAGATAGTGGAGGTCTTGTAATTAGGGTGACTATTTTCGAGACGACAAAGTAAAACTTTATGAACATGCATAGATGGTGTTACAACGTAATAAAGTCTTGTGCAAAAATTGTAAGCACTTTAATATTATAAATATATTTGCTAAATATATAACTTATAACAAATTATGCCACTGACCCAAACACAAATCATAATTGGATTGGGTTCCTGTCAAACACTAATGATACAAAAATGACATTAATAAACATATTTGAATGATGTTGTACAAACACAATATCTTAATCCACTATTATGTAAACTATTGTAAATTAGTTGGCATTTTACTTATGAATTATTAGTAATTAGGATTAATAAACTTCTAATTTATATGGAGAGTTTGTACGTGACATGTTTGGTAGATAGAATGATAATGTTATGTTCCGGTCTGCAGGTTATGTTTGTCAACCGAACACAACATAATTAAAACAGGTTGTGTTACGTTAGATTTTTTGACAGTATTAGTTAACGGGTGATGTTAGATTTAATAACATAATTATACATAATGTAGCTTTAGAATGAATGTCTAGAATTGATAAATTTTATTCTTATTTCGTTATTAATTAATTTTATGTTAAAATTTCTCTTAACTCTTTAATTAATATTGTTGAGTAACCTGATTATTTGATTTTTCTTATTAATTTGTTAGTGCTAAAAGGTCATGTATCACATACACTAACAAAATTAATTTAACAAGTATTATAATTAAATAGTTACCAAAATATATGTTTAGACTTTCACAATGTACTATACCTAAACAATTTTTTTATCATATTTTAATTAGTTTATATATGGTTTAAAAAAAGGAAAACTTTTGCAAATTACCCTATTTGGATACTTGTGTTTGTGTGTGTGTGTATAAATATACCTTCTTATATATTAATTTTGTTGCATATCTCGAAAAAAGAATACATGGAGCTAGCAAGAAAATCCAAAAAATTTATGACGCAACACTTGAATTTCAGCAACAAAATAATATTTTGCCCTGATAATAGCAAAATAACCCTCAAGGATGGGAGGGAGGAGGCGGAAATGGTCATCTTTGGGGCAGTGAATGACCTAACTGCGGCCACCGAAATTCGCCCAAAGGACATAAAAATCCTCATTATCAATTGCGCCATTTTAAACACCACGCCCTTAATATCGGCTATGGTAATTGTGGTGATAATTAAATTCAACACAAGTAGATGAGAAAAGCGCGATCACCAAAGCAATTAAAGAACGTAAAAGATGTCAATCACACGACACAGTGTTACGTGGTTCAGCAAGAATGCCTACGTCCACGGTGTTGCTCTCAATATTATTTCACTATACTCCGGGGAGTATCTCACAGGAACTATGTTGCATGCCTTTTTCCCCAGGCTTAGGGTTTGTTATATACATATTTGTTCTTGAGGAGTGGGGGTGTTGGATTCCCCCACGTCCATCTTTTACTCCTAGAATATCTCCTTACGATATTTTAGGAGTAGACTAAGTCATAACAGAATTCAGTTCATATGCGACGAGCCTAGGCTTTGGGCCGTTTCCGTTGGGCTACTCGTCTGGGCCCGTGATGACAAATCGAGGTACCCATAGTAATAAACCATTATAAGCTTAGCCATTATATACAAAGTTTTAACTTAGGTGGGATGGGGTGTGCTGCTGGCATTATAGCTATTGATTTGGCTAGGGATCTTTTAAATGCCTATTCAGGTTTATATGCATTGGTTGTTAGTACAGAAGTTGTGAGTTTTACTTTGTATAATGGAAATGACCTTGACATGGTGCTACCTAATTGCTTTTTTCGAATGGGGGCGGCCGCGATTTTTCTCTCTAGTCGCCGCTTGGACCAGTGGTGCGCCAAGTATGAACTAAAACAGGTATCAATAAAAAATTAAGGTCAACTTATTATTTTATTTCATTTTTTACTTTTGTGCTATTTAATTTCAAATATATATATATATATATATATGCCCTCTCATGTAAGGACTCCTTATGGTGCAGACTCCGGTACATACCATTTTTTAAAATAGTAAAAAAATGATTTTTTTTATGAAACTTCATCAATATGATCTCCATGGTGGGAGAATCATATCCAATTTTTTTCATCAAAAAAATCAATAAAAAAATCGTTGAGATGAAGTAATATGTAAAAAAATGTAATAAATATGCATTTTCAGCCGTTGAAATGTTGGCAGTAATCTCACCCAACTTTTGATTCAATTTTTTGATGAAACTTCATGGATATTATCTCGATAGTGAGAAGATCATATCCATGAAGTTTTATTAAAAAATTTCTATTAAAAAGCGGCTGGCGCCGACCCAACATTTCAACGGTTGAAAATGCATATCTATACCATTTTTTTACATATCACCTCATCTTAACGATTTTTTTATTGAATTTTTTGACGAAAAAATTGGATATGATCTTCTCACCATGGAGAGCATATCCATGAAGTTTCATAAAAAATTCATTTTTTACTATTTTAAAAAAATTGTATATACCGAGAATTGCACCATAAGGAGTCCTTATAGGAGACTTTCTATATATATATATATATATAGGGAGAGGTTCAAAAGCTAATATAAAAGATGAACATTTTAATGAACCTTAACAAAAAATACTAACATCCATTCAATTTTAATTCCTATATTGTAATTGGTCCGCACCAGAGGCAACAAAAACGCGTGTGGCACGCGTATTTTTTAATGCACGTGTGTCACACGCATGTATTAAAAAAGACGCGTGTCACACGCGTGTCTGTTGCGACTGTCGCAGACCAATTACAACATAAGAATTAAAATTGATTGTATGTTAGGTGTTTTTTGTTAGGGTTCATTAAAATGTTTATCTTTTATGTTCACTTCTTAACTACTCCATATATATATATATGTGTGTGTGTGTGTGTGTGTGTGTGAAAAGTGTTTCACAATTTTATCATTTTTTATATAAAATATTTAATACACAACCTCAAAGAATTGATTTTCATAAAAAAATTCAAAAATAAGATCAAACTATTCATTAACATAAACAATTTATAATCATTTTTCAACTTTATAATAAACACAAATTTAGTGTAATCGTGACTTTTGTAATAAACCACTCTTCCGATAGTCCATTTTATCCTTAATTACTATGTGTAGTAATTAGTTGTTATCTGATAAGATGCTGAGTAAATATTAATTTGATATGTCGAGCCAATATTTACTAATATGTTGTGTAATTACCTCGTGAGTAGATAAATATGTTCATGTGGTAATTTATTATGTCATAAGGATTTAAAATGACATTTTGGTTTATTATGAAACCGGAAGTAAAATGAGTTATAAAATTCTCAAATGACATTTTGGATGGTGTAGTTAGTCCCGGTAGGTGTTTGACAGTCAAAATAAATGCCATATTGTATTTTGGCATTTTGGGGACTTTTGACTGGTTTTGGCTTAAATAGTGTAGTCGCGTATTAGTATATCGCGTATTAGCATTTTAAGTTGGGCTTTTAGACTTAAGCCCCGTTTTATTTCCCCACCCCTATTCCCATTCTTCCATTTTACACAATTGAGCCCTAGAGAGAGTAGAGAGAGTAAGAGAACTTGGGAGAAAAAGAGAGATTGGAGCTTGGATTGTTGCCTCCTTCTTCATCAAATCAGATTCTTACCTTGAGGCAAGTAATCTACTTGCAAATTTATGGTTTAAGTAGAATAAATTGCATTGATATTTATGATTTAGAAATGTTAGGGTTTTGGTGAAATTTTGGGTATTTAATCCTTTGAGATTGATTTGGATGATAAACATTACAAATGATGGTAGTTGGGTGTATTTTTGGTGTACTAGTTCCATCAAATAAATTGGGTTTGGCTGGTTTGGGTTTGTTTAGAATTTTGGAGTTCAAGACTCCATAGCCATTCTTGGCATTTTCGCAGGGGCGAATCGATTCGGCCCCTTGGGCGAATCGATTCGCATAGATGCAGAATCCCAGGTCGTGTTGTCCGAATCGATTCGGATTTAGACCGAATCGATTCGGCAATTACAGAAACCAAATTTTATTGTCCGAACCGATTCGCTTTCAGAGCGAATCGATTCGGTTCCAGCAGATTTTGGGGTCTTTTTCTTTTAATTTTCCTCCTTATTTCTTTAGGATTAGGACCTAGGAAACTTCTTTCAAGAAGTAAACTTAGAGTCCTAGAGTAGCTATGGAGTTTGGTCGTTACCCTGGACTAGAAATGGGTTCATCTGGGGTTTGTTTCGGGGAGGTTTAAAGTAATGCTAAGGCATTACTTCTTTTATTCCAACTCTTAGAAGTTTGGAAGTTAGGTACCCTAACTTGGAGACTAGAAGGGCTTGTCAAGTTACGTAGGCCTTGGAGATTTGTAGGATCATAATGATCATTTGGAGAGTTAATCGGGGATTGTAATTTGAGGAATAAATGATAATATTCGATGGGAATTAGGTTCGCATAAACTGAACCCATAGGTGTTTAAAGATAATAGGTTCAATTTAGGATGAACCCCGTTGTTTAATGATATTAGGTTTCATAATAAAGAACCAATCACATGATTAACGGAAATGGATTTTCGGAAATAAAATGATATTAATTGTAAATGTTAATTTACTGTTACACACCTCTCTAAATGACATCATAAGGGAAGTTCGCTCGTGAGGTGAAGCCCCCTGGCTAATGAATGCAGGGTGGATATAGTCCTAGGCCATGGGAGCGTTTATGGTTGTATATTTTTCTGCGGGGGTAGGGAGATTCCGGGTGTGGTCTTGGCTACCACGCAGGCTCATGGCCGCTTCCCGACGTGTTCCGTTAGGTGCCCAGGTTGTCTTATGTTAGGCCCTGGAAGATGATGGTCATTTAGGGGCGCGTACAGCAGGGAAACCCGGACTGGCGGTCTTAGATATAGTTATATGTATATGAATATAACTATATTTTCATCAAGTTGGACTTGATGGTTGTTAAACGCCATAAAGAGCATAATTATGTGCCAGGAAGAGCACGGGAATAATATATGTGCCATAAAGAGCACTTGATGTAAATGATATTCCTAATAAGGAATGGAAAGATAAAATGGGAAGTTTTAATTAATGAATAGAAATTATAACTTATTGACTTAACCAAATATATGGTTTTATTCCTAATAAGGAATGTCTGAAGGAAATGGAAAATTGTATTAATAAGAAGGGTTTTAAATTAAAATGCTTTACCTTCTATCCTTGCTTGTAATTGTAGCTAGCATGTCATGTAATCATCCTCATCATTCATGTATAACTGTTCATATCTATCATGCTTTTTATTCTTCTAGAAATCATATAGAACCCGGCCCTGACCGGTTTACTTTCTTGTTGCATATATATTAATGTATCCGCTCAGGTGCTCCACCGCAAGGACGCCCGACTTGACTTTCCCAGTTCCTTGCACCTTCGGCGAGCTGTAAGACTTTGCGGGTTATTACATGATGTTGTATTAGACGCTTTCATTCTTGTTACTCTAGATATGATCGGGTCTTGTCCCTCGGGCGTGTGGCCCAAACAATTGTATTTGATTAATGGTTGTACTATGTAAGATATTTTATATTGTGTACGTTGTCTTATGTAGCTGTGGACCGACAGCTTATTCGGTCCATTTGTACATTCATTTTAGTCATATTATATATTATCTTTTGGAATTCCACTTGCTCGTCAGATTGGGTTGTTTAGTTTAAAATTTTCATAACCGCATTTTTAAAATTTTACACTTTTTGGCAACCCGTTTTCTGATTTATTGGGTGGTTTTCCCGTATACTCAGTTTATTTTGGTGATGCTGAGAATGATATTCATCCATGATCCCTATTACGTTTGAGTATCGGGCTGGCCACCCCTTATCTCGGATTGCGGGTTGTCACAGATGGTATCAGAGCATCAGGTTCTAGAGTACTAGGATCTGTGTGGACTTGTCTCGTTCTACCGTAGCGTTCTTTGATGTAGAGCCTAATGTTAGGATTTCTTTGATGCTTATGTTTACGATCTTCTGCAAGATAGATTGTTTTAATTAGCACTCTAACACTATTGTTCTTCCATCTCAGATGCCGTCTAAGAGAGGTCGCCCGGCGAGACGTGTTAAGGTCGTAGTGAAGGAAGTAGGTCCTCCACCACCACTACAAGGGACGGTTAATGTTGCGAATGTAGCAAGCATAGTGGCTGGAGCGGTTAATGCCGCCATGTCCATAGTGATCAAACAATTGCCATGGGCCCCAGGTGTTCAAGCTCCTACGGGGCTTACTCCGTGGGAAAGGGTTAGGGAGTCCTTTCTAAAGGGCAATCCCCCGGAATTCGAGGGAGGTGCGGATGTTATTAAAGCCAATCAATGGAAGAAAGACATGCAACGCCACCTTCGAATGATAGAATGCAGTGAGGATAAGAAACAAGTCCTTACCACCTTTAAGCTTGTCGGATCTGCGTTACACTGGTGGGAGACGATGACCACCCCAGAGCAAAGAGACACCATGTCAATCACTGAGTTCTGGACTTTGTTTGATCTTAAGTATTTTCCTCCCGCTGTTCAGAGGGAGATGAAGAGGAAGTTGCTAGATGTAGAGCAAGGGGAGAGGTCTGTAGCGGAGTATGAAGAGGAGTTCACCCGGTTGGCAAGCTTTGTACCAGATGAGGTGACTCCGGAAGAGAGGAAGATCTCGAAGTTTATGGGAGGTCTAAACTGGAGAATCCGAAAACACTTATTGGGTAACCCAGCTTTCCAGACCTATGGTGAAGTTATAAATGCAGCCTTAGTCCATTGCCAGGAGCATCAATTATATATGCAGGGTAGCAAGAAAGCTACTGAGATGAGGAAAGTGGGGAAGCTTGGAGAGTTTATTGCGAGGGGCAATAATAGGCACGAACAAGGTACTTTGCATCAGGCAGATCGGGGTGGCCCTGGAGATAGAGATCATCCGGGCCGAGGCTCTTCTCAGTTTCGAAATAACAGAGGTAGAGGTTAGGAGGAGACGAAAGGACGGTGCTTCCAATTCCCCTTAGCGAATCGATTCGCCCAAAGGGCCGAATCGATTCGGACCTGCAAAATTGCCAAAAATGGCTACGAAGGGTTATGAACCCTAAATCCTCCAAACCCCAAATCTCTTCATTTTCATACACAACCAACAACAAAAATCTACCCCAAACTAATCTACATGATTATTAACCATCAAAACCCACAATTTCTTCAACATAAATCAAGACTAGGGTTTAAATCCCACAAATTCTACATTTAAACCATAAATGGAAATACACAATTATCATACAATTTATGCATCTTAAATCACATATTAGCAAGTAGAAAACTTGCCTTAGGGTTGATATCTCAGATTTATTTGGAGAAGAAGCAATCCCACATCCTCCATCTTCAATCTCTCTCATTTCCCCTTTTCTCTTCTTCCTCTTACTCTCTCTATGTTCAAGACATAAAATGGGGAAAAATAAGGGATTTAGAAGACTAAAATCGTGGCTTAGGTTAAAACTCCCAACTTAAATGGTTAATACCACATTAAAATGACTCCCAAATACGCGTATAAGCTAAAACCAGGTAAAAGTGCCCGAAACACAAAAATACAATATGGCACTTATTTTGACTGTCTCGCACCTTCCGAGACTAACTACACCTTCTAAACTGGCATCCGAAAATTTTATAAATTATTTCGAGTTCCAAAATCATTTAAACTAAAAGGCCATTTAAAATACATGACACTACAGACATGGAACCTGATGTTATTTACTTTCACATGCAGTAAATATGCATCAACCTAGTAAATATTAACTTTCAATTCATTAAATTAATATTTACTCCAGTCCCCACATTTTATATAATTACCTTATGCGGTAAAATTAGTATAAAATGAGCCTCCCAGAATCGAGGGTTGTTACATACTCCCCCCCTTAAGAGGGAATTTTGCCCCCAAAATTCGGGCATACCCAAATCTGATAAGGGTATACTACTCTAAACTAGGATTCTACCATCCTAAACAAACTCCTCGTTATTGCAACGTCCCAAATGGACTCAGACTAAGGTCGACCCTGTCGATCTCAGTCAATCATCTTGTTCTCTCCTAGCACAAGGCGCTCTTCACTAACCATCGATTCTAGCTTCCTATGGAGGAACATGATATCCACATGACTCGACACAATTAGCCAAATCTTTAGAATTAAGTTACATCTCACCTCGGGGCATCCATACCGGCTCTAAGTGGCTTAGCCCCAACGCTACTCAGCTATCCCCCGCATCGACGTATCTCATCAAGGCGTATGGCTTAAAAGCCAAATCTCTAAAGTAATGTTCCGAGACCATTCCAAGTCTAAGGAACATATTACCCATTGGTTCCATCCAACGAGTTTACGAATTTCTCAACTGACCATGCTAGGCCACTCACAATACCATGCCTTAGGAAATGATCCATAAGGCCACTCCAAAACCTAATGGTTGCACGAAAATATCCATCCATACCATTACTGCCCCCATCTACTATGTACACTAAGGCGCACGTTCGTAATATGCCTTTAGGCATAAGTAAATTTCCTCCATTTCATCCATCCACTTTAGGGTGGTAGGATATACGCCTTTTTCCATACGGTTCCCATTTCTTCACGGAAACTTTTGCCAAACCTTCGACACGAATATCTAGTCTCGGTCCACCCTATTAATAGGCACCTCCCACGGTTCTACCATTCCCCATCGAGAATGGAGTGTACTCTTCTACATGTAGTCCGTCCATAATGGGTGGAAAAGCAACGATTGGGTCGACGGTCACCAATTTTCTCAATTGGGATCATGACCAGTTCGATGCCGGTAGTTCCATGCAAACGTCTATGAATACCCTTCTTCATTCCACCACTACTCTTCTTCGCACGAGTAGGTGAAATTGTAAATCACAAATCAAAATGCTCTCGCTATAGAGTCTTCTGAGTCATACTCACTCTACTTGGCCTTCACTGCCATTACCATCATCTCTGACGAGTTCTCTACTCGACACGTCCACTAGCCCAATCGCATTTCCTTAGCGAATGAGAAAATATCAAATCACTAGTTCTTCTGAACCCCGAGCACCAACTCGATTCCTCCCACAACATATTGCAACAACTTGTTGCTTATGAGAAGGACCAAATTTCCTGCCCAGGAAGTAGTGCCTTATCTATTTAAGGTGATCACTACCACGATGACTCTTAATTCAAGCACGGGATATCACTTTCCACAAGTTTAATCTTGTGCGACGCATAAACAGTGAGTCTATGCCCTAGTATTATTACTCCCCAATCCTGGCAGAACTTACTCATTAAACTCACTCTCAAGCTTACAATCATGGCTCAGGAGTGAAGATCCACCCGTCCTTATTAAGTCCCCGGAAATGAAGTTACCAACGTAACATTATCTCTAAGAAATGCCTCATATCCTTCGGCCGAACCTACCAAACCTCTCGAGACCCCATAAATCTCGTTCCTAGGGATCGAATCCCTATTTAGAGTTAACCCACGACTTATTCGTGGTCAACTCCTAACAACCATCCTAAACTAACACCACCTACCCTCAAGTTCGTACATCAAAATAAAAAAAAAATCCTAAGGTCTATCTATATGTATCCTACCTAAATCGTAAGAATATAATACTAAATATATCCCTAGTGCCCAAGACCTTACTCAACTTCCGACATTTGCTCGGGTTCATGCGTGGGACGTCTCGCCGAATCGAAATCCAGACAAGGAACCCTCCCGTTACACTACTACCTCGCATCGTCGGTCCTCGAGATATGACGGTCCAAAACACATGATCGGGATCGGTAAATTAACTTGCAATTCTACTAATAAGATTCTACTTCTAGACTTCACCTTAGCATTCTATATATGAAATAAGAGAAAGGAAATATGGCATCTCTCCACTCCCAACGTCGTTAAGGTTCACGCGTGGAGCGTCCCGCAAAAGCGGAATCCAAACAAGGAACCCCTACTATGCATTACTACTTAACTTTGTTGGTCGTGGAGATAAGTCATAGCATCCACACACAATGCAAGTAAACAATAGAACACCCAAACCAAGTAACGCATATGACACATATACATAAAAATATCATCACTCGCTTCATAATCGAGTGAAGAAAGACAGAAATTCCATACCATGGAAGTCATACAATTACTCTTCTATAATAGCGTAAATACTACTACAAGCTCAATATACACACCCGAGTCTATCGTAGACACAATGCTACTAAATCTTATCCTAAGGAATATACACTACCCACCTATAAGGTAGAATTCCCCACCACAGTTCGTGCCAAGCACTCCGAGTCAATACTAATGGTTATCAGACTCCATATTCGAGCCTTACACATACCAACATTATCTCCACCAACTCCCCAACCAGGCACTTTACTCTTGCCCTTGCTCTCCACTCAACGAAGCTTAAAATGAGTGGTTCTACACTCCACATCATAGACGTTATTCCGACTCTGGATAACAATAATTGCCCATGAAGTCCCTCTTACTTTCTCAGTAAAAGAGGACACGCTCATGGCCTCCTCTTCCTCAGTTCATTGAAACCTCCCCAGGTGGGTGTCCACCGATGGGGTTTCACGATTCTTACTCCATCAGAAGTGTTAACAACACCTATTTTGGAGCCTAACACTTCATGGTGCATGATCTCGTTTCTCTAACCGTACAACACCATATTCGCCATTGGTCTTTAACCGAACGTCTTGTGAACATTCGGGAATCCACCTTCTCCTCAGTCCAGTTATCCCAGAGAAACTCGCCATTGCAAGTATCCACCGGGCTTCTCTATGGGTCAAACTTCTGGCACCCACGAATATAGTGACCACATTAACATCACCACAACACTTCTTCTATGGGTGAAGGATTTTCCTCCATTCTACTACAGGGCACTTCTCCATTTCAATATAACATCGCGTGAATTCTCAAGTTTAGTACCACTTCCTACTTCTAGCGGTACTTGGGAAACTACATCAACCGAAATGTGCAGTCGTAATAGCAAGACAAGAAAGTGCTACAAGAAGGGAGCGACCTCTAAAGCGGTCCCCCTCCCCGACCACAACTTATAGTTCTCCACACACCTTCCCATAATGCCCTTCTTCTATCGACCTATTATTCTCACACGAATACGCAAAAGATTTATAGATTCTACCTCATGGTAGAAGGACGAAATCTCACAAGAAAAATCAACGATCTTAATCCTAAGGCTTTACATCAAATCAAGAGCAACGCTGAAAACTTAAAGCGTCCACACAGATTCCTAAGCACTCTAGAACCTGATGCTCTGATACCATCTGTGACAACCCGCTCACCAAAATAAGGGGTGGCCAGCCCAATACTCCAATATAACGGAATCATGGATGGAATCATTCTCAGCATCATAATAAAAATATAGAATATCAAGGATAACCACCCAATAATTCAGAAAACGGGTTGCCAAAAATTTGATTTGAAAGTAATTAAATGAAAACAAACAACCCAATTCCTGAAAGATAAGGGAAACCCCAAGACATAAATAAATAATATAACAAGAATACCATAAAAAGACCGAATATGTAACCGGTCACAAAACTGATACACAACTACGATAAGTTACTTAAAACATTTCATTAGACATTTACAAAAGCTTGGGCCTCTCGCCCGAATAATAGACTTGATCGTAACTAGAATGAAAATGAAAGCGTCTATACCAAATGTATCCCGTAATACCCGCAATGCATCACGGCTCGTCAAAAACATCGGAATAGGAATTCAAATCAGGCATCCTTGCGGCGGAGTACCTGAGCAGAGACAAGAAGAATATGCAACAGGAAAATGTAACCGGTCAGGGCCCGGTTCTATATGATTACCAGATGAATAAAGAGTATGACAGTTATGTAATATAAATCATGAAGAAAGAGAAATAAGAAGCTACCTATACAATTTAAAACATAAGCTAAGCAGGAATGAAAATAAAAACCATTAAACTAAAGACTTCACCCAAGGTGCTAATTGTTTTATATATCTTTTCCTTAGCAGGAAATATATTTATAAACACAATCTTTTGCTCTTTAAGGTAATTATATTTCAATTTTACCCTTTGTAAAAATCCTTTCCTTATCAGGAAAATAATCATTTTCAAATGCTCTTTGTGGCATTTATATGTGCTCTATGTGGCACTCCATCATGCTCTATATGGCATATCAAATACATCAAGTCCCACTTGATTATGAACTGTTATAATTACATACATATAACGAATTCTAAGACCGCCCGTTCGGGTTTCCCCACTGGGCGCACCCCTAAATGACCATCATCTTCCAGGGCCTATCATTAGACAACCTGGGCACCTATATCGCAAGACGTCGGGAAGCGGCCATGAGCCTGCGTGGTAGCCAAGACCACACCCGGAATCTCCCTACCCCCGCAGAAAATATACAACCATAAGCGCTCCCATGGCCTAGGACTATATCCACCCTGCATTCATTAGCCAGGGGGCTTCACCTATCGTGCGGACTTCCCTTAAGATGGTATTTAGAGAGGTGTGTAACATCCATGTTATTTATCATATCAAAATCAAGTAAATCATTATTTACCGATTTCATGATTAAGTAAATTATCATTTACTACTATCAATACCACTTCCATTATATGTTTCATTTTTATTCGAAACCATTACTGTTTACTTCTAGTACTAGATAGAGCTTATAATCCGGAGCCATACGATAGCTTATATCAACACTACAACCTCAAAGGAGTAAATAAACTCTTCATTATCTCCAAGCATTCTAGGAGGTTATTTTAAAATCCCAAGGTTATCATCTTTCGAAGGAATGAAATGACTTTCAATTTATTCTCCAAACTCCCCTTTATGGCGTTATTATGAACCACCAAGGTTAACATAGTTCAATCAAACTTTTAAAGTCTCCCAACATTCTTTTGGGGTGTTAATATAAACCCTCAAAACTCGTATAGCTTAATTAAGCTCCTAAGGTCTCCCGAACATAACACTACATCTCCTAGTTTTCATAATAATTAACTAGAAGAAAAGAATGCCTTATCATTAATAGGCCTAACCCCGAAAAAATCCCCACATAACCCATTCCTAATGTAGGGTAGACATCTAACTCATCTCACACTCTAGGACTCTAAGTTTACTTCATTCAAGAAGGTTCCTAGTCCCTATATTTAAAGAAAAGGATTAAAATTGAGTTATAAAATTAACTCAAAAACAGCAGGAAAACGAATCGATTCGCCCAGAAAGCGAATCAGTTCGGACAACCAAACCAACCTTCTGCAATTGACCGAATCGATTCGGCCTTAACCCCGAATCGATTTGGGTTATGCAGACCTGCCAATTCCCCTTAGCGAATCGATTCGCCCAAAGGGCCGAATCGATTCGGACCTGCAAAATTGCCAAAAATGGCTACGAAGGGTTATGAACCCTAAATCCTCCAAACCCCAAATATCTTCCTTTTCATACACAACCAACAACAAAAATCTACCCCAAACTAATCTACATGATTATTAACCATCAAAACCCACAATTTCTTCAACATAAATCAAGACTAGGGTTTAAATCCCACAAATTCTACATTTAAACCATAAATGGAAATACACAATTATCATATAATTTATGCATATTAAATCACATATTAGCAAGTAGAAAACTTGCCTTAGGGTTGATATCTCAGATTTATTTGGAGAAGAAGCAATCCCACATCCTCCATCTTCAATCTCTCTCATTTCCCCTTTTCTCTTCTTCCTCTTACTCTCTCTATGTTCAAGACATAAAATGGGGAAAAATAAGGGATTTAGAAGACTAAAATCGTGGCTTAGGTTAAAACTCCCAACTTAAATGGTTAATACCACATTAAAATGACTCCCAAATACGCGTATAAGCTAAAACCAGGTAAAAGTGCCCGAAACACAAAAATACAATATGGCACTTATTTTGACTGTCTCGCACCTTCCGAGACTAACTACACCTTCTAAACTGGCATCCGGAAATTTTATAAATTATTTCGAGTTCCAAAATCATTTAAACTAAAAGGCCATTTAAAATACATGACACTACAGACATGCAACCTGATGTTATTTACTTTCACATGCAGTAAATATGCATCAACCTAGTAAATATTAACTTTCAATTCATTAAATTAATATTTACTCCAGTCCCCGCATTTTATATAATTACCTTATGCGGTAAAATTAGTATAAAATGAGCCTCCCAGAATCGAGGGTTGTTACAGTTACTTTATTTTCGGAAGTGGAATTTGAAAGTTTAGCCGAGGATCACGTACTAGGATGATTGATGGCTATTATAGTGCGACATAGGAGCACTGCACATAGTTCTCTCCTTTGATGGATATGAGGGAGACTGTAGTACGAAGTCGAATTGAGACTTCGGGTTATGCCTTTAAATAGAAGGCTATTTATTGAGATGCATATGTTATAGGGTATATAACCCTAGGGTTTCACGAAGGGTCAGCTTTGGATTGTTAATATTCTTTTGTTAGTTTAATAGTTAGTATGTACCTGTAGAATCTTTTGGTCCCGAACATGTGTCTTAGACCTGTACCCCTCGATGACTGACAACGCGAAGTAGAAGTGTAACGGGAGGGTTCCTTGTTTGGATTTCGCTTCGGCGAGACGTCCCACGCACGAAACTGAGCAATGTCGGAAGTTGAGAAAGGTCTTGGACACTAGGGATATACTTAGCATTAGGTGTATAAGACTTAGATAGGGTATAGGTAGATAGACTTTAGGATTGTTTAGGCGTAGGGCCTTTTAGTATGGGGCGTAAGTTTAGAAATGCTGTTGGGAGTTGACCATGAATAAGTCATGCGTAAACTCTAAGAGGGATTGATTCCATATTATGTGGAATGGGAGGATTTCGAAAAGTTGGTGGTTAAGGCCGAAGGAGATGAGGCCTCACGTAATGGAGTGTTACGGAGGTAACGAAAGGGTGAATTAACTCTTACCCCTGAGCCACGTGGATAAGCTCGAAGGTGGATTCTATTAGCAAGTCTCTGTCATGACGGGGAGTGATGATACTAGAGTGTCGATTTATTGTGGATACGCCTCACCAATTTAAACTTGTAAGGAGTATTATCCCCTATTTAAATTGAAGTCCATCTTGAGGGTGGGGTGCGTTCCCTTAAGAGAATTTTGTCCCGAACGGAAGGGACTTAAGTTAAGCGGATATGGAGAGATCACGCAGTTCTAACGTTTCGGTGCATCAAGGTAATGACGATTCGTGCCAAGTTATATGTCGCTAGTACTATTGGCTGGGCCTGGGAAGGTTGTTGTACTGAATCGAGACTTCCGTTTCTCATTCTTGGCAAGTTTCCAAAAAGCCATGGGAATTGAATTGTGGTTAATTACTTCTTATCATTTTCCACAGTTGACCAAACCAATAGAATAAACCATATGCCGAGGCATATACTCCTTACCTGCGTGCCTAACTTTAAGAGTAGTCGGGGTCGATGCTTTTCGTTCGTTGAATTCGCTTATAGAATTGTGGCGATTCACTACTAGGATGGCGCTTTAGAAAAGCCTTGTACGGTAGGCCTTTTGATTCCCCACTTGTTGGTTAGAAGTGCGAGATGATGAGTCTCTCGTATAACCGAGACCGACAAAAGAGCTCATGCGATGCGAGAAGAAGGCATCCGGATTTGAGGTCATTAGACCAAAGGTTGTGGTGAGTATCGCCTGAGAAGGGCGTTATGTGTTTCAAGGAGTAAGGGGAAAACTTGCACCGCATGACGTTGTACCTTTTCTAGAAATGTCGCGGTGGGTTCGGTAAACTATTCGCTCGCTTTGTTGAAACATTTTGCGGCAAGTTCATAATTTGTTCCGTGTCTCTCATGCAAGGGAGTATGAGAGATAGGACGGTGCCATTAGGCACATTCCTTTCGAAGTAGGTGCAACTTGACGGTTCTTATTAGATGTAGTCGGTTGCTATCTTAGAGCATAGAGTTACGTTGGTATCGCCGGTAGTACTTTGGGGATGAGTTTTTTATAGTCAGCTTAGTGTTGAGAAATCGACATCGGGGCGCGAGGATGACTTGCGGGAATAGTATCCGCACTTCTTCTTGCGACGTATATCCGAATTTTGGGGGCAAAATTCCCTTGTAAGGGGGGGAGTATGTAATAACCCTCTCTTCCGATAGTCCATTTTATCCTTAATTACTATGTGTAGTAATTAGTTGTTATCTGATAAGATGCTGAGTAAATATTAATTTGATATGTCGAGCCAATATTTACTAATATGTTGTGTAATTACCTCGTGAGTAGATAAATATGTTCATGTGGTAATTTATTATGTCATAAGGATTTAAAATGACATTTTGGTTTATTATGAAACCGGAAGTAAAATGAGTTATAAAATTCTCAAATGACATTTTGGATAGTGTAGTTAGTCCCGGCAGGTGTTTGACAGTCAAAATAAGTGCCATATTGTATTTTGGCATTTTGGGGACTTTTGACTGGTTTTGGCTTAAATAGTGTAGTCGCGTATTAGTATATCGCGTATTAGCATTTTAAGTTGGGCTTTTAGACTTAAGCCCCGTTTTATTTCCTCACCCCTATTCCCATTCTTCCATTTTATACAATTGAGCCCTAGAGAGAGTAGAGAGAGGAAGAGAACTTGGGAGAAAAAGAGAGATTGGAGCTTGGATTGTTGCCTCCTTCTTCATCAAATCAGATTCTTACCTTGAGCCAAGTAATCTACTTGCAAATTTATGGTTTAAGTAGAATAAATTGCATTGATATTTATGATTTAGAAATGTTAGGGTTTTGGTGAAATTTTGGGTATTTAACCCTTTGAGATTGATTTGGATGATAAACATTACAAATGATGGTAGTTGGGTGTATTTTTGGTGTACTAGTTCCATCAAATAAATTGGGTTTGGCTGGTTTGGGTTTGTTTAGAATTTCGGAGTTCAAGACTCCATAGCCATTCTTGGCATTTTCGCAGGGGCGAATCGATTCGGCCTCTTGGGCGAATCGATTCGCATAGATGCAGAATCCCAGGTCGTCTTGTCCGAATCGATTCGGATTTAGACCGAATCGATTCGGCAATTACAGAAACCAAATTTTATTGTCCGAACCGATTCGCTTTCAGAGCGAATCGATTCGCTGGGGCGAATCGATTCGGCCCATAGGGCGAATCGATTCGGTTCCAGCAGATTTTGGGGTCTTTTTCTTTTAATTTTCCTCCTTATTTCTTTAGGATTAGGACCTAGGAAACTTCTTTCAAGAAGTAAACTTAGAGTCCTAGAGTAGCTACGGAGTTTGGTCGTTACCCTGGACTAGAAATGGGTTCATCTGGGGTTTGTTTCGGGGAGGTTTAAAGTAATGCTAAGGCATTACTTCTTTTATTCCAACTCTTAGAAGTTTGGAAGTTAGGTACCCTAACTTGGAGACTAGAAGGGCTTGTCAAGTTACGTAGGCCTTGGAGATTTGTAGGATCATAATGATCATTTGGAGAGTTAATCGGGGATTGTAATTTGAGGAATAAATGATAATATTCGATGGGAATTAGGTTCGCATAAACTGAACCCATAGGTGTTTAAAGATAATAGGTTCAATTTAGGATGAACCCCGTTGTTTAATGATATTAGGTTTCATAATAAAGAACCAATCACATGATTAATGGAAATGGATTTTCGGAAATAAAATGATATTAATTGTAAATGTTAATTTACTGTTACACACCCGTCTAAATGACATCATAAGGGAAGTTCGCTCGTGAGGTGAAGCCCCCTGGCTAATGAATGCAGGGTGGATATAGTCCTAGGCCATGGGAGCGTTTATGGTTGTATATTTTTCTGCGGGGGTAGGGAGATTCCGGGTGTGGTCTTGGCTACCACGCAGGCTCATGGCCGCTTCCCGACGTGTTCCGTTAGGTGCCCAGGTTGTCTTATGTTAGGCCCTGGAAGATGATGGTCATTTAGGGGCGCGCACAGCGGGGAAACCCGGACTGGCGGTCTTAGATATAGTTATATGTATATGAATATAACTATATTTTCATCAAGTTGGACTTGATGGTTGTTAAACGCCATAAAGAGCATAATTATGTGCCAGGAAGAGCACGGGAATAATATATGTGCCATAAAGAGCACTTGATGTAAATGATATTCCTAATAAGGAATGGAAAGATAAAATGGGAAGTTTTAATTAATGAATAGAAATTATAACTTCTTGACTTAACCAAATATATGGTTTTATTCCTAATAAGGAATGTCTGAAGGAAATGGAAAATTGTATTAATAAGAAGGGTTTTAAATTAAAATGCTTTACCTTTTATCCTTGCTTGTAATTGTAGCTAGCATGTCATGTAATCATCCTCATCATTCATGTATAACTGTTCATATCTATCATGCTTTTTATTCTTCTAGAAATCATATAGAACCCGGCCCTGACCGATTTACTTTCTTGTTTCATATATATTATTGTATCCGCTCAGGTGCTCCACCGCAAGGACGCCCGACTTGACTTTCCCAGGTCCTTGCACCTTCGGCGAGCTGTAAGACTTTGCGAGTTATTACAGGATGTTGTATTAGACGCTTTCATTCTTGTTACTCGAGATATGATCGGGTCTTGTCCCTCGGGCGTGTGGCCCAAACAATTGTATTTGATTAATGGTTGTACTATGTAAGATATTTTATATTGTGTACATTGTCTTATGTAGCTGTGGACCGACAGCTTATTCGGTCCATTTGTACATTCATTTTAGTCATATTATATATTATCTTTTGGAATTCCACTTTCTCGTCAGATTGGGTTGTTTTGTTTAAAATTTTCATAACCGCATTTTTAAAATTTTACACTTTTTGGCAACCCGTTTTCTGATTTATTGGGTGGTTTTCCCGTATACTCAGTTTATTTTTTTGATGCTGAGAATGATATCCATCCATGATCCCTGTTACGTTTGAGTATCGGGCTGGCCACCCCTTATCTCGGATTGCGGGTTGTCACAACTTTATTACCTCATTAATTTGTACAATTTGAATTTATTATCGTTTATTGAGATCATTCTTTATGTCGTTGGCTGTTATATTTAGGGGGAAAATTAACAATTTAAGTACAAAGTTAATTCCATATGGCAGATTCTAAAAAAATGGTATTGGTGACAAACCCTAATTATTCCGTTTCTGAAGCACAAAATTAAAAAAAATAATCTCAAACTAAGATTTGAAGTTTAGTTTTTGAAACATCTCAAATCTGTTAGTCATTGATTTAAGAACTTAAGATTCAAAATTATTCAATATTCTGAATTAGCAAACTGGAAAGGTATGTAGAGCATCACTATTGTTGGAAGCTCATGAAAGGTATTTTGCCAAATTGAAAAGTATGTTTAGCTTTCATGTAGAGTAAGCTTTCACAATGGGGAACAAAAAAAATTTTAATCGGTCTTCTAACAAAAATTAATGTTGTTCATAAGAACTCAAATAAAAATAAATATATATATTTGTTACGAACTTTATTTATTTGTAGCAATCCCTGTGAACAAATAAATTTCGTAGGAAGCATTTACAAATTCTCTATCCATTCCACAAGTTTAGAGAACCCTTACAAATCCTTCTACGAAATTCGTCCCTTTCAACCCATCGTTGTAGCCCTACAAATTTGTAAATTTCCAATTTTTCTTGGATTGTAGCATTCTCATTGTGGATGGTCGTTCAACACCAACTCAAAAAACAGAATAATGCTACATGTACCCTCATTTGATATCCTCATTTGGTAACATCTAATAAGACAAGGTAACAAGAGATTGTAGTTCTATTTCTGGGGTGATCCACAATAACAAGTACAACCTCTTGTTGCTTTGTCTTATTATAGGGTACCAATGAGAGTACCAAATAATGGTATACATAAGTTTATTCCAAAAAACAATGTTGTAGTGATTATTTGTTTTAAGCAAATATTAAACATGGGAATCAACATAAGCATTGTAATATATTGGAGTCACATCAGAATATATCGTAAAACATTGGGATATATCACAACATATGGAATATGGACAATTATAATAACTCAGAAAAAAATGGCATTCACATATGCACACTCAATTTTTTTTTTTTTTTTGCCAGTAACATAATTGTGCTTCAAATATAGGTATTATTTGTTATGAAGTAATAGAAAACATAAAATTTGTAAATTGGGGGTGTATATGAGCCTTACATTCTATTTTATTTCACAAGTAGGTTTTTAATTGGTATTATGTATTTCAGTTGAAGATATTATATTTTGGCTTACATATCTCACTAATTAGTATAATTGGACTTAATATTTTTGCAAGACTTCGGTAGGTTTCTCAGATAAATGATTAAGTTTCTCCACTCACTATAACAATATCGATAAAAATTTACCAAAGTAAAAAAAGATTTTAAAGTCTAAGCACGCCAATTATTGAGCTACCAAAGTTTAAATTAATTTGTGATAATATTACAAAATAAGGTGCATTTTTTTTTAGTTGTATACTTTTTATTTATATACTACATATTTGTAAAATATGTTTATTAACACGTGTCTTACCAGGGATGGGCTAGAATTGAATCTCGCCAAGGACAATTTTACACTTCTTTCGAGTTGATTTAAATTATGGAGGAACAATTTTTTAATAAAAAGGGTAAAATTAATCCTGAAGTTTGAGGTTATTTTCAATTTCAAAACCAAAAAGCTACTATGTTATGCCTGATGTTTAAAATACGTGTAATTTTAGTCATTAGTCACATATTATTAGAAAACTTAAAATTGCGGATGACTAGTCTTCATATTCCCTTATGTCATCCATCTTGTTAAGTCTCATAATGAAGATTGAGAGCGCTAAAATTGCACGAATTCATAACTATTTCTATCTAATTCAAAATTAAAAATGATCCCAAACTTTAAAATTAATTTAATATTTGACCCTCATAAAAATATATCCTTAATTTAGAACTATTTCCATTTGGAGTTTTTCAAATAAAGTGTTCTTTAGAGACTCACAATAGTCACCTACAACACACATTAAACGAGCCCCATATAAAATATACATATCCTTAATACTTCATTCATCCCATATTAAGAGTACATTGTTCCTTTTTGGGTTGCCACAAAATAAGAGTCCACTTTTCTTTTTTCGATATAATCCACAAACTTTTTTCCGCGAAGGTAAACAAGAGTTAATTATGACTGTTGACTGAGTGTATCATTAGTCTATACAAAAAAAGGAGATGAACTCTTAATTTTGGATGGATGAAGTAATAGTTTAACATAAAGTAGTGCTTACTATTTATATTTGTACTTTATTTAAACATAGGATTAATTACATTTTGACCCCTTAAACTTTATTCCTATTTTCACTTCACGGCCATTACTTTTATTTTATACACTAAACCCTTTGAACTTTTTATAACGGCTTAAGTTACCCTAAGCCCTAATGTTGTTATGTTCCAAATAGAAAATTTATCATTTGTTTGGCACATGAGGATATATTTTTTCTAAACTACCCTCACGTGCATGCACATCATCAATTTTCCACCAAGAACATATCACCGCTAGGGTTTGGAGTAATTTGATCCTTTTTACAAAGTACACGGGTTTAGTGTAAAAATAGTAGTGGTGGTGAAATGAAAATAGGGGTAAAGTTAAAGGGGTCAAGTGTAATTCACCCTTTAACATAAGGATCCCTTTTTTTTCTTATTGACACATAACTACCATATAATGCAGCTTGTATGGACACACAAATGAATGGAAAACAAAATCTTTAAAACCATTCGTCTAAAGAAGATAGTGAAGGAAAACAAGGTCTCTCTATTAGCAAATATTTGATAGAAGTTGGTGGTCATGCCCTCAAAGACAACATTACAACCCTTGGCCCTCTAGTTCTCCCTCTTTCAGAGCAACTATATTTCTTCACATCTTTCATTTTCAAAAAGAAAACGTACATCCCTAACTACAAATTAGCCTTAAAAAACTTTTGTATAGCAACCACAAGCAAAAGGGTTTTGGATGAAATACAAAAGAGCTTAGATCTTAATGATAAGTACGTGGAGGCCTCAAGAAAAACCCTAGAGAGATTTGGAAACACTTATAGTAGTAGTGTTTGGTATGAGTTGGCATATTTAGAGTTAAACAAAATGGTAAAGAAGGGTGATATGGTTTTGCAAATTGGGTTGGGGTCTGGTTTTAGGGGCAATAGTGTTGTGTGGAGGGCTCTTAAAAGTAGTGTTAATGGGAGGCCTAAGAAAATCCCTTGGATTGAGTAAGGTTAAAAGTAAGAAGAAATATCTCAGAAAATATAAATGTTGTAGCTCTTTGTTTTTTTGTTTCGACTAATTATACACGCGACTCCATAAAAGTACTAATGTATATTTGACGCATCACATGAGATTGTTTGCAAATATCGTGAGTGTCAAAATGATGTTTCTTTTTTCCCTTTTAGCACATTTTTCTCATGTAATCGTTGAAGATAAAATGTCTCTTTTAATGAAAAAGTTTATTACTATGAAAGTAAATGTCCAATTATTTGGGTATATGTATAGATTTTGAATAACAAGTAAAATTTCATTAAATATGCCACGGGTAAAAAAAGGTAAAATGCAAAATTAACCCTGCAATTTTGAGTGATTTTCAATTTTAGACTTAATGTTTTAAAAGCTACACTATTAATCCTGAATTTTAAAAATAGTTGCAATTAAAATCATTGTTTTCTTTATCGTTAAAAACTTAACAAAACCTGGTAAATATTCACCTCTACAAGTCGCGTGTTATCCCATATGTCAATTATTTGCTATACATGTGCCATGTAGGTAAAACAAATAGCTAAAAATACATCACCACCTAAAATTCTAAGGAAATTAATTACATTCACATAAATTAATTAAGCTAATTCTCTCTCTCTCTCTCTCTCTCTATATATATATATATATATATATATATATATATATATATCGCGCGCGCATAACCTCCATGATTACATTTTACCACCACCATCACAAAAAAATACATCCACAACCTCAACCCATGACACCATCAAAAAATACATCCACCACTACACTATAGTCATCACAACATAAAAATGGCTCCACCACTAATTTTATAATTTTTTGTTTTAAATATTACAACCAGCACCAAATTATTATTGCCAAATTATAACCACCACCCCAGCAGTAACCAACCATCACCACTTGAGTTTCTCCACCGTTGGGATAACAAAAGCGTATACATTGGGAGCGAGATCATATGTCCACCATTTGAGTTTCTCAACTATGAGGTGTTGATGTTCTATATTTTCTTGAGTATATGAATGAGCACCTCCATCACTTTGATTAGTAGAAGTTATAGCTTATACATTCATAATTAGTGATTCACATACATAAAGATGGATAGATTAGAGCAGTTAGAGACGAAGATATGATAGAAAGGGAGAGGTGAGAGTGGTGAAGAGTTAAAATGGTTTTTATAATGTGTATTTTTTACTTTTGTTCTTTTTTCACCAAACTCACACATTTTAAACCCAACTTGGACATGACCTTAACCCAAGAATTAAAAGCTTAACCCAAGTACCACTCCAAAAGGGCCTATCTCTTGAAACAGCTGATGAAACTTATTAATTCTCAAAGCTTTGAATGTGTCTGATGTGGGATCAAACATTTTGTAGTAATTGGCATAACTTTATAATTATAATTTGTTTGCAGACATGTGGTAGTCATTTACTCATCAATAATATAGCTTGACATATCTGCCTCGATACAAGCACTTCTTTTAATTTTTCAATCGGTAATGTAGTTGTGGATTTAATTGCAACTATTTTTAAAATTCAGAATTAAAATTGTAATTTTTAAAATATCGAGTCTAAAATTGAAAATCACCTAAAACATCAAGATTAATTTTGCATTTCCCTTAAAAAATCACATATCAATATACAATTACTTTAAATAACCCCCAAAAATACCAAAGGAATAAGGATCTAATAATATTTGCAACATTGATCAAAATGTAGTTTTAAACATGAAAACAAATGTTTATATTAAGAGTTCATTTTAAAGAAACTACAAAGAATGTTCAATATTAAACATTGGCTTTAAACATATTAAGAAGATGCTCTATTTTACAATGCTATGTTAGAAACATCAGATTGCAGTGATGAAAATTCGAGAGAGTTTAGAATTTGAGGCGTGATGAGTTACTTTCCTTAATATTTTATTTTTTACCACTCAAATCGAATTTTATAATAGGTATATAGGTAAATTACCTCCAAGATACAATAGATCCATATGATTCTTCAAGTAGGAAACTTAAAGAATTCCCATAGAACACTCAACGAAATTGATAAGAATACATATATTAAAGAAAGAGAATTTTCAGAATTAATAAAGGACGTCATTTGCCTATTTTATAGGCAAAATGATGTATATTCACCAATAGACACCAACCCAACACTATTTTAACCTTGGCCTTTGCATATCAATCGCTTATATTAAATGTTCCAGATTTATTCAAAAAGGCAACCTACATTGGTCACTTACCAATGTATCATAAACAAATCCGACTGTTATTATGCCTGATTGTGTATGTTTAATTATGGGTTATCTGATTTGATGACTTTGTCAAAAATCAAAGGCTCCTATTTCTCCTCGCGATGATGCGTATGTACAATGTGTGCCTGTAAAATGTCGTAAACGTCCAATTGCACTTTCTTATACATATGCACGCCCGTGTGCTTGTGCAGATTGCGCTTTGCATATTTGGTTCTAGTCTTCACATTAGAATCATACTCCTCAATACACACAAGTAAACTCTTACTAAACACATGCCTTTATTAACCCACTTGATCTTTTATCTTTTACCTATGTAGGACTTTATCTTTTGCACTTCCATTTTTTTTACACATTCCATGCCAGTTGGCTTTTCAATATCCATGTTTTTTGCCATTCTAATTAATTAGTTAATTTATAATCTCCCAATAATCCCTCATTATATTGTACAACTAATTCAGTTCTTATTGTGATATTCTCATTATTATAAGAAGTCATATTTCGATATAAATATACAATTAGTGAATATATTTCAAAGTGTCAATAAAACATGGGTGCAATATGTGTAATAGAAAGTTTTATAATTACTCAATGTATTTTTATTTTGGCTTATACCGTTACACATATAATTCACCTACATGACAACTTTTAAGGATTTGAAGATAAAGTTGAAGATTTTTTTAAGATTGAAGAATCGTTTGTCTCAATAATATTTAGAAGAGTTATGGTTGATTTGGAAAAGCCTTTAAATTTTTAGGTGTTTTTATGATTTTCAGAGTTTTTTTTTTTCAAATGATTTTAAAAAAATAAAGGAGAATTTGGAAAACTCACGAGGTCGTTAGAACGAGATACCAATGTTGTTCGAACAATATATATGATCTTGTTAAAATAAGGCTTCGATGATCGAACGAGTAGATTTTTCATCCTCCTCTAGAATGTCGGTCGATAAGTTGTTGTAACACCCCTCGTAATCCGGACAACGGGTTGGCCATCCACTGCCACCAAACCATGTCGGGCATTAGCAAAATAAAATATCATTCTTAGACGTGACAACCCGCTCAAAATAATAACGGGTGGCCAGCCCTATACTACATTAAATCAGGTATCTCCGATGGCACAGTCTCAACATCAACTGACAATACATAATAATATAAGGCTAACTACCCGAAACTATTAAAAGCGAATTGCCAAAAATTTAAAACTTTTATTTAGCCCCAACATAAAACCAACCATATAACCACTTACCAACAATACAACATCTAAATATGATGAGTGATACAATACAATCTCCCATAATGTATGAAAGAGTTTAACACAATGTACAAAGTAAAATACCTGAATATCCTGTCGGGTCACAGACAATACAATAATCCAAGAGAGAGAATATAAAAGTGCTAATCCACAACACTTGGGTATAAACCCGATATACAAAATGAATACTAATCTAGATTCGCAAAAGATAGGAATCGACTAAGACAAAGTGATGCAACAATCCTCTACTGCCACAGCTCCACGAATACGCTGGATGGATAAACCTCAATGGCGTCCTTGCGGAGGAACACCTAAAGTAATACAATATATATGCATAGGAGGAGAAAATATAAACGGGTCAGAGCCCAAGTTAAAAACATTTTATAGCAAGTGCATTAAAATGCATAATATTTGTAAATACATTATGACATGATCTAATGGAGTCCCACTCTCAATAATAATCCAACTCAACCCTCCACTAAAGCACGCAACTAAGCGTATACAGGTGATCCCCAAATAAATGCCCAAATCTAATTAGGAAATTAATCCTAACTACATCCCAATATAAAAAGGCAATTAAAATCCATCTAACATCTCTCAATATACACTTATCTGGATTCCCTCTAAATCATATACTTTAACTTTTAATGACAGGGTTCTCATTCATTTGTTCACTTACTTAACATATAGGGCTTACATACCCATTTTCCAATCCAACATACAATAAACATAAACATCTTATTTACTAGAATTTCTCATATTCTAGTTATGACAATATTATACAATTATATAGATGAGTTATTAGCATCTAAGTGCTAAGGACTACACTTCTCCCAATTCTCAATACTGTACTACGTTTCGTGCGTGGGACGTCTCGCAAAAGCGAAATCCAAACAAGGAACCCCCCCGTTACACTACTCCTGACTGCATTTATTTTCAAGATTAAATATGCCCTCAATGCATGATGCATGTAACCCAAATTCTTATTATTCCAATTTTTAATTAATTAATTAATTAATCCCAATTCTCAATAGTGCACTGCGGTTCGTGCGTGGGACGTCTCGCAAAGCGAAATCCAAGCAAGGAACCCCCCCCCCCCCCCCGTTACACTACTTCTAGCACTGTCGATCTTTGAGATATACTATATATATAATTATGAGCATTAAGGACTAACTTCTCCTCACTTCCCAACATTACACTGAGCTTCGTGCGTGGAGCATCTCGCAAAAGCAAAATCCAATCAAGGAACACCCCGATACACTACTTATTTGCAATGCTGGTCGTTGAGGTCCATTATGCCCTCGATACCCAAGAAAACTATCACATCAATAATATAATAACCATCCAAACGAGCTATAACTCGAGGACGCAGGCTCGCTATGCTATCATCTTCTAGTTTCCATTCCACGTAGCAAACTGGGAACCACCTGGTGGGGTTCAACGGCACCCACCTCGTGATCAACTCATGCACACAACGTCCCTGGAAGCGGTCATAGCTCCTAACCGACAAGTGAGAATGACACATACCCATGACTTCTCACCCCCAAAATAATAAATGTATATCACATAATAATCACGATGGACGACTATGACCTGGGGAATATCTACACACTACTCATCGAGCCAGAGTGCTCACCCTCATTGCGGGCAACTTCCCAATGATAGCAAGGAGGGGGTATGCTTCACTATATACATATATACCATTACATAAGGTATACATACATCATCACATCATATAAAGATATACCATCGTATAAGGTATACCTACCACATCATTTACATTTTCGTATTACGCACATAGGCATAGTTGAATTAATATCATTATTTAGTATATCTCTCTCTTTTGATATACTAACCGTCAATTCTCACACATTTTCCCCAGTTAGTATGCACTATACTATTTCTCGCTTGAAGCTCACATGTCGCTTCTAATTATGAATTTTCTCACAATTCTATTCATATTAAGGATATTTTCTATGTCTGTATGCACTTTAATTAGCATTTATAATTATCCATCCATAATATGGTTCGATTAAGTATATAAACCTTCAAAGTTATCTCATTTGGGATTGGATTCTAAAATCCATTATCTCTAAACTCATTCTCATTCTTTCAGGTGAATTTAGTAATTATCTCGAAATAGAATTTCAATGATAGTGGGCTTCCCCACTTAGATTATAACATACTCTCTCATCGGTATTTCCCCAAATTAAGTCAATAAGACTCCAATAATTTCTTATAAGGGAAACTCTCTAAAAATTTCAAAAACATACTTCACATATCTCCTATAGAGGTTCCAATCGATAACCTCGAACAAAACGGAATGAAATTCTCCCTAGAAAAACATCTCCAAAAATTCCCCTGTTTCCGAATCGATTCGGCCCCTCCGAATCGATTCGGCCCCAACAGCGAATCGATTCGACCTTTGCGAATCGATTTGGTCAAATGGACCTGAGAGACAGCTACATACCGAATCGATTCGCAAGGGGCGAATCCATTCGGCCTTAAAGACCTGTAGGTATGCTTCCTACCGAATCGATTCGGAAGGGGCGAATCGATTCGGTTTGGTCAGCAAGCCATGAATGGGTTGTTTTCTACATAAATCCAAAATACACAAAAATCATTTTAATCATCTCCTAACCATTCTTATCCATCCCAATCACATATATAACGTTAATATTCATCCAAAAACACTTTTGAACTAATTTCTAACCTCAAATTTATTTATACACTATCAATCTAAAGTTTTCCCAAAAAGTTAGGTCTCGATAAACTAAACCTAAATCCCATAAATTTCATCCAGAAGTCATGCAATAAATGGTACACAACA
Source organism: Sambucus nigra (assembly GCA_949130495.1). Lineage (NCBI taxonomy): Eukaryota > Viridiplantae > Streptophyta > Magnoliopsida > Dipsacales > Adoxaceae > Sambucus > Sambucus nigra. The sequence goes on along the minus strand of OX422212.1, from coordinate 11,302,618 downwards.
ATTATTTAGCAAGTTTAATCACATGCCTCAAGTTCTTAGGTCCTGAATCCTCCTCGAGATCCCGTATTGGCCGAAAATCCCACTTTCTCTCTCTTTTTCTTCTCTTTCTCTTCTTCTTTCTTCTTCTCTCTTTCTTTCTTTCTATTTCTCTTTCTCTCTAAGGAGAATAAATCTCTCGTAGGCTTTTAAGCCTTGTCTCCCAACATACACATCTTTAAATGATAATACACACTTTAAATGACTCGGTAACTTTAATTCGAGCCAAACGAACTTAAAATTATTTCGGAACCTAAATAGACCCCAAGTACAGTCATTTCTATATCCTTCCGAAAACAACTACACCCTCAGAATTACCATTCGACGCACTTTCTAACAACTTCAAATATTGACCTCAACTGCCAATTTAATAATTCTCCAAGTAAAATAATATTTATTTCTCCCAAAAATAAATAAATTATCGTCTCTAAAGCCTCGGGTTGTTACAAATTTCCCCACTTACAAAAATTTCATCCTCGAAATTTAGCTAAGCCTAATACTCCAAAGCTCAACTAGTTCCTACTACACTCATCCTCACCAATCCTATACCTAAACCTCCAACTTCCCATGATGAATTGATTTTAAGTTGATTTTAATTTTTATAAAACCAATTACAACAACCACTAAGGCGCCTGTACACTCTTTAATCGAGCTATTACTCGTACCTATCATAATAAGGCTTCATTGGCCTCTAAAGTTCCATAATTCCATAGATATCTATATAATACTAGCATTTTAATGGTGTAAAAATTTTGAAGGGTCCAAAGAAATAACTCCTCTTAATTCCTGACATTCGCCACTTTCATGCGGGGGACGTCTCGCAAAATCAAAATCCAAACAAGGAACCCTCCCAATACACTACTATGTGGCGACGTCGGAGATTGAGAGGTTGTTAAATCCGGACTAAAGTTTGAAAATATTATGGTGAAAAATCATTTTGAAATGGCCCAAAGGCCGACAGAAATTTTATTTTGAAAACAGTTCATAAAAATATTTTTGTTTATGTCTTACAATATTTATATAAAGTGCCTTATGTCCATAGCACAAGGTCTTAACATCATCATACATAAAACAACATGTAGCTCAAAAAAATTAGCATAATCATGAGCTAAACCTTCTTGCGTCCCAACAACCCACAAATTCTGAACTCTTTAAGTAATGATATATTATATCATATTAATATATTTCCATTTATTAGGCTCATTTATAGCTAGAATACAATAATTATATAAGTCTAACATGACTATATATAAAGAAGTAGATTTGTCATTACTACTTAACATAAAAAACATTTCTTACGTTCATAACAAGGTTTATAGCTCTCTTTGAGCACATTACAAACTTAGCTATTCTCTCAAAAGATAATAAGATAAGAGCCTAACTTGCTTAAAATTCCCTTTTCGGGCCATTTCATACATAATAGGGTTATAGAACTACCCTTTCACAACTATCTCCCATACGATATCCAAAACTTCATATAGTAATAATCCTATTCATAAAGGAAAATAACTTTCATAACCCATCTCTAGTCCGATTGCCCTTCCTCATCATTAGGCTCCCAAACAAAGTCCCCTGGCCTAAAATGACATCGAATCTGCTGTAGGGGTTGCACTTCCAAAACTTCATCAAAACGTGGTCCTTTTCCTCTTTTGGGACAATCTCTCTTTCTATGACCTATTTCTTTATAAAAGAAACATTTACCCGCTAGTCCTCTCGGCCCACCTTGAGGAACAAAACGTCGTTGTGACTCTCTATAGTCTGACTTGTACTCACTCGCATTATTGGAACTCTTTTCACCAAATCTACTTGATGAACTCGAATCTCTAAAGTTCTTACCCTCTTGTGAACAAAAACGATAGTCATGACACTTCAACAGTGCCGCATTCACTACCTCAATGAAAGTCACTAATGCTGGACTCTCTAACAAATGCTGTCGAATTCTCCAATCTAAACCTCGAGTATACTTCGATATACGTTTCTCTTCCTTATTTACCTCATCAGGTACTAATTTCGCCCATCTAGAAAAATCTTCATCATATTCTGCCACTATTCTATTACCTTAAAACATATCCATCGGTTTCCTTATTTCCTTCGAAATTGGGGAAGGAAATTACCTTCGATCAAAGAGTTCCCAAAAATTTGTAATAGGCAAAGTATCTCTCTATTCTTATGTGGTGATGGACTCCCACCATTGGAGAGCTTGACCCGTTAACTTAAAGTTGGCTAAAAATTACTTTTGCACCCCACTACACTCAACCATATGGAGGTGCCTCTACATACTATTCTTCCATTGACTTGCAGTCACAGCATCAAATCCCCCTGAAAACTCTGAAGGATGCCCCTTACTAAAATATTTGTTCACTTTTTCCCATAATGATGGTCCAGAATGGGTTTGGGCTGCTTGAACGATAGATTTTTGCGCCATCGTAGAAATGGCAGCAGTTACTGCCTGTGCCACAATATTGGCAACTTCATCTATAGTCATGTTTCTTTGAGGCGTTTGGGGTTCCAACCCCCCCCCCCTTATTTGCCCGAACTGAAAGACCTTTCTTCGGTGTCATCTAAAACAAGAACAAGTGTACCAGAACGCCTTTCAAATGTTTTCAAATCACAGAAGAAATATGGACGTGTGAATACAACAGTCCTAATAATAAGGCTCTACATCAAGAATGCTTACGACATTAGAACCTGATGCTCTGATATCATCTGTGACAACTCGCTCAAAATAATAACGGGTGGCCAGCCTTATACTATATTAAATCAGGTATCTCAGATGAAAGAGTCTCAACATCAACTAACAATATGTAATAATATAAGGCTAACTACCCGAAACTATTAAAAGCGAATTGCCAAAAATTTAAAACTTCTATTTAGCACCAACATAAAACCAACCATACAACCACTTACCAACAATAGAACATCTAAATATGATGAGTGATACAATACAATCTCCCATAATGTATGAAAGAGTTCAAAACAATGTACAAAGTAAAATACCCGAATATGCTGTCGGGTCTCAGACAATACAATAATCTGAGAGAGAATATAAAAATGCTAATCCACAACACTTGGGTATAAACCCGATATACAAAATGAATCCTAATCTAGATATACAAATGATAGGAATCGACTAAGACAAAGTTCTACAACAGTTCGCTACTTCCACAGCTCCACAAATACGCTGGATGGATAAACCTCAATGGCGTCCTTGCGGAGGAACACCTAAAGTAATACAATATATTTGCATAGGAGGAGAAAATATAAACGGTTCAGAGCCCGAGTTGAAAACATTTTATAGCAAGTGCATTAAAATGCATAATAATTGTAAATGCATTATGACATGATCTAATGGAGTCGCACTCTCCATAATAATCCAACTCACCCCTGCACTAAAGCGCGCAACTAAGCGTATGCACGTGATCTCCAAATAAATGCCCAAATCTAATTTGGCAATTAAGTCTAACTATATCCAAATATAACGAGGCAATTAAAATCCATCTGACATCTCTCAATATACACTTATTTGGATTCCCTCTAAATCATATACTTTAACTTTTAATGTTAGGGTTCTCATTCATTTATTCACTTACTCAACATATAGGGTTTACATACCCATTTTCCTATCCAACATACAATAAACATAAACATCTTCTTTACTAGAATTTCTCATATTCTAGTTATGCCAACAATATACAATTATATAGATGAGTTATTAGCATCTAAGTGCTAAGGACTAAACTTCTCCCAATTCTCAATACTGCACTACATTTCGTGCATGGGACGTCTCGCAAAAGCGAAATCCAATCAAGGAACCTCCCCCCCCCCCCCCCCCCCCCCCGTTACTCTACTCCTGACAATATTGATTTTTGAGATTCATTACGCCCTCAATGCATGATGTATGTAACACATATTCTTATTATTCAAATTTTTAATTAATTAATTAATCCCAATTCTCAACAGTGCACTACGATTCGTGCGTGGGACGTCTCGCGAAGCGAAATCCCAATAAGGAACCCCCCCGTTACAGTACTTCTGGCACTGTCGATCGTCGAGATATACTATATATAATTATTAGTATTAAGGACTAACTTCTCCTTACTTCCCAGCATTACACGGAGCTTCGTGCGTGGGGCATCTCGCAAAAGCGAAATCCAAACAAAGAACCCCCCCCCCCGATACACTACTTATTTGCAATGTTGGTCGTTGAGGTCCATTATGCCCTCGATACCTAAGTAACCAATCACATCAATAATATAATAACCATCCAAACGAGCTATAACTCGACGACGCAGGCTCGTTACGCTATCATTTTCCAGTTGCCCATCCACGTAACAAACTGGGAACCACATGGTGGGGTTCAACGGCACCCACCTCGTGATCAACTCACGCACACAACGTCCCGGGAAGCGGTCATAGCTCCTAACCGGCAAGTGAGAACGACACATACCCACGACTTCTCACCCCCCAAATACTAAATCTATATCACATAATAATCACCATGGACGACTATGACCTAGGGAATATATACACACTGTTCATCGAGCCAGAGTGCTCACCCTCATCGCGGGCAACTTCCCAATGATAGCAAGGAGGGATTATGCTTAACTATATACATATATACCATCACATAAGGTATACATACATCATCACATCATATAAAGATATAACATCATATAAGGTATACCTACCACATCATTTACATTTTCGTATTACGCACTTAGGCATAGTTGAATTAATATCATTATTTAGTATATATCTCTCTTTTGATATACTAACCGTCCATTCTCACACATTTTCCCCACTTAGTATGCACTATAATATTTCTCGCTTGAAGCTCACATGTCGCTTCTAATTATGAATTGTCTCACAATTCTATTCATAATAAGGATATTTTCTATGTCTGTATGCACTTTAATTAGCATTTATAATTCTCCATCCATAATATGGTTCGATTAAGTATATGAACCTTTAAAGTTATCTCATTTGGGATTGGATTCTAAAATCCATTATCTCTAAACTCATTCTCGTTCTTTCATGTGAATTTAATAATTATCTCCAAATAGAATTTCCAATGATAGTGGGCTTCCCCACTTAGATTATAACATACTCTCTCATCGGTATTTCCCCAAATTTAGTCAATAAGACTCCAATAATTTCTTATAAGGTAAACTCTCTAAAAATCTCCAAAACATACTCCACATATCTCCTATAGAGGTTCCCAATCGATTACCTCGAACAAAACGGAATGAAATTCTCCCTAGAAAAACATCTCCAAAATTTCCATTGTTTTCGAATCGATTCGGCCCCAACAGCGAATGGATTCGGCCTTTTCGAATCGATTTGGTCAAATGGACCTGAGACACAGCTACATACCGAATCGATTCGCAAGGGGCGAATCCATTCGGCCCTAAAGACCTGTAGGTATGCTTCCTACCGAATCGATTCGGAAGGGGCGAATCGATTCGGTTTGGTCAGCAAGCCATGAATGGGTTATTTTCTACATAAATCCAAAATACACAAAAATCATTTTAATCATCTCCTAACCATTCTTATCCATCCCAATCACATATATAACATTAATATTCATCCAAAAACACTTTTGAACTAATTGCTAACCTCAAATTTATTTATACACTATCAATCTAAAGTTTTCCCAAAAAGTTAGGTCTCGATAAACTAAACCTAAATCCCATAAATTTCATCCACAAATCATGCAATAAATGGTACACAAAAATTATTTAGCAAGTTTAATCACTTGCCTCAAGTTCGTAGGGTCTGAATCCTCCTTGAGATCGCGTATTGGCCAAAAATCCCACTTTCTCTCTCTTTTTCTTCTCTTTCTCTTCTTCTTTCTTCTTCTCTCTTTCTTTCTTTATATTTCTCTTTCTCTCTAAGGAGAATAAATCTCCCGCAGGCTTTTAATCCTTGTCTCCCAACATACACATCTTTAAATGATAATACACACTTTAAATCACTCGGTAACATTAATTCGAGCCAAACGAACTTAAACTTATTTCGGATCCTAAATAGACCCCAAGTACAGTCATTTCGACTTTCTCGATCCTTCCGAAAATAACTACACCCGCAGAATTACCATTCGACGCACTTTCTAACAACTTCAAATATTGACCTCAACTGCCAATTTAATAATTCTCCAAGTAAAATAATATTTATTTCTCCCAAAAATAAATAAATTATCGTCTCTAAAGCCTCGGGTTGTTACAAACTTCCCCACTTACAAAAATTTCGTCCTCGAAATTTAACTAAGCCTAATACTCCAAAGCTCAAATTTTTCCTACTACATTCATCCTCACCAATCCTATACCTAAACCTCTAACTTCCTATGACGAATTTTTTTTTAAGTTGATTTTAAGTTTTATAAAACCAATTACAACAACCACTAGGGCACCCATACACCCTTTAATCGAGCTATTACTCGTACCTATCATAACGAGGCTTCATTTGCCGCTAAATATCCACAATTCCATAGATATGTATATAATACTAGCATTTTAATGGTGTAAAAACTTTGAAGGGTCCAAAGAAATAACTCCTCTCAATTCCTGACATTCGCCACTTTCATGCGGGGGACGTCTCGCAAAAGCGAAATCCAAACAAGGAACCCTCCCAATACACTACTATGTGGCGACGTCGGGGATTGAGAGTTTGTTAAATCCGGACTAAAGTTTGAAAATATTATGGTGAAAAATCATTTTGAAATGGCCCAAAGGCCGACAAAACTTTTATTTTGGAAACAGTTCATAAAAATATTTTTGTTTATGACTTACAATATTTATATAAAGTGCCTTATGTCCATAGCACAAGGTCTTAAAATCATCATACATAAAACAACATGTAGCTCAAAAAAATTAGCATAATCATGAGCTGAACCTTCCTGCGTCTCAACAACCCACAAATTCTGAACTCTTTAAGTAATGATATATTATATCATATTAATATATTTCCATTTATTAGGCTCATTTATAGCTAGAATACAAGAATTATATAAGTCTAACATGACTATATATAAAGAAGTAGATTTATCATTACTACTTAACATAAAAAACATTTCTTACGTTCATAACAAGGTTTATAGCTCTCTTTGAGCACATTACAAACTTAGCTATTCTCTCAAAAGATAATAACATCAGAGCCTAACTTGCTTAAAATTCCCTTTTCGGGCCATTCCATACATAATAGGGTTATAGAACTACCCTCTCACAACAATCTCCCATACGAAATCCAAAACTTCATATAGTAATAATCCTATTCATAAAGCAAAATAACTTTCATAACCCATCCCTTCCTCATCATTAGGCTCCCAAACAAAGTCCCCCGGCCTAAAATGACCTCGAATCTGCTGTAGGGGTTGCACTTCCAAAACTTCATCAAAACGTGGTCCCTTTCCGCTTTTGGGACAATATCTCTTTCTATGACCTATTTCTTTATAAAAGAAACATTTACCCGCTAGTCCTCTCGGCCCACCTTGAGGAACAAAACGTCGTTGTGACTCTCTATAGTCTGACTTGTACTCACTCGCATTACTGGCACTCTTTTCACCAAATCTACTTGATGAACTCGAATCTCTAAAGTTCTTACCCTCTTGCGAACAGAAATGATATTCATGACACTTCAATAGTGCCGCATTCACTACCTCGATGAAAGTCACTAATGCTAGACTCTATAACAAATGATGTCGAATTCTCCAATCTAAACCTCGAGTATACTTCGATATACGTTTATCTTCCTTATTTACCTCATCAGGTACTAATTTCGCCCATCTAGAACAATCTTCTTCATATTCTTCCACTATTCTATTACCTTAAAACATATCCATCGGTTTCCTCAATTCCTTCGAAATTGGGGAAGGAAATTACCTTCGATCAAAGAGTTCCCAAAAATCTGTAATAGGCAAAGTATCTCTCTGTTATGATGTGGTGACAGACTCCCACAATTGGAGAGTTGGACCCGTTAACTTAAAGGTGGCTAAAAATTTCTTTTGCACCCAACTACACTCAACCATACGGAGGTGCCTCTGCATACTATTCTTCCATTGACTTGCAGTCATTGAATCAACTCCCCGTGAAAAATCTAGAGGATGCCCCTTACTAAAATCTTCCTTCACTCTTTCCCATAATGACGGTCCTGAATGGGTTTGGGCTTCTTGAATGACAGATTGCTGCACCATCATAGAAATGGCAGCAGTTACTGCCTATTCCACAATATTGGAAACTTCATCTGTAGTCATTTTCCTTTGAGGCATTTGGGGTTCCACCTCCCCTTTATTTGCCCTGACTGAACGACCTTTCTTCGGTGACATTTGAAACAAGAACTAGTGTATCAGAACACCTTTTAAATGTTTTCAAATCACAGAAGAAATATGGACTTGTGAAGACAACAGTCCTAATAATAAGGCTATACATCAAGAACGCTAAAGGAAGATCGTAGTAACGCACACAGATCCTAAAGACACTAGAACCTGATGCTCTGATACCATCTGTGACAACCTGCTCAAAAGAATAACGGGTTGCCAACCCTATACTACATTAAATCATGTATCTCAGATGGCACAATCTCAACATCAACTGACAGTACGTAATAATATAAGGCTAACTACCCGAAACTATTACAAGCGAATTGCCAAAAATTTAAAACTTTTATTTAGCACCAACATAAAACCAACCATACAACCACTTACTAACAATACAACATCTAAATATGATGAGTAATACAATACAATCTCCCATAATGTATGAAAGAGTTCAACTCAATGTACAAAGTAAAATACCCAAATATGCTGTTGGGTCACAGACAATAAAATAATCTGAGAGAGAGAATATAAAAGTGCTAATCCATAACACTTGGATATAAACCTGATATACAAAATGAATCCTAATCTAGATATACAAAAGATAATAATCGACTAAGACAAAGTGCTACAATAGTCCGCTACTGCCACAGCTCCACGAATACGCTGGATGGATAAACCTCAATGGCGTCCTTGCGTAGGAACACCTAAAGTAATACAATATATATGCATAGGAGGAGAAAATATAAACGGGTCAGAGCCCGAGTTGAAAACATTTTATAGCAAGTGCATTAAAATGCATAATTAAATTAAATGCATTATGACATGATCTAATGGAGTCGCACTCTCCATAATAATCCAACTCACCCCTCCACTAAAGCGCGCAACTAAGCGTATGCACGTGATCTCCAAATAAATGCCCAAATCTAATTAGGCAATTAAGTCTAACTATATCCCAATAAAAAAAGGCAATTAAAATCCATGTAACATCTCTCAATATACACTTATTTGGATTCCCTCTAAATCATATACTTTAACTTTTAATGTTAGGGTTCTCATTCATTTGTTCACTTACTTCACATATAGAGTTTACATACCCATTTTCAAATCCAACATACAATAAACATAAACATCTTCTTTACTAGAATTTCTCATATTCTAGTTATGCCAACAATATACAATTATATAGATGAGTTATTAGCATCTCAGTGCTAAGGACTAAACTTCTCCCAATTCTCAATATTGCACTACAGTTCGTGCGTAGGACTCTCGCAAAAGAAAATTCCAAACAAGGAACCCCCGATACACTACTCCTGACAGTATTGATTTTCGAGATTCATTATGCCCTCAATGCATGATGCATGTAACCCAAATTCTTATTATTCCAATTTTTAATTAATTAATTCATCCGAATTCTCAACAGCGCACTGCGGTTCATGCGTGGGACGTCTCGCAAAGCAAAATCCAAACAAGGAACCCCCCCCCCCCCCGTTACACTACTTTTGGCACTGTCGATAATCGGGATATACTATATATATAATTATTAGCATTAAGGACTAACTTCTCCTCACTTCCCAACATTACACTGAGCTTCGTGCGTGGGGCATCTCGCAAAAGCAAAATCAAAACAAGGAACCCCCCCCCCCCGATACACTACTTCTTGGCAATGTTGGTCGTTGAGGTACATTATGCCCTCGATACCCAAGTCACCAATCACATCAATAATATAATAACCATCCAAACGAGATATAACTCGAGGACGCAGGCTCGCTATGCTATCATCTTCCAGTTTCCCATCCACGTAACAAACTAGGAACCACCTGGTGGGGTTCAACGGCACCCACCTCGTGATCAACTCACGCACACAACATCCCGGGAAGCGGTCATAGCTCCTAACCGGCAAGTGAGAATGACACATACCCACGACTTCTCACCCCCAAAATAATAAATGTTTATCACATAATAATCACCATGGACGACTATGACCTGGGGAATATATACACACTTCTCATCGAGCCAGAGTGTTCACCCTCATCGTGCACAACTTCCCAATGATAGCAAGGAGGGGGTATGCTTCACTATATACATATATACCATCACATAAGGCATACATACATCATCACATCATATAAAGATCTACAATCATATAAGGTATACCTACAACATCATTTACATTTTCATATTATGCCTTTAGGCGTAGTTGCATTAATATCATTATTTAGTATATCTCTCTCTTTTGATATACTAACCGTTAATTCTCACACATTTTCCCCACATAGTATGCATTACACTATTTCTCGCTTGAAGCTCACATGGCCCTTCTAATTATGAATTGTCTCACAATTCTATTCATATTAAGGATATTTTCTAGGTCTGTATGCACTCTAATTAGCATTTATAATTCTCCATCCATAATATGGTTCGATTAAGTGTATGAACCTTCAAAGTTATCTCATTTGGGATTGGATTCTAAAATCCATTATCTCTAAACTCATTCTCATTCTTTCATGTGAATTTAATAATTATCTCCAAATAGAATTTCCAATGATAGTGGGCTTCCCCACTTTGATTATAACATACTATCTCATCGGTATTTCCCCAAATTTAGTCAATAAGACTCCAATAATTTCATATAAGGGAAACTCTATAAAAATCTCCAAAACGTACTCCCCATATCTCCTATAGAGGTTCTCAATCGATAACCTCGAACAAAACGGAATGAAATTCTCCCTAGAAAAACATCTCCAAAAATTCTCCTATTTCCGAATAGATTCGGCCCCAACAGCGAATCGATTCGGCCTTTCCGAATCGATTCGGTCCAATGGAGCTAAGAGTATTCTACATACCAAATCAATTCACAAGGGGCGAATCGATTCATCCCTAAATACCTATAGGTCTACTTCCTACCGAATCCATTCGGAAGGGGCGAATTGATTCAGTTTGGTCAGCAAGCCACGAATGGGTTGTTTTCTACATAAACCCAAAATACCCAAAAATCATTTTAATCATCTCCCAACCATTTTTATCCATCCCAATCACATATATAACATTAATATTCATCCAAAAACACTTTTGAACTAATTTCTAACCTCAAATCTATTTATACACTATCAATCTAATGTTTTCCCAAAAAGTTTGGTCTCGATAAACTAAACCTAAATCCCATAAATTTCATCCTCAAATCATGTAATAAATGGTACACAACAATTATTTAGCAAGTTTAATCACTTGCCTCGAGTTCGTAGGGTCGGAATCCTCCTCGAGATCGCGTATTGGCCAGAAATCCAACTTTCTCTCTCTTTTTCTTCTCTTTCCCTTCTTCTTTCTTCTTCTCTCTTTCTTTCTTTCTATTTCTCTTTCTCTCTAAGGAGAATAAATCTCCCGTAGGCTTTTAAGCCTTGTCTCCCAACATACACATCTTTAAATGATAATACACACTTTAAATAACTCGGTAACTTTAATTCGAGCCAAATGAACTTAAAATTATTTCGGAACCTAAATAGACCCCAAGTACAGTCATTTCGACTTTCTCGATCCTTTCAGAAACAACTACACCCTCAGAATTACCATTCGATGCACTTTCTAACAACTTCAAATATTGGCCTCAACTGCCAATTTAATAATTCTCCAAGTAAAATAATATTTATTTCTTCCAAAAATAAATAAATTATCATCTCTAAAGCCCCGGGTTGTTACATTAGCATGTGACAGATATGAGACATATTTAAAATTCATTTCACAAGATAGTAATTAGATCAAATCCATAAAGAAAACCATCCAAACAATATAAGAATCCATCACCATGCTAACTCCAATAAAAATCAAATCTCAAATATAAATAAACTCCAATGAAATACTCCAAGTGAAATTTCTGAATGAAACCTTAACAACTGTGGAACCAAATGGCTGACTAAATCCGTAAACTGAGTCTCATAAAAAACACTGATGAATAAAAACTAAACTAAACTACTAAGTAGAAAATTAATAAACTCCAGTTGCACCTCCAAGATATAACTCCAAACTCCTATGCAGCGACTCCAAAACTTATACCTAAAAAAGGTTAGTCAACGTACGAGGTCAGAGCCCCGAGCATGAATACACACCACTCTCCTCAAATAGGATCCGTGAATCCAGATAGTAGCATTATACATGATAAATATCACAATAGAATATTTTAAGATTAGATGAGATAATTAAATGAATAAAGTAATGAACTTAAAAAATGCTAGCTCAAAGCCCAAGTCCAACCATCTAAGCCATCTAACTTAATTTATTTCATCAAATTATTAATTAGCAAATTTTAATATCAGATGTGGAATTCCCACTTAGTATCATCAAACAGTTTGTTTGGTTGCGGTACTTCCATTGTTCTACACCACATCCATTCCCCTCACCATAGCCAGCCGGTTTAATATGTTGTTAACCCTGCACTTATGTTAGATGTTCCACACATGACACATCATCATAGCCAGCCGATCCGTTTAACTGTCAGCCCTGCACTTATTCGGACGCCACACACCCACACGTCACAATAGCCATCCAACCCGATAAACTGTCGGTTCTGCACTTATTAATGATGCCAATAGATTTTTAATAGCTGTTTTATCATCTTAGGTGCTAGTTCTCAATTTCTCAACTTCTCATTATTCATTTTAACTACCCCGCCCTTATTATCGTTGTGAGATCCTCAAAATACCCTTAGTCCCATACCTAAAGGTCTCCAAAATATAATTACATCCTACCCTATAATATAGACTGAATTTCTAATATTAAATGTCTCCCAAATCTCATGCCTAGTCTAACAATTCGACGGATCAGCCCCACCCCAAAATAACTAAACCGTAAATATCTACACTAACAAGTTCCATACCTAGAAAGTGTAAATCACAACTAAGGCCTACCCACTAGTCGCATACCTAGAAAGTATCCTATAAAACAGGTGAGAGCATACTACCCAACAAGTCCGTCATTCCTGCAATGGCAAATAATAATATCAAACAATCACCCAATCAAAGTATAGCAATATAGCAATTTTCTCATATTAATTAAATTTATCCATTCATCATTGCTTTTAACACAAATTATTTCCATCTCATAATTTCATATTAATCCACATTCAAATTCATGAAATATATTTAAATAATCCACTTTCATCCTATCTACATAATTTTTGTGGGTTTATACGCGCCCCGCAATTATTTAAAATAAAACTACGGTTTCTACATGAAACCTAGACCAAAATAAACCCAAAACAACCCTCTATCCTACGAACCCGAGAGTTATGAGTATTAATTTGCATTAAAAAATTTCATAAAAATAGTCCAGAAATTTAGTGACCACTTTCTCTAATTGAAGTTGTTAATTTGTTTTAAAAAAACACATGATTAATGGTTTGAGTAATACTTAAAACACATAATACTAGAAGAAGAGCATAGATTATCCATGCCTGATTAAAGTTGGATGAAAAATCTGTTGGGATGATTATGTTCCTCTCGAAAAATTAGTCAAGTCTTGTTCTTGACCAAACTTGAGAAAACACCAATTAAGCCTTCAAATTGCTTGTTGAACACTTGATTAAAGTTGGGCTGGGGGTTGAAGATGAGAGGAAATAAGTTTGGAGAATTATTCTGGAGAAAAAGTTGAAAGAAAAATGAGTTAAAAGTCCAAACCTCGAATTAGTTTTGATATATAAAGGAATGAGGAAACATAATTACATTAGGACTCTAATTAACAAAACCTCCCCACCGCCTATGATCAAAACCGAATCGATTCGGTCCCCAAGCGGAATCGATTCACCCAACCTAATTGATTCAGTTTAGAGCCGATTAGATTCATACCTCTTACAAAGCCCAGTTTTCCCACTTTAAAACATATAAGAGTAAAATCCAATTTTAATTCCCAATTAAATTTTGATTTTAATTCCAATTAAAATCCTACTCTTCAACATTAAAACTCAACATTTTAGATTATTCAAAATAATTAAATCCAAAATTTTATTTTACCCAAAATTTTGAATTAATTAAATTTAAAATACATTCCAATTTATGGGGGTACAGTTGTTAAAAGTTGCTTCAAGCAAAAACGGGTATGTCATTCGAACAAGGTGCATGGTCGTTCGAACGAGTGCGTGAAAATTTATTTTTTAATTAAAGTTGATCCAAATCTCTCTTGTTTATCTCTTTATAATAAACTTCCTCATAAAAAAGATGAGAGATTAGAGTCATGAAGAACTCTTTTAAAAGTTTTTTCGTACCGTTTTAGAGTTCCATTTGTGATCAAAATCTTTTAAAAATCATTCAAACCCTTTGAAAATTTTGAGATAACTTTAGCAAATCAAAAGGAACACTTTCATTTTTCAAAGACCTTATAGATTTTTACTCTACTGTTAACTTATGGAGTCAATGCTCTACTGCTAAAGAAGAACGTTGATTAGTAGATACCGAGGGAAAACTACTTCTTATGGGTGGTACTGGACTGTGTCATTGTTGTAGAATATTTGAAGAACTATGCATCATACTTAGTTAGATAAGTAGTTTTTAAGTTGACACTTCCAGTCAAATCTTATATAATGTTGAATAAAAGGTTCTGACCTTTTAGGGATTTTCATACTTCTTCAAGTATTTGCATACTTGGTTTGTTGAATTTGATTTGGACTACATCTTTGTAAATCAAAGACAAAATTGTGTAAAATTTAATTTGTGTGTGGTTGACTAATATACGAATTATTCCATAGAATCCCCACATTCTGAAATTAGTATCAGAGCTAGTTACTCTAAGTTATTGCATGATCCAATTAAATTTGAATTTTATGGATAATTTGTATATAGGATGTATGTGTTTAATGGGTCAAACTATGATTATTAAAAAGCTAGAATGCGGTCTTCTTTAAAACAAATAGATGAAAGATTTTGGCTTGTCTGTGAAAGAATCGAATAACTATCATCCGAACAACCACATTTTATTGATCAAAAAACTCACCCCATACATGTCACTGTTCACTAGATATCATAACATCGCCATCTCTGACATTTTAGGAACTTGAGAAAAGTTAGCACTTCAGTGGGTTTTATTCCTAGGACATCCAAGTTATTTAAGGTGATTGTCCTTTCAGCCGTCATAGGATAAACCATTGGGTTCCCATGTCACATCTTAGTCAATCCCAAATGACTCTTGATAAGTCGAACAATGTTTTTGCCATAATATCATATCTTACGCATTTAATGCACCATCTTTGGCATTTATTGCATGGTACTGTTAGCATGAAATACGATCACGTGCATCTAATGCGGGCATGGTCACTCGAGTGACCTTTTCCTCATATAAATACTTCCAGTGGTATCTTTCCAAAGGGTCATAATTTTAATATTCAGAATTGTCGTTGAGTTTTCTCTAGACAAGAGTGTTTTTTGTGAGTCCATTATTGAGTGATTATTCCTTTTCCCTCCACCAATTCACTTACCTTAGCATTTATTGTTCTTTTTGGGATACTGCCTTGCCTTTATTGTGCAAGGGTGCTTGTTCTCCCTCCCTTCAACCAAGTTGATTGTGGGGTCCCTTTCATTTACAAGAGCATTTATGTTGTAAAAATCTCATTTAATATAAGCTCCTGATATTAAAGGTTGTTTATTGAGGCATGTATTTATTGTTGGTTACGAAAATTCTGTGCACACTAATCATCATCTTGGTAAGGAGTAACACCTCCTTAAATACTAATTGTATTTCAAGACCTCACATATTATATTTCGCAAATCCGTTGATGAGGTATTCTCTTTTGAAAGATGGAAAATGATAATGTGGCCAAGAACATAGACTTGATGGTTTTAAAATGAGAGGAAGAAAAGAATCTTACTATTTTATCGAAAGAGGAGAGAGTGGCATAAGAAGATCCTAGTTCATCAGCTACTGGCGGTCGGTATGGCTGGTGTGGCGGCCGACATAGGCTTGGTCCATATGGAGGGTTTAATGAGTCTTTTTATTGAGTTTATCAAAACTCCAAGTGCTCAGGCAGTGTTGGAGGTCATGGGAGGACCCATTTCTTTTACAACACCGCCCGCACTATTAGTAGATCCTTTTGTATCTGGGGGAGTTGCTCCAGATATAATCAATAACACCGCTCCAATGACGATATAAATTAGTGTTGCTCCATTTGTTGGGGGAGTAACTGCTTAGGCTACTGGAAGTATTGTCGCTGAGTCAGTCACACTCTCTCATACTTGTTCGGGAGGTAGCACACCAGTTGCGCTACCTACACCTACTGTGGTGGATCATGTGCATCATAGTTCTCCTCCACCTAGTATGGAAGAAATAAAAAAGGAGTTATTGAAAATGATGGTGGCTTCCAAAGCCGGAGGGGAAACCACCTTGATATATGATGATTTTCATACCCCCTATCTAGAGGAGTACAATAATGAACCTTTTCTAGTGGGATACATCCCACCTATCTTTGATAAGTACACGGGAAAAGGGATAATCCCAAGGAGCATGTAAAAAAGTTTGTTAAAAATATTAGGGCCCATTATAATGACAAAAGGCTGAGGTTGAGAGAGTTCTCAAAATCACTTATTAAGAAAGCTTACACGTGGTATTCTAACATGGCACCGGGCAACATGGACACCTTGGAGGATTTACAGGTCCAATTTATAGAAAAAAATGGGCAAAGGATGAGTTTACACTCACACAGTTGGTGTATGAGAAGCAAACACCCAACGAGGATAGTTTGACATATATTAGAAAGTTCTGTGAGCGCTCTCTAGATGTGGGAGAGGAAACACGAGAGAGTAAACTCTTGCAAGTTTACGCAGAGGCTTTGTTGCCCGAGTATATATTCCATTTGATAAATGAAACCATAAAGGTACATTTTCATCATTTTTTAAGTCAACGAGGAATATTAACTCGGTGGTAAAAGCCTTACCACCACCAACCTTGGCAAGTTTAGTGTTGAGGCCGTCAACTATCCTGGGGAGGGGAATACCCCTCAGAGTGAATTATATCGATAATGGAGATAGAACACAAGGAGGTGGAAATAATGGCCAACAAGGAAGAGGCGACAAAAGGAAGTTTGACAACAAAGATGATCCATCCGAGCTACCTTGCACTGTGGAGCAAGCCCTTGAGTGCTATGATTACATGGTTTGCGACAAACTGTGTAGGCCCATTAATTCCAGTATGGATCATGTGACATGAGAAGATAGGAATGATTCAAAATTCTACCAGGTTCATAATAAGTTGGGTCACCTAACTAGAAAATGCTTTTCCCTGAGAAGTTTATTGACAGCCATGTCAAAAAGGAGATATTTAGTTGCCTCAGTCCAATTTAAATGTGTAAGGACATTTTTATCATGTACGTATACATGTTAGTATGTCGTATACCGCTACAACCATTGAAGAAATGTTCAATAGCATATGCGCATCAAGATGGATCCGAATATCACGAAATCTTCAACAAAGCCTCGACGAGATTAACTTTGGTAAAGTTTCAGTTTAAGTTCCCTAATATTTCATTTTAAGTATTGGGATATTTTCTAAAATGTTTTGATAAACCTAAGGAGAGTTTTTTTTAAAAGAAATCAGAGATTAAAGTTTTTGAAATCGAACCGATCCGATCTTATAGGAAAGCGAACCAGTCCGATGTATTAAAGTTCACTGCCAAGTTTTCTCAATCGGACCGATTCGATTTTAAAGAAAAATAAACCGATTCCGACCCAGACCGATCTGATGCCTTTTACCCATACCGTTTAGGACTTGAAAGATTTTTCCACCACCTCAGATTTACTTAGATTTCATAAAAAAGCCATTTTCGGTGGTGTTTTTTTAAGACTTTGAGAGACCACATAAATCAAGTCTTCATATTTTTTAATCCCAAAACTCATCTTTGATTCACACCAAAAATCCCAATAACTTTTGTGAATCTTTTTGGAACCCTAGAACAAAACTTTGTTATTGTTCATCTTTGTGGATGAGATCTCTACAACTGTTGGTTGCGTGCTATTGGGGAGTGCTTGCGGGTGTTCTCTTG
The DNA here is from genome assembly GCA_949130495.1 of Sambucus nigra. Taxonomy (NCBI): domain Eukaryota; kingdom Viridiplantae; phylum Streptophyta; class Magnoliopsida; order Dipsacales; family Adoxaceae; genus Sambucus; species Sambucus nigra. The sequence continues at coordinate 11,284,259 of OX422212.1, read as the reverse complement.
CTGACTTAGAGCTGCGTGTTCCTATGAGTTCACTGCTATGGATTCATTGCTAAAGATTGGACTGAGGTTCATGTGCTGACGTTGCATGTGAACCATTGCTGATTCTAGACTACATGTATATGTAGGGTTGCTGAGGTAATCTTACTGTAGATTTCACTGTAAGAGTGTAAACTGTGCTTTATAATTATAGTGAAATAAAGGTTTTGCCCTTCGGAGATTTTTCCTGATTTCTATGTATCAGCATATTTATACTGCATAATTTAATTATATGATGGATTGATTTTTTTGGACACGTAGATATATAGGGGCTGAATAAAATTGAATTTGTTATGTTAAAATTTTGACACCTAATTAAGTAAATGTTTGGATTTCATTGAATATTTGCATATTAATTTGATTGGTATCATAACCGCAATTACAAAATGATAATCCACTGCCAGAACATGTGTCAAACATGTCCAGCTCCTATGATGAGGAGGCGAAACAGCTGATGAAAAGGCGATGGCTATTTGAAGAAACTTTTGAGGAGTGTCTGGAAGAGCGTGTTATTGAGATGGCCCAACTAAGGCTGGAGGACGAGCAGGTGGATGAGTGGAACCCAAGCGATGATTTGAGCAGGCAAATGAAAGCTTATTGTTTGGTCACAACTAATGCTGTGATAGCCTTTGACGAATCATCTTATAGAGATATGGTGGAGGTTTATGAGTTGGATGATGACCAAGCTTATCCTTGGGTGGAGTGTGACACAATAGCGCGCTCGCAGAAGCTTAGTTGGTTCTTAGATTAAGTGAGGATGGCCGACAAGGATAGATTGGAGGTTACTCAGGCTATATTGGAGATTGCTAAAAATAACATCTCTCCAAACTTTCGATGGAAAGGGCCCATGGCTAGGCTAGTCAGGAGGTTCGTCTCAGAGGTCACTTTCTCGGAAGCAGATTATTCGATCAAATATCTTCATAACAGGCCACTTTATGTTACAACAATTATCAATGGGTATAGTTTTAATCGTGTTTTTTTGGATGGAGGAGCTTCCATCAACATCATGCCTATCAGATATTTTAATGCCTGTAATATTTTTGAGACAAGGATAGTGCAAAATCCTTTGTCAATCTCATGGCATGACAACCAATCTTCCAAATATATTGGTTATGTTAAAATTGGGATTACCGTGGGGAATATCACTTTTTACATAAAGTTCCACATAACAGAGTGTGAACCGTTATACCATCTATTGGTGGGATGAGTATTTATGCATAATCATGGGTTGCTGCGATCCATGTGCCAAGGAAAATATCAATGGCAATGAGGTAGTTATTTGAGCATCCAAGAATCCATTCTCGCGAGAAGAAGCACATTTGGTGGATGCAACTTTTTACACAAAGTTGGCTAAAGAAGCTACAATACTCACATGATATACTGGAGGCACTGGAATCCCAGTACTGAAGAAATGATATGTGCACCAGCTCACCCGTTGGTTGCCTATGAAGAAGAGGAGATTGTTCGAGAGGCAATAAGGCCTCCCTGCCTATCCAGATAACTACATGACCGGATGGAACCTCGTATTGATCCTATTGAGCACCAAGTCCAGCAATAAAGTGTGCTTAGTAGATTCTCAGCAAGATAGTTAGAAGAAAATAACCGTAAGAAATCCCACTAGGTGGAGAAATCCCGTCGATGTAAAAGGGTGGTGTTACCTAATGATAAGGTGTGAGCGAGCAGCTGAAATCCTAGATGATGAGGATGACCCGATAAGTAAGTGTTTTTTGGTGGATAACCAGGGGAAATGTCTAGTGATTAATAAATCCAACATCCAGGAGTTCGTGGAGGAAATCAAGGAGGAGTCTGAGTATATGAAAGATAGGTCAAGGCGTCAAATATAAGATCTAGAGTAGATAGATTTAGCAAAACAAGGTGATGATCCAAGGCTAATTTTTATCTTAAAATATCTTGATGGTCCATCGAAGGATGGTCTGGTTGAACTATTTCGTGAGTTCAAGGATGTCTTTGTTTGAAAGTACACCAAGATGCCTGGGGTTGATAAGGAGATGATCTGACACAAGTTGAATGTAATTCCCTCAGCCATCCCGGTGAAGCAGGCTAGTCGAACGTATAAAGAAAAACTAAATCTGAAGATAAAGGAGGAAGTCTAGAGGTTTATCACAGAAGGCTTAATTATTTCCATCTAACATCCTACTTGGTTATCTAGTATTGTGCCGGTGGAAAAGAAAGATAAAAAAAACATATTATAATTTGTGTGGATTTTAGGGACTTGAATCGGGTCTATCTAAAAGATGAATTCCTATTACCTTCTATTGACAACTTGATAGATACAACGGTGGGACTTAAGATGTAAAATTTTATGAACTAGTTTCCTCAACATCTAGTCTAATAAGGGGCATAACACTTTCATCAATAAAGTCCCCAACTGATAATCCTCAACAATAAACTCCTTGAGGGCACCATCCAGGGGCATCTATTCAATGATTGGCACAAGCTCCTCCACAATAACAGGTTGCTCAACCTCAGCCTGAAGGAAAAAAGTTATAGAATAGCAAAACATAGACCTTACATATGTTCCAAAGTCCCTGTTTACTTAAAGGACCTTTTATGGTTGCTCGAATAAGTAAAATGGGAATGCTTAAAGTTACAATTTACTTAAAGGACATTTTATTGTTGCTCGAATAAGTAAATTGGGCACGCTTAAAGTCCCAATTTACTTAAAGGACCTTTTATGGTTGCTCGAATAAGTAAATTGGACACGCTTAAATTCCCATTTTACTTAAAGGACCTTTATGGTTACTCGAATAAGTAAATTAAGCATGCTTAAAGTCCCAATTTTCTTAAAGAACCTTTATAATTGCTCGACTAAGCAAAGTGGGAGGGCTTAAAGTCCCAGTTTTCTTAAAGGGCCTTTTTGGTTGCCTGACTAGGTAAATTGGGCACGATTAAAGTCCCAGTATATTTGCTCAAAGGACCTTTATGGTTGCCTGAATGACTAAATTGGGCACACTTAAAGTCCTATTTTGCTTAAAGGACCTTTATGGTTGCTCGACTAAGCAAAATGGGCACATTTAAGGAGGATTGATGTTGATTTCAGAGAACCCAGAGTGACATTAACACTTAGAAATAAAATAAGGGACAAAAGAAAATGAAAATATACCTCTTCGCAAGGAGATTCCACAACAGCTGCCTCCTTAGCTACCTTTGTTACCCCCAACAGTCTCCATTTCCCCCACCTCTTCCTTTTCCGGAGCTGTTGATACACCTTCCAAAATGAAGGTCCAAAATAGCCTCGCAAACACTTGTTCGTTAACTGTGAATTTGGTGGGAATAACCATAAGGTCTCTACAGTTATTGACAGGAGTACCCTCGAAGGTAACAACTTGTAAACATAAGTAAATAAAAGGGGGAATTAGAACATACAAGTCAGAAGTACAAAGTGAAAAATCACCCCTTAATAAACAAAAACACTTACCATAGAAGTTAGCTTACGAGGAGGTGGATGTCTAATCTCCATTGCAATACGTGCCTCTCCTTCCTCATAAACTGTAGTCTGGTTTCGTAAAAAAGAGGACCGAGGGGTATAAACCTTACTCATAGAATCATTAAAACAAAAATCAATAACTTCCCCAAATGTCGGATACACAGTTACCTACGAAAGATTTACGAAAACTGTTGATACCACATGGATATCAGGAGATAGAGAAAGGACTAGGTCCACTGTTTGCTCCATAACTTATTCCAATGATGGTTCACCCTCAGCAATTTGGGTGCCTTCTCGCGTACCAAAGTAAGCCTCAATATATAAGAAATAAACGAAAGGTTAGCAAATGTAATAGAAATAAGTAAGAAAATAGTAAGTATATGAAGTACCTCCTAGTTAATAGAAAATCCTCTAAGGTGGTATAGTCAAATGGAGGAGAAGCAGACCTTTCTGTGGAATACATTTTACACCGCCTGCATGTTCGATGACATAGAGAAACCTCTTCAATGTCCTCTTCCTCATCTTCTTTTCATCCTATTCCTCTTCCTGTTCCTCATATTCCCTTTATTCCTCTTCCTTAACCTCTTATTTCTCAACCTCCTCAGTTTGGTCAACATGGGTTATGACAGGGCAAGAGACCTTTAAACTTGATTATGTTCTCTCTTGGCCGCTAATGGTAGTAAGAGGAGTAAAGGAAAACCCCTTAAAAACTATCTATTTTTCAATAATGGATTTGGTGGCTGAGGTACCTTAATCTCATTGCCTCATTAGATCATCAAAATAAATTGAAAACTTGGTTCACCAGTATAGGATCAACATTGGCCTCTAAAAGAGATGTCCGTGGGGACTTGTGGTAGTAGTCTTTTTCTTTGTTGTGCCTTTCCTCTTAGCCTTTGCAACTACCTCACTTAAAACAACAAGAGGTGTCCCCTCCTTAACGATAGGCATCATGCGTGCAAGTATATCCCCAGCTTCCTCGACACACGGTAAAGAAGAACCTCCCTTTTTTCTCCTTTATAATAGATTCCTCCACAAGAGCCAAAGGAGGAAGTTGTCAAGGCATTGTATCATTGGTCGTGCTTAAAGGGAATCGAGATTTTTAGGATATATATGATCTTCAGTCCCAACTCCGTTGGAGGAAATCGTTTAACGATGGGGATAATTAAAGATCGCTCAATATTTTTTTCAAACCTACCCAACTGGTCGAGCTAAAAGACATTGAGACAGGTGGGGGATTTACTACCTCGAACACCCTTGGGAAGAATCACCCGCCGGCCTTGGACTTGAAGGGATAATGCTTCCACGGTCTTGGTGAGGAAATTTCCACAAGCTAAGGAAAATTTGGTAGGTTTCTAAGTGGTGTTGTTATTTAAACGGGGTACTCTTTGATCGTAGACAAATTGCATGGCCACTCAATGGGGTAAATACATTGAGTAGTGGTTAGATAACTAAGTATAAGAAGGAAGGTAAGAAGGGGTAAGAACTAGGAGAATGTTCGAAGAGGGAAAATTGAGGGATTATGGCTTCTTAATCACTGCAACTGGTCGCGAGCTCCTCTCAAAGAAATTGTTTGAAAAAAAATTGGTCAATATCAGAATAATAGCGCATTTTGAACTTCTTGACGTTGTCTATCAGAGAGATAAAGGGTTTCTTTAATTGGTTGTGGTTCTAAGCAAGAATTTAAGGAATCTTGATTTCATGAGATAAAAGGAGAAAGGAGCTAGGGGAGTAATATGGGAACCTATCATATATAAAGGCCGTGGGGAGTACATGGTTCGCATAATTGGAAACGTCAAACCTACCAACTGACCTAGTAGAGTCAAGCGGGGTATACAAAGAACTAAGGGTTATGGCAGCCAGAGGAACCTTTACCCCAAACGATATGGTAATAACAAGGTTTATGAAATCCCTTCTCGGACAGTCATCAGGTTTACCAGGAAGGAAGATTCTCAATAAAATGACCCATATATAACTAGCCAATTCAAGGTCGCTCTCACATCCATCCCTAATAGGAGGAATCGCAAACACTTATTCTCCCTTGGGATCATGTTTTTATGCCTCTCTAGCTTTGTCACTGGCTCTATCCTCCATAAAATAAAAGTACATGAGGATCTCCGATAAAGTTCACTTGCTATAAGTCTTTATACGGGTAAAAGGTGATAAAGGGAGATTTAACACATGTGGGGACATTTGTTTTTTTTATTTGGCATTTGGTTTTTGAATGGGACACTAGCAGGTAGAAAAATCGAGTTTGGTATGGGTCGAGTGGTAGTAGGTTCCGAGAATGGGAGGTACGATTAATGGTGGTGGTTTGATTGGTGGACGTGAGGTGAGAGAGTGAGAAGGTGGGTGTTGTTGTGTTAATGGACTAGGAGAGAGAGTGAGATGGTGAGAGGTAGAAGATGATGGAGAGGGTTATTGTGGTGTGTGTGGGTGTATGGAGGTTAGGGTGTGGGTGAGTGAGGTGTTTGTGTGTACGTTAGGTGTGTGGTAATTAGGTGTGAGTGAGTGTGTTGTTTAGACCATTAAGAAAATAAAAATATTAAAATAAAAATAAAATCCTACTAAAATAAATCAAACTAAAAAGAAAATAAAAACAATGAACCAATTAATATAAAAGGACCCTAAAAATAAAAAGAAATAAAATTAAAAATCTAATAAAACTAAAAAAACTAAAATATAAAATATAAAAGACACAAAATAAAAATAAAAATAAAAATCTATTAAAACTAAAAAAAAATATCCCAATATAATAATACTAAAGAAAGATAAAATCTAATAAAACTAGAAATAAATTCCTAAAAACTAATACTAATAAAAATAAAATTAAATTAAATAAGATTAAAAATTTAAAACTAATAAAAATCAAAATCAAAATAAAGAAATAAAAAAATAGAAAATAAATCTTAAAATTCTAAAGAAATCTAAAATAAATCCTATAAAAATAAAAATGACTCAAAATAAAAAATAGTAAAATAGTAAAAGTACAACACAACACACACATAGGGATCAGGTGAAGTATTGGTCTAGGATAGGCTTGGGTTTGGTACGGGACTGGGGAATTAGCTCCATAAATCGCACATTTGCCTTGAAATAAGTATTTGAACTCCGCAAACGGCGATCACGCCTGCACATTAAACATTTAAGCATATAAGACCCAATTTGTCGAGAATTAGCAACTAAAATGCGTATATTCAGGATATAAAATGTACACTTTTTGGTGCTTATCAGAAGTTTAGACGTGGTAGTTGCGAGCCGGTGGAAGAAAGACATCCAGAGCCACCTGAGGATGTATAAGTACACAAACATTCAGAGGAAGATTCTAGCTTTGTTTAAGCTAGTTGGGGGGCACTACAATGGTGGGAGTCTGTTACCATGGCGGAGGAGAGAGGCAGTATGCAGATACATGATTTTTGGGAGCGATTTGACCGCAAATATTTTCCATTTGCCTTCTAGACAGAGATGAGGCAAAAACTACTAGATCTCACCCAAGAGGGGAATATCGTTGCAAAGTATGACGAATAATATACGAGGTTGACTAAATTCATTCCAGGAGAGGTACCGACCGAGGAGAAGAAGATACAATTATTTACAGATGGCCTCACTTAGAGGATCTCACAGAACCTGTTGGGTAATCCAGCTCTAAAGACCTACACGAAGGTACTGAATGTTGCTCTGTTACATTGTCAGGACCACTGCTTCCATCTTAAAGGGAGAAAGTTGTGACACCCCATCTAATTAAATACTGGGTAGCTACTCCTTTATTTAAATTAATACAAAATGTCAAGTTGGCTCAGTCCATAACATCACTGTCGAAAATATTTTAATCAATTACTAGCCACCTAATATTTAAAAAGTGAGTTGTCAGATTTTATTAAATTAATTTAACATGCAACCAATTTGATTTAAAGGTAACTATACTACATCCATAACACAAAAATAATAACGAAATGATAAAATGCGACTGGAGTAACACTCCCCTGAATATTACAATTACAGAATAAAACCCGAACGACGAAGTCTGAAGTACTAAATAAACCCAAAACTGAATTAAAACTGGTAGTCTGAGAGTACTATAACTGAATGGAAAGGGACGACATGCCCTGACTGATATTTGACCCTAAATAGAATCAAATGCAGAATGTGGAGGTGTCTAATATCGAGATCATGTAACTTCCACTGCAGCTACAGAACGTCTATGGAATGGAACTCTTATGCTTGGCGTCCCTGTGGTGGGACACCTAAAAAGGTTTTACGAGAAAAATATATTTGATAGCAAACGGGTCAGAGCCCGATGTGAAAACAGTTTTAAAATACAGCAAGTGTTTAATTACATTAAACAGTAAATATTTTATACATGTCTGGTTACGTGTTCTCACATGAGTCCTTAACCCCTCTACTAATGTGCACGCCTAGCGTATATCCTTAATCCATTCTAGTTATACCTCTAACTATCTAGTATGTTAATTACTTTCTATTTCCTCATTATATTTAGGGACTTTTTGAGTTACTCTATTATATTATGCATGTAACTCAACTTTCCTTAATTTAGAATTTATTACATCAATTATGATATGAATTATCATATTTCTATTTCCCATTCAAGTATCTCAATTATTCGTATTCGCAATTTATCAAGGAATCAGTTATTAATGCAAGTATATCATTCACAACATAAATACACAATGATGGCACCCCCATGCTAAGGTGTGGTGCAGACATACTCTGCTATCCAATCCCGTTACATCATGTACATAAGGACTACATATTCCGAATAACTCAGGAATCGTATCAATTAGCCAAAATTACACATATTAGAGGTGAACATAGTCCCCGAACACACGGGTCATGCACATACCTACGCTCCTATGGTCTGCAGTCTTATTAACTCAAAATAAGCCATTCAAGGCCCTATGTTCTTGAGGTACCACTCTAAATCCCTCCTTAGGCACACAAAGATCAGATGGCCCTTATAAATAACCAACCTCCCGTGATATCAAGTATGCTAGGTATGTCGTATACATAATAATCCATATATTAAACATTCACACAACTTAAGTAATTTTTTATTTTATTAAGGGTACAATTCAACCTTATACCATTAAATCAAAATTCATACTAAGATTATTTCGGATGATATTTATTATTTTATCGATATGTCTCACGTCATGAAATTTCAAGTACTTAATTCCAATCGGAGAGGTTACTAAATCTCCAAACTTTCCCAAACATTAATTCAGTACCCTTAGCTCTTTATTTATGTCTCAAATCCTAAATTATCACTTCGAAAATATTAATCATGTTCCGTAACATAAAATAAGAAATTTCGAATCGAACCGTCGTAAAGTAAGTCACTATATTCCCAATTGATTTTTAATATGTTTTGAGGTTTTAATTACCTCCATACTGGTCTCCCCTAAGACCTAACGTCTTCACATAATCCCCTCGTTCAACTTTCGAAAGCCCAGAACCGGTTAAATTCGAAAAAGGAAAAGATTACTATTTCTGGGAAGGTTGATCGATCGACCTATGAATGTCAATCGATCGAGCACCATCGATCGATCGACCTATGAATGTCGATCGATCGAGCACCATCGATTGATCGACTTATGAATGTCGATCGATCGATCAAGCAGGTGCAGGCTACGAGTTTGCTTTATTTTAAGTCAAATTCTTGTCCCAAATCATGAATTCAAGGTGTTAAATTCTAAAGCAAACATCTAGGATCATTATACAACCTAGCTACATGATCATCAAGGTTCCATAACTAATAATTCAACATCAAATGGTCTTTTCTTAGATTAATCATCAAAATTTCATAATGAGTTTTATCTTTCAATTTTCTTCAAGAATCATCATAATCTCTTCATAAAGTTACTCCTGGATTGTGATCTACTAAGTTAGGATCTTCCAAAATCAAGATTACATAATCATCCTACCAATACTTAAGGTTCCATCTCCAATTTCATGAGTTTTTCCAGATTTTTAAGGATCATCAAACCCTACTCTAACATGGATAATTTATTTGCTGAATCTTAATGGATTAAATCACTTGACTTATGTTAGAAGTTATGATCCTTTGATGATGATCTACGTTGATTTGTCCTCCCCTTTTTCGGTCACAATTTCCGACGATAGCGGCGGCGGTTGGTGGTGGTGGCTTGGAAACCCCTTAAACTTCTTCTTACTTTGCTTAAGGCTTGGTGTGACAATGAATGACCCTAAGAGGTCTTGATATAGGCTGAATTGAGTAGCCAAAATTCGTGCATTGCAATACTCCAAAAATGGAAATTACCAAAATGCCATTCCGGGTTGCCGGTGTGGCCTAAAAATGCCCCGGGACCCAAACTTAACCCTCGACTAGTGTTTTCTGACTATCTTGACCCTTCCGGACACACTGGCGCACTCAAAATGGTCATATGGATGATAAAATTATATTTGACTTTTAAGTTCTATTAAATTGATTCTTGACGCGTATGCACACATCCCAACTTACTTTCCCAAATTATCGTATTTATGACTTGCGACAATTCCAATTATTTCTATTATCATATATTATTATATTTACCCCATGATATTCATCATCGTTATCATAATCAAATACCAACTCAAATTTCGCTAGTATTTATATCCGGATTAATTTTTAATTAATTTCCATTTAAATTAATTAATCCCATTAAAATAAAATCTATAAAATTACGGGGTATTACATACTTTCCCCCTAAGAACTGAATTTTGTCCAGAAATTCAGAATTAAATTATACCTGGCAAAAATAACTCTAGATAACTCTCGCGCATCTCATCCTCACACTCCCAGATAGACTCCTCGGCATTGTGATGCCGCCATTGACTCGTACTAATGGTACTATCTTTGACCGCAGTTTCGTTTCGCTATGATCTAGAATAGCAACTGGCCCGTCCTCATAGGTGCTATCAGGTTGTAGATCAATATCATCTAGGGTAATGTGGGTATGGGCCAACTCATCTCGGAGATATCTCCTCAGTGAGGAAATGTGGAACACGTCATGGACCCTATGTAAGTGTTCCGGTAATCCGAGTCTGTAGGCAACTGGCCCAATTCGTTCGATGATAGGTAATGTTCCCACATATCGAGGTGCCAACTTTCCCTTCTTCCTAAATCGTATAATCCCCTTCATAGGAGATACTATGAGAAGTACCTGGTTCCCCACGTTGAACTCTCGAAAGAACCTCTTGGCATCGGCGTAGCTCTTCTGGAAGTCATGGGCTACCCAAATACGGCTCCGTATCGTCTCTATTCTCATCGATGTATCCTAGATCATTTCTGTCCCAAGGAGTTTGTTATCCCCCACCTCTAGCTAACATGACGGGGAACGACAAGGTCTACCATACAATGCCTCGAATGGAGCCATACTAATAGTAAACTGGTAGGAGTTATTATATGAAAACTCCACTAGTGGAAGATACTGCTCCCAACCACCTCCAAAGTCTAGTATACACATGCGTAACATGTCTTCCAATATCTGATTGGTCCGTTCAGTCTGCCCGTCTATCTGTGGGTGATAGGCTATACTTAATTGCAATTCTATTCCCATGGCTTCCTGGAAACTCATCTAAAATCGTGACACAAATATTTTGTCTCTGTCAGACACGATATTAAGAGGTAACCCGTGGAGACTTACTATTAACACAATGAAGATTTAGGCATACTGCCCTGCAGTGTAGTCTGTCCGAACTGGCAGAAAGTGAGCAAACTTTTCCAATCGATCCACGATCACCCATATGGAGTCGTGACGTCTAGGCGATATAGGCAATCCCGTAATGAAATCCATGAAAATGCTCTTCCATTTCCACATAGGGATTTCTAATGGCTGTAAAATCCCTGCCGGCCTCTGATGGACCACTTTTACTAGTTGAAATGTGGCACATTTTGAAACAAACTCGGAAATATCTCTCTTCATTCCGCTCCACCAGTATTGTCGCCTCATATCTTGGTACATTTTATCGCCACCAGGATGTACCAAAAATCGCGACCCGTGCGACTCGTTCATTACTTCGTGTCGAAAGTCTTCCCCCTCAGGAACAACTACCCTTCCATTGAAGCGTAAGCCCCCGTCTGAACTAACGAAATAAGTCTCAGCTCCTTCTACTAACAGTTGGACTATCTGCTCCTGAGAAAATGTGTCCGTTGCCTAGTCCTGTATTACCATAGCGATAATTTGAGGCGTAACTATCACGACAGACATGAATGATCGGGCCACTGCATCCTGGTGTCCCAAATCCTTCCACTTTGCTTTCAATACCTCGTCCACCTCACCCTCTGGCCTACGGCTAAACGCGTCTGCTACCACGTTAGCCTTCACTGGGTGGTATTGGATATCGAACTGATAATCCTTCACAAACTCTAGCAAATGGCGTTGACGGATATTCAGCTCTTTCTGGGTGAAGAGGCAATGAAGCGATTTGTGGTCTGTGAATAAATGGAATTTCTCCCCCAAGAGATAATGTCTCCAAATCTGCAGAGCAAATACGATTACCGCTAGTTCCAAATCATGGGTGGGATAATTCTTTTCATGACGCTTAAGCTTACGGGAAGCATAAGCTATAGCCTGGCTTTCCTTCTGCAATACACCGCCAAGTCCTAGTAAGGATGCATCAGTGCAGACTAGGTATTCCAATCCCAGTATGGTCAATGCTAACACTGGTGCTGAGGTTAGCTTGTCTTTCAACTCGTCGAATGCCAAATGACAGGCATCACTCCAGATGAATGGCTCACCCTTGCGAGTTAGATGTGTTAAAGGACCTTCTATCTTCGACAATCCCTGAATAAGCCTCATGTAGTATCCTGCTAGGCCCAAGAAACTACGTATCTATGTTGGTGTCATGGGTTGTCCCCACTCCCTCACTGCAAATACTTTCCCTGGATCAACAGATAATCCCTTATCTGAGACCCCCAAAAACTGGACCTCCTTCAGCCAAAACCCAGACTTCTCATATTTTATATACAACTCGTTCTATCGTAGTGTCTACAAAACCTGTCTTAAGTGGTCGACATGCTCTTCCTCGGTCTGGGAGTAAACCAGAATGTCATCAATAAAGATGATGACGAACTGATCCAGAAATTCTTTGAACACCCTATTCATCAAGTCCATAAACACAGTTGGGGCGTTGGTGAGGCCAAAAGGCATAACCCTGAATTTGTAGGAACCATATCTTATCAGGAAGGCAGTCTTTGAGATATCCTGCTCCCTAATTTGCAACTGATGGTACCCTGATTTCAAGTCATTTTTTGAGAAGAAAGAGGCTCCTCTCAACTGGTCGAATAAGTCATTAATTCGGGGAAACATATATTTATTCAGTATAATGACTTTATTCAGTTCTCGATAATCAATACACAACCTTAGAGATCTATCCCTTTTATTAACAAACAACACAGGAGCACCCCAAGCCGAAGTACTCCTTTGGATAAACCCCTGACCCAATAGTTTATCTATTTGATCCCATAGCTCTCTCATCTCCACTGGAGCCATACGGTAAGGTGTGCGGGCTTTTGGTTGAGTGCCCGATGCCAAATCTATAACGAAGTCTATTTCTCTACTAGATGGAAATCCAGGAATATCCAAAAATACATCAGCAGACTCCTGAATAATTGGAATCGAGTCAAGTGGTATTACCACCTCCCAAAAGGTGTCATCCTCGATATAATACAAGTGAGTGAACGATCCTCCCTCGGGGCGAGGCATCACTACGAAAAGCATTTCTTGACCAGGTATGGCAAAAATAATACTCCTACTATAACAATCAATCATGGCTCGATGTGCAATCAGCCAATCCATACCAATAATATCATCATACTCGGTTATATCTAATACTAACATGTCGGAAGGTAAAGTAAGTCTCCCTATCTCTACACCAACTCCTCTACATATAAGGGAAATAATAGAACCCCTACTCAATGGTGAATTTGCACAAGTAACGGTGCTCTCTGCAGGTATCTAAAAATCCCATAGCGTAAGCAAAGCTCATGGAAATAAAATAATGCGTAGCCCTTGTGTCCAATAAAATGCGCCCCATAGTCCCCTCAATATAGAACATACCCTGAATCGCAGGTGGTTCCTGTGGGAATTGGTAAACCCGAACGTACTGAAGTTGTCCTTATTGGATTGGGATGACTGGGATCAGTGGCAATGCTGGCATCTGCTGTGGTGCTGGGAGGGCAATGGGAAAAATTGGTCTTTGGGGCTCATTTCGAGCACCCTGATGTTGCTGCTGCTGTTACGGCTGCGGGCCCCTACCCCTTTCAAAATAATCTTGGCGTTTGTGTCCAGTTTGGCCACATTGGTAACATCTCCCCGGGAAGTTTCTGTAACACCCCGTATTTTTGTGCATTTAATATTTAATTAATTTGGGATTTTAAATTACTGGTGTGTTGTAATTTTAATTGAATTAATTATGACAAAATATTTATTTAAATATTAATCGGGAAGTGAATGGTTAATGTTTAGGGAAATTTATTTACTAAGTTAATAGTAATAATTTAATTACGTCATTTCGAGTATTAATGACGAGGTATACACTTAACCCAACCGGGAGTCGGTATAGACTAAATGGGGTGTGAGATAAGGATTTTTATAAATTAATTCGAATGCCAATTCTGAGTGCTCGGTTGAGTCCGAATGGGACGAGATAGTCAAAAAAGAGTACCCGGGGGTAGTAATTGGGTGTCGGGGTATTTTTGGGCATAGCCGGGGCCACACGGGGTGAATTGGGCCACTTTAATTAAGACCATTAGGTGAAAAACGGGATTTAGGGGTTTTAACCTAATGGGGAGATTAAGGAATGGAAGCCAACATAACTCTAAAACTAGGGTTTGAGAGGAGATTTGGGGGAAAGCAAATAAAGAACAAATTGGAGGTTATTGGAGCCAAATTGAGGAACTACGCCAACGGATCAGACACTACGAACACTTACAGGCAAGTGGTTAACTGTTGTGATTTCTAAAAGTTTGATAATCAATTCATATCATAGTGATGTGTGTATGAAAATTCATTTTGGGTGGGTCACCAAAATCAAAATTGGGTTTCTGTAAATTTATATACCTTAATGAGATTAAGGGGGAGATAAATCGTGTTTATGATTCTAGAATGTAGAGAACTGAATCAAATGTTAAAATCAGTAAGATTAGATGGTTAATTACTGATAAAATGAATGAATCAAATGTTGTGATTTTCGTTAATGGTGGAACTGTCTGTTGGAGAAGACGAAGTCAGGGACGATCGATCGATCGACCCAGGGGTTCGATCGATCGATGATTCGAAATTCTGGGCAGTTCGCCCAGTTTGTATATAAGGGGAAAATTTATTAAATTTAACTCCCAAACATTTATTTAGTGATAAATAAATATGAAAAAAATATTCCTAGCAATTATTGGAGAAAGTAATTGGGACTAGGATGAAATTATGTGGGGCATTTAACCGGTGAATTTGAGAGATTCTTATTCCAAAAATAGTGAGGTACGGATCAAGTGAGTGATTCCGGGTATATTGGTCATGCGACCCCAAGGTAGTGAATTAAGTTTGGAGATAAACTAAATAATTTTGAGTTTGGATATAGACTCGGGGAATATTTAATTATGGACCAAGTGGGATAGTCTAGGCATGTTGATAATTATAGGTAAATATAATTGGGAAAATTATGGAAATAAATGTGTGACACATTGTGGGCGAAAAATGTGGGAAAGAAAATTTGAGAAGTAAATTGGACCAAGTGAGCGAGTCCGGGTATGTTGGTTAAGTGACATCAAGGCATTAAATTAATTATCGAGAGAAAATAATTAGTTTGGAGTCGGAACATTGACTCGGGAAATGTTGAAGTACGGGCCAAGTGAGAGAGTCCGGGGATAATGGTTGGGTGACACCAAGTTATTAAATTAATAAGAGTGATAATTAATTTAATAAGAGTCGGATTGTAGACTCGGGTAGTATTAAATTAATAAGTGTATTAATTAATTTAATTAGAGTCGGTTTATAGACTCGGGTAGGATTAAATTAACAAGGGTGTTAATTAATTTAATTAAATTCGGTTTATAGACTCGGGTATGATTAAATTAATGGGTGGGATAATTAGTTTAATCATAATCGGATTGTAGACTCGTGAAGGGTACTTATTAATTAATGTGATAATTAATTATATTAGAGTCGGACCATAGACTCGGGAAGAGGATAAGTTATTAAGTGAGAAAATTTATTTACATTGAGTCGGGCCACAGACTCAGGAAATTACAGGCAGTGTATGGGATGTCGAGTAGATGGTAAAGCCGGGGTTAATAATATATATACGGTGTAGTGATAGTATATATATATATATATACGTGTATGTATTGTGTGTGACATTAAATTACAGACAGTGTACGGGAATTACAGGTAGTGTATGGGATTTTGAGTACACGGTAAAACCGGGGTTCATAATATATATATATATATATATACGGGTAGTGATAGTATATATATATGTGTATATATTGTGTGTGATAGTAATATCAGTGACTAGATATTTATTCAATTTAAATACTCTAATGCTATCAAGGGAGGTTGTGCGATGTGGGTGAATCCCCTAGCTTGAGGAGTAGGGCGAGTATATCCCCAGGTCATAGCGTCCGGTACATGGGTGAGGAGATTATCTCACTTTCAGGAAGGAATATGACCACCTCCATTTCGTTTATATTTTGGTCCAAGTTGGGGAGCGATTCTAACTTGGGGAAACTAGGTTTTGTGAGCACACCTAGTGAGATAGCATTCTAGAGGGAATCATCCGGTGAGGTTATACTCGGAAGGATGGATACACGTATAATATATGTGTAGATGTTAGTAAAGGTATGTATAATATGGTAATAAATATTATATGTAGGTGATAATACAGTGTGTGATGTATTTACCTTATATAACTCGGGTTACAGTTATATGCAGTTAATTAATGAGAAATTAATTAAGTTAATCATTGGTGGAACTAATACAGTGTGTGATGTATGTATTTTATATAACTTTTGACACGGTTATATGCTATTATTTAAGAGGAATTAATTAAGTTAATTGTGAAATAACTTATAATTCAAGAATCATTATACTCGGGTTAGAGTAGTATGGCAAGGGAAGGTTATACCAGGACTAGTTGGACGGGGTAGCACAACTAGGTGGGGTTAAGGTAACCAGTCGGTGTGCACAATAGTGGAGGGGTGAGAATGTCCACAAGGGAGTGCGACACTAACTTAAATATGAAGCGCATTCATGCATTTTAAATTACTGCAGTTAATTCACTTGCTAAATATTTTCAAAATGTTTTGGGTTCTAACCCTTGCTATAAAACTATTTTCAAACCTTTTAGGTGTCCAGCCACAGGGACGCCAGGATTGATATTCTATTCCAGGGACACGGAGCTGCAGGATATGTGGATGCTAGCAGGAGTTTGGATTAGACGCATCATTCATTCATTCATTCCTAGAGTAGGAATCTTGTATCAGTTTCAGTTTTATTTAGGGCTTGTCTCCCATACTTCCCGGTACAGTTTTCAGGTGTAAATTATTCAAGTGTTGGATATTTGTATTTGGATTATTTCTTTGGTGGCCATTGATTTATTCGGCAAGTTGTGTAATTATGATTCAGTTTATTTTCATTCAGTTGTGTGAATGGTTTATATTAATTCCGCATGTATTGTTTTGTTTAATCAAAAAGTTAAAATTGGCACCAGTTTTTGGAATACTAGGTGGTTAGTAAGTTTTATAAAGTTTTCGACAGTGTTGCTAAGGATGATCCAACTGGGATTCCTGTTTTAATTTGGTATAGGACTGATCACCCGGTATTTTATTAGGCGGGGTGTCACAGATGGTATCAGAGCATCAGGTTCTAGTGTCCTTAGGATCTGTGCGGCTTTTCACGGTTCGGTTTAGCAATCTTTGATATAGATCCCTATCATAGGATTGTTGTATTCTCATACGTATGCGCATATACGTTCTTTTGCGAAATTTATATTTGAAAGTGAACTCATATAATTCGATTCTCATTCCAGATGATGCCCAGGAGAGGGAGAGCAGATAGGGCAGCATGGGGAGGTGAGACGAGGGAGGCTCGTCAGGAGTAAGAGTTACGGCAGCAACTGTCAAAGATAATTTTGGCAGCACAGGTGACCGAACTAATGGC
This sequence comes from Sambucus nigra, assembly GCA_949130495.1. NCBI lineage: Eukaryota > Viridiplantae > Streptophyta > Magnoliopsida > Dipsacales > Adoxaceae > Sambucus > Sambucus nigra. The sequence goes on along the minus strand of OX422212.1, from coordinate 11,266,604 downwards.
GCGGGCGATTGAAGCAACGGTAGTCGCAAACGACAAGGTACTTTCCACGGGATCCGCCACAAGTGTTAGTGGCATCGGATGTTCAGACTCACGCGGGGTCGTTGGGGTGCAAACAAGAAAGAGAAGTTATTTTCAGTGGGAACCCACCAGAGTCGCGAGGAGGTTCAAGTGTAGTACTAGCGTGTCAAGGAAGAGAGGTATCCAACATCACCTACGCATGGGAGATTGCGAGGGGGTGCGAAAATAAATGCTATTATACATGTCTGGTTACGTGTTCTCACATGAGTCCTTAACCCCTCTACTAATGTGCACGCCTAGCTTATATCCTTAATCCATCCTAGTTATGCCTCTAACTATCTAGTATGTTAACTACTTTCTATTTCATCGTTATATTTAAGGTCTTTCGGGTTACTCTATTATATTATGCATGTAACTCAACTTTCCTTTATTTAGAATTTATTACATCAATTATAATATGAATTATCATATTTCTATTTCCCATTCAAGTATCTCAATTATTCGTATTCGCAATTTATCAAGGAATCAGTTATTAATGCAAGTATATCATTCACAACATAAATACACAATGATGGCACCCCCGTGCTAAGGTGTGGTGCACACATACTCTGCTATCCAATCCCGGTACATCATGTACATAAGGACTACGTATTCCGAATAACTCAGGAATCGTATCAATTAGCAAAAATTACATATATTTGAGGTGAGCATAGTCCCCGGACACACGGGTCATGCACATAGCTACTCTCCTATGGTTTGCAGTCTTATTAACTCAAAATAAGCCATTCAAGGCCCTATGCTCTTGAGGTACCACTCTAAATCCCTCCTTAGGCACACAAAGATCTGATGGCCCTTATAAATAACCATCCACCCATGATCGCAAGTATGGTAGGTATGTCGTACACATAATAATCCATATATTAAACATTCACACAACTTGAATAATTGTTTATTTTATAAACGGTGCAATTTAGCCTTATACCATTAAATCAAAATTCAAACTATGATTATTTCGATGATATTTATTATTTTGTCGATAAGTCTCACGTCGTGAAATTTCAAGTACTTAATTCCAATCGGAGAGGTTACTAAATCTCCAAACTTTCCCAAATATTAATTCAGTACCCTTAGCTCTGTATTTATGTCTCAAATCCTAAATTATCACTCCGAAAATATTAATCATGTTCCGTAACATAAAATAAGAAATTTCCAATCGAACCCTCGAAAGTAAGCCATTATATTCCCAATTGATTTTTAATATGTTCCGAGGTTTTAATAACCTCCATACTGGTCTCCCCTAAGACCTAACGTCTTTACATAATCCCCTCGTTCAACTTTCAAAAACCCAGAACTGGTTAAATCCGAAAAAGGAAAAGATTATTATTTCTGGGAAGGTCGATCGATTGACCTATGAATGTCGATCGATCGAGCACCATCGATCGATCAACTTATGAATGTCGATCGATCGATCAAGCAGGTGCAGGCTACGGGTTTATTCATTTTAAGTCCAATTGTTATCCCAAATCATCAATTCAAGGTGCTAAATTCTAAAGCAAACATCTAGGATCATTATACAACCTAACTACATGATCATCAAGGTTCCATAACTAATAATTCAACATCAAATGGTCTTTTCTTGGATTAATCATCAAAATTTCATAATGAGTCTTATCTTTCAATTTTCTTCAAGAATCATCATAATCTCTTCATAAATCCGAAATTAGTTACTCCTGGATTGTGATCTACTAAGTTAGGATCTTCCAAAATCAAGATTACATAATCATCCTACCAATACTTAAGGTTCCGTCTCCAATTTCATGAGTTTTTATCAGATTTTTAAGGATCATCAAACCCTACTCTAACATGGATAACTTATTTATCGAATCTTAATGGATTAAATCACTTGACTTAGTTTAGAAGTTCTGATACTTTGATGACGATCTACGTTGATTTGTCCTTCCCTTTTTCGGTCACAATTTTCGACGATTGCGGCGACGGTTGGTGGTGGCTTGAAAACCCCTTAAACTTCTTCTATCTTCTCTCTCTTTGCTTAAAGCTTGGTGTGACAATGAATGACCCCAAGAGGTCTTGATATAGGCTAAATTCAGTAGCCAAAATTCATGGGTTGCAATACCCCAAATATGGAAATTACCAAAATGCCATTCTGGGTTGCCGGTGTGGCCTAAAAATGCCTCGGGACCCAAACTAAACCCACGACTAGTGTTTTCTGACTATCTCGACCCTTCCGGACACACTGGCGCACTCGAAATGGTCATATGTATGATAAATTTATATTTTACTTTTAAGTTCAATTAAATTGATTCTTGCCGCGTATGCACGCATCCCAACTTACTTTCCCGAATTGTCGTATTTATGACTTACGACAATTCCTATTATTTCTATTATCATATATTACTATATTTACCCCATGATATTCATCATCATTATAATAATCAAATACCAACTCAAATCTCGCTAGTATTCATATCCGGATTAATTTTTAATTAATTTCCATTTAATTTAATTAATCCCATTAAAATAAAATCTATAAAATTACGGGGTATTACATAAGTGAGTAGGAGAATCCAGCCATCAGGGAAGGACTGGGGATAGTAGCACCGACAGGGCACATCCGACATAGAGTCAGTAGAGGAAGGGTGAGCATGGTCCCCGTTAGGGGGTGCTGCTAAAAAGTTCCATTTTGGGGATTATCGGTAGGGACATGGTGGATACAGGTAGGGCCATCAGGACCAGCTGGACCAGCAGTGATTTATCAGGTCCAGCAGGTCCAGGGTAGGGGCAATAATGGATAGCAGGGTCGACGCCAGTAGGGCCAGAGAGGAGGAAATTTTGCTGGCAAGTGTTTCATTTGTGCCTAGACTAGCTACAAGTGGCAGGATTGACCTAATATGTTTCGGGTTCAGCAGCTATAGGGAGGCCTCCAGGAGCCTCAAATACATATCTTCCCCAACGCCTTTCGAGCACCAACACCCGTACTAGCCTTACCTGCAGCACCACCAGTTCCAGCAGGCCCACCCCAGTAGGGGAATGTATAGTATGGGCACATGTGTCACGTCCACCAGGCTGCAGCGCCACAGGCTCCACCTTCTGTTGAGGGTACGTTTCTTATCCATGTCATTTATGGGTGCAATTTATTTGACACTGGGGCTTCACACTTATTCATAGCTAGTCGATTTACACGGGCCGTAGGGTTATTAAATACTACAGATAGTATAGTTACATGTGTAGACTCACCATTGGGTAATGGGACATTAATTTTCTTTATCTAGTCAGGGAGTGAGTATAGATATCGGGAGATTAGTTTCACCTGCTAATATTCTTGTATTAGGTATGTTAGAGTACAATGCCATCATAGGCATGAATTGGTTAGATGAGTATAAGGCCATTATTGACTGCCATAGTAGGAGAATATTTTTTACGATCCCCGGCCTGGAGATGATTTAGTGGTCATCCACTCATTTGCACTACATATAGGAGGAGACTTCTCAGGGGTTGGTGATTTACTTGACTTAATCCCAGTCATATATCAGTCTGTCGATGTGTTTCAGGAGATACCGGGACTCCCCCTAGTAGATAAATTGAGATCGTTAGTGATTTAGCATCGAGCACTCGACCGATAGCTCGTGCACCATATCATATGGCTCCTATGGAAATGAGGGAGCTACGAGATCAGATTGAGCAGCTATTGGGGCAGGGTTTACATGTCATAGTACATCACCGTGGGGTGACCCTATATTGTTTGTAAAGAAGAGAGATGGGACTTTATGCTTGTGTGTGGATTATCGGGAGATGAATAAAGTCACGATATGGAATAAGTATTCATTGCCCCGAATCGATGACTTATTCAATCAGTTGAGAGGAGACACCTACTTCTTGAAAATAGATTGCGTATTACGGAACATGATGTGTCTAAGAAGACCTTTTTGTGACAACCCGCCAATCCGAAATAGGGGGTGGCTAGCCCAATACTCCAATATAACAGGAGTCCTGGATGGAAACATTCTCAGCATCACAAGAATATATAGAGTATTCAGGATAACCACCCAATATTTCAGAAAACGGGTTGCCAAAATTTTTGTTTCAAAGTTAAAGAAAGAATTTAAACAACCCAATAATGAAAAGAAAGTGGGAACCCCGAAGAATATATATATTACCATAACGACAAGTAACTAACAAAAGGACCGAACATGCTGTCGGTCCACATAATCTACAACAGTATTAAACAAATTCAACAAATTATATAAGACATTACATTAAACAATTACAAAGGCATGGGCATCTCGCCCGAGTAAAAAGACCCGATCATAGCTAGAATACAAAAATGAAAGTGTCTATACCTATATGTCTCATAATACCCGCAAAGCATCACGGCTCGCCAAAGACACCGGGATTGGAAAGTCAGAACAGGCATCCTTACGGCGGAGCACCTGAGCGGAAATAAGATGCATGCACAGCAGGAAATAGGAACGAGTCAGGGCCCGGCTCTATATGATTACCAGATGAATAAAGAGTATGACAATTATGAATAAAATCATGCTAGAAAATATAAAAATCTATTTACACAGTTCTAAAACATAAGAGAAAACAATGAATAAAAGCATGAGTTTTATTTAACTAAGGAGGAGAAAAAGAAAGATTAACATAATTAAAACTTCCATCATATACACCGATTCATTTCTTAGTTTATTCCTTAATAGGAATATATAATTATAGTTATAAGCACTTTATCTAAATTTTAAGCTCTTTGTGGCTTTATATTTCAATTACATGCCCATCCTGGCATAACCATTCCTTAGCAGGTATATATTCATCATCAAATGCTCTTTGTGGCATTTCATTGTGCTCTTTATGGCACTTCATCATGCTCTTTGTGGCATATCTCATACATTAAGTCCCACTTGATTATGAATAGTTATATTTATATACATATAGCATTTCTAGGACCGCCCCTCCGAGTTTCCCCACTGGGCGCGCCCCTAAATGACCATCTTCTTCTAGGGCCTATCTATTCAAGACAATATGGGCACCTATAACACAATACGTCGGAAAGAGGCCATATGCCTGTGGGGTAGTCATAACCACACCCAGAATAATCTACCCAGCGCAAAAAATATACAACAAACGACCATGTGGACTAGGACTATATCCACCCTGCATTCACTAGCCAGGGGGCTTCACTTGTGTGCGCGAACTTCCCTTATGATGTCATTTAGAGAGGTGTGTTTAACCAATTCATCATTTACCATATTAATGATTAAGTAAATTATCAATTACCATCTTTATCACCATTTCCAATTCATTTTCAATTCCATTTACATTTTAGCAAATGTATGTTACATTATATTCGAAACCAAATCATTATATTTTGTAAATAATTTACCTTTTTTAAATCCGGAGCCATACTTAATTTATATCGTCATTATAATATCAAGGAATAAGTGAACTCCCAATTTAATTCACCCAACACTCTTTTACGGCATTACACTATTAACCATCAAGGCCAACATAGCTCAATTGAGCTTCTAAAGTCTTCCGAACATAATACTACACTCCTAGTTTCATAATGATTACTAGAAGAAAAGAATGCCCTAACATCGATTGGCATATCCCCGGAAAAGTCCCCACTCATCTAGGACCCTATGAATCTAAATTTACATCATGCAAGAAGGTTCCTATCCTAAAATAGAAACAATGGAAAGAAATATAGGATTTATAGTGAAAAACAGGGGACCGGTCGATCGGTCCCAAACCGCGGTTGACCACGTCTCAAGGTTTTTACTACGAAGAAAAGCAGAAAGCTCAAAATGGAATGGCAGGTCGACCGGTCAGGGGACCGCGCAAGAATTTCATGCCTTTGTAGAAAATCAGTAAGCCTACCCCCGAAGGCCCGGTTGATCGGTCCTGGGACCGCGGTAGACTAGTCATAGTAGACCTAGGGCTCTTCTTTTAAAAACTAAACCCAAATCTCAAATCTCTTTCATTTTGAACACCAACAACTTCTTTTATCTACCCAAATATTATCCTATATGATTTATAACTATTTTAATTCAAAGTTTTTTCATCAAAACTAAGATTAGGGTTCAAATCCCATAAATTCAATTTTTGATCCATAAATGAAAATACACAAGTATCACACAAATTATTCATCTTAAATCACATATTAGCAAGTAGAAAACTTGCCTTAGGGTTGATATCTCGGATTTCTTTGTGTGGCAGCAACAATCCATCTTCAATCTTCAATTTCTCTCTTATTTCTCCATTTTCTCTTCCTCTATCTTTCTCTCCTTTTCTCTCTAAGTTTAAGACATAAAGTGAGGAAATTACGGGATTTAGGGGACTAAAAAAAATCGGGGCTTAAATTTAAAGTTCCCAACTTAAGTGGTAAATACTACATTAAAATGACTCTCAATACGCGTTTAAATTTAAAACCAGTCAAAAGTGCCCGGAACTCGAAAATACAATATGGCACTTATTTTGACTGTCTCGCACCATCCGAGACTAACTACACCCTCTAAACTGGCGTCCAGAAATCTTATAATTTATTTTGAATTCCAATTCCATTTAAACCATAATGTCATTTAAAATACATGACACCATAAAACATACAACATGAGGATATTTACCTACATATATGGTAAGTATGCAACATCCTAGTAAATATTAACTTCTATATCATTAAATTAATATTTACTCCAGTCCCAACCTTTTATATAATTACCTTATGCGGTAAAATTAATATACAATGAGCCTCCCAAAATCAAGGGTTGTTACATACTCCCCCTTTTAAGAGGGAATTTTGCCACCAAAATTCGGGCGTACCCAATCTCATAAAGGGTATATTACACTAACTAGGATTCTACCATCGTAAACAAACCCCTCGTTATCGGAACATCCCAAAAGGACTCGGACTAAGGTCGACCATATCGATCTCATTCTACCTCATTTGTGATCTAGCATAGCACAAAGCGTTCCTCACTACCCATCAATCCTATCTTCCTACAATGGAAGAAAGTACCCACAAGACTCGGTACAATATAGCCTAACCTCTAGAATCATGTTACATCTCACCTCGGGGTACCCATACCAACTCTAAGTGGCTTAACTCCAGCACTTGTCAACTTCTCTTCACGTAGGTGTATCCCTTTCGAACATGTGGCTCAAAATCCCACTCCTTGAAGAAATGTTCTGGAACTATTCCAAGCCCAAGGAACACATTATCCGCTGGTTCCATCCAACGAGTATGCTAATTCCTCAACCAGTTGCACGAGACCACTCACGGAGCCATACCTCAGAAAAGGGTCCAAATCCTCGTATGGGAAATTCCCATCCACACAAGTCATTGTTCCCGTCCATCCATCCACTTTAGGGTGGTAAAATATACGCCATTCCATACGGTTTCCATTTCTTCTTGGAAACTTTCACTAAACCTTCTACACGAGTATCTAGTCTCGGTGCACCGCCATTCTAATAGGCACCTCCAACGTTTCTACCCTACCTCCATAAAAAGAGGGGCGTACTCTTCTACATACAGTCCGCCCATAATGGCCGAAAAAGCAACAATTTGGTCAAACGATCAAAAATTTTCTCAAAGGAGATCATGACCAGTTTGATGCCGGCAATTTAATGCAGACGTCTATGAATATACCCTTCTTCATTCCAACTCTAATCTCTTCACACGGGTAGGTGAAATGGTCGGTCAAAGACACGAATGCTCTTGCTACTAGGTTTTTCCTAGTTATGCTCATTCTACTTGGCTTTCCATGGCATTGAAAATTTTTCGACGAGCCTCCTACTCGACGCTTCTACTACCCTAATCGCATTCCCTTAGCGAGAGGGAGTGTTCAATTGAAAGTCCTCCTGAACTCTAAACACCAACTTTATTCCATTACGCAACATATTACAACAACTTGTTGCTCGCTAAAAAGATCAAATCTCCTGCTCAGGAAGTAGTGCCTCCTTTCTTCAAGGCGATCACCACCACAATGAATTGTTCATTCAAGCATGGAATAATACTTCCCACCAAGTGTAAATTTGTGGACACATAAACAACGGGTTCATGCTCCAGTATTATTACTCCCCGTTCTGACAGAGATTCATCCGTTAAATCCACCCTCAAGCTCAAAAATATGGGCTCGGGAGTGAATATCAGTTCATCCATTTAACTCCCCGAGAGCTATGTTACTAATGTAACACTCTAACTAATAAAGGCCTCATCTACCAAACCTTTCGAGACACCTTTACTTCTCGTCCCTAAAGAACCAATCCCTTTTAGAGTTAACACACTACCTATTCGTGGTCAACTCCTGGCAGCCTTCCTAAACTAATGTTATATATCCTATCTAAGTCATAGATATATAATACTAAATATATATCCCTAGTGACCAAGACCTTACTCAACTCCCGACATTCGCTCGGTTTCATGCATGGGACGTCTCGTCGAAGCGAAATCCAAACAAGGAACCCTCCCGTTACACTACTACCTCGCATAGTCGGTTATGAAGATACGACAGTCTAAGACACATGATCAGGACTGGTAATCAAAATGTTAATTCACAACCTTACTTAAGAATTTCAATGAATAAGACATTTACCTTCAGTAAAGTCTTACAAACATTTATACCACTACATATATACATCTTTTCAAATAGACTTTTTATCAAGGCATAACCAGAAATCTCAATTCGACTTCATATCTCAGTCTCCCTCACATCGATCAGAGGAGAGAACTATATACAGTGCTTCTATCTCGCACGTTAATATCCTTTAATCACTCTACTACGTGATTCTTAGCTAAACCTTTCAACCCAGCAAAAATAAAATCAAACAAAATAAAAGTAAATAAGAGAAAGGAAAAGTAACATCTCCCCACTCCCAACGTCGTTGAGGTTCACGCGTGGAGCGCCCGTAAAAGAGAAATACAAACAAGGAACCCCTCCTATGCATTACTACTCAACCTTGTTGGTCATGGAGATAAGGCATAACAATCACATACCATGAAAACAAGCAACCAAACACACAAGCAAGATAACACAACAAGCAATAAAAACCCCTTACTTACCTCAACCATCCTTATAAAGCCTCACCCTGTATCCAGGAGAGATATTATAGGACTACTAGTTTCACCCTGAAACTAGAAGTAGGAAAGCCTCGCGATTTTAATCACTTGCTATCACTCCAAACAAACCGAAATACCTTTACTAGTATAATACACACAATACTAGTAGTACACATCACACATAATAGTAAAATATCATCACTCGCTTTATAACGAGTGAAGGAGAATACAAAACTTCCCTGCCATAGAAGTCATATAGTCACCCTATCAATAATATCATCAATACTAGCGCAAGCTCGATATACACACGTGAATCTAGAGCACACGATAATACTCTATCCAAACATAAGAACAACACCATCCACTCCTAAGGGGGAATTCCTACCAACAATCTTGCCAATTCCCCCCGGGTCAATACTACTGGGTCACCCATCCACGGAAACAAAAGGAGTGATCCTACTCTCCACATCATAGCGATATCATAGCTATGGTTACATCTCTAGCTGCCAAACCATTGCCCACACAGTCCCTTTCACTATCCCAATAAAAGGGAACACGCTACCGGTCTCCCCTTCCTTATTTCAATGAAATCTCCCAAGGCGTATGTCCACCAATGGTGTTTCATGAACACTGCTCCATCAGAAGTATTAACGACACTTATTCTGGAGCCTATCATTCCATTAAAGGATTCTTCCTTATACCTACCTTGCCTTGGTGTATCGCCTCACCAACCGTACAACTCTTTACTCACCGTCGGCCTCCATCCGAACCTCGAGTGAGCATTTGATAATCCACCTTCTCCTCCGTCCAATTTCCCTAGAGGAACTCGCTGTTGAGATTGTCCACCGGGTTCCTCCATGGGTAAAACTTCCTGCATCCCCAAAATGATGACTACGTTCCCACCATATCAACACTACTCCTACGGGTGAAGGATTTTCTTCCATCCTTATCATGTGGGAACTTCTATACCCCTCCTCTAGGCCAAACTCCTGGACCTTGTGCATCCACCAAATGAGGATGCACCTCTTCTATCTTACTTCAACATGTAGCCCTTACCATGGGCTCTTCTCCCCTTCAATGTAACATCGTTTGGAATTCCAAGCTTAATACCACTCTCTCCTTCTAGCGGTACTTGGGAAAACTATACTCACTGAAATCAGTAGTCGCAGTAGCAAAACAAGGCTATGCTACAAAAAAGGGAGCGACCTTCCAAAGCAGTCCTCATCCTCATCCCCGACCACAAATCACAGTTTCTAGTAATCCCATCTCACGACGCCTACACAACAACCTTATCTGGCGCCCCTCTTCAATCAACCTAGAAATCTCACACAATTGCAGAAAAGATTCTATGGGTTCTACTTCCGGGCGGAAGAACGAAATCTCACAAGAGAAATCAACGATCTTAATCCTAAGGCTCTATATCAAATCAAAAGCAACGCTGAAGACGTAACGCATCCACACCGATTCCTAAGGACTCTGGAACCTGATGCTCTGATACCATCTGTGACAACCCGCCAATCCGAAATAGGGGTGGCCAACCCAATACTCCAATATAACAGGAGTCCCGGATGGATTCATTCTCAGCATCACAAGAAAATAAAGAGTATTCAGGATAACCACCCAATATTTCAAAAAACGGGTTGCCAAAATTTTTGTTTTAAAGTTAAAGAAAGAATTTAAACAACCAAATACTGAAAATAAAGTGGGAACCCCGAAGAATATATATATTACCATAACGACAAGTAACTAACAAAAGGACTGAACATGCTGTCGGTCCACATAATCTACAACAATATTAAACAAATTATATAAGACATTACATTAAACAATTACAAAGGCTTGGGCATCTCTCCTGAGTAAAAAGACCCGATCATATCTAGAATACAAAAATGAAAACTTCTATACCTATATGTCCCGTAATACCCGCAAAGCATCACGACTCACTAAAGACACCAGGATTGGAATGTCAGAACAGGCGTCCTTGCGGCGGAGCACCTGAGCAAAAATAAGATGCATGCACAGCAAGAAATAGGAATGGGTCAGGGCCCAATTTTATATGATTACCAGATGAATAAAGAGTATGACAATTATGAATAAAATCATGCTGGAAAAGACAAAAATCTATTTACACAGTTCTAAAACATAAGAGAAAACAATGAAGAAAAGCATGAGTTTAATTTAACTAAGTAGGAGAAAAAAAAAAATTAACATAATTAAAACTTCCATCATATACACCAATTCATGTCATAGTTTATTCCTTAATAGGAATATATAATTATAGTTATAAGCTCTTTATCTAAATTTTAAGCTCTTTGTGGCTTTATATTTCAATTACATGCCCATCCTGGCATAACCATTCCTTAGCAGGAATATATTCGTCATCAAATGCTCTTTGTGGAATTTCATTGTCCTCTTTATGGCACTTCATCATGCTCTTTGTGGAATATCTCATACATCAAATCCCACTTGATTATGAATAGTTATATTTATATACATATAGCGTTTCTAAGACCGCCCCTCCGAGTTTCCCCACTAGGAACGCCCCTAAATTACCATCATCTTCCAGGACCTATCTATTCAAGACAACCTGGGCACCTATAACGCAATACGTCGGGAAGTGGCCATATGCCTGCGGGGTAGTCATAACCACACCAAGAATTACCTACCCAGCGTGAAAAATATACAACAAACGACCATATGGCCTAGGACTATATCCACCCTACATTCACTAGCAACGGGCCTTCACCTGTGTGCGCGAACTTCCCTTATGATGTCATTTAGAGAGGTGTGTTTAACCAATTCATCATTTACCATATTAATGATTAAGTAAATTATCAATTACCATCCTTATCACCATTTCCAATTCATTTTCAATTCCATTTACATTTTAGCAAATGTATGTTTCATTATATCCGAAACCAAATCATTATATTTTGTAACTAATTTACCTTTTTTAAATCCAGAGCCATACTTAATTTATATCGTCATTATAATATCAAGGAATAAGTGAACTCCCAATTTAATTCACCCAACACTCTTTTACAGCGTTACACTATTAACCATCAAGGCCAACATAGCTCAATTGAGCTTCTAAAGTCTTCCAAACATAATACTACACTCCTAGTTTCATAATGATTACTAGAAGAAAAGAATGCCCTAACATCGATTGGCATATCCCCAGAAAAGTACCCACTTATCTAGGAACCTATGACTCTAAATTTACTTCATGCAAGAAGGTTTCTAAGTTCCTATCCTAAAATAGAAACAATGGAAACAAATATAGGATTTATAGTGAAAAATAGGGGACCGGTCGACCGGTCCCAAGACCGCGATCGATCGCGTCTCAAGGTTTTGCCTACGAAGAAAAGCAGAAAGATCAAAATGGAATGGCCGGTCGACCTGTCAGGGGACTGCGGTCGACTGCATAAGAATTTCATGCCTCTGTAGAAAATCAGCAAGCCTGCCCCCGAAGGCCCGGTCAATCGGTCCTAGGACCGCGGTCGATCGGTCATAGCAGACCTAGGGCTCTTCTTCTTTTAAAAACTAAACCCAAAACTCAAATATCTTTCATTTTGAACACCACCGACAACTTTTATTTACCCTAAGATTATCCTACATGATTTATAACTATTTTAATTCAAAGTTTTATCATCAAAACTAAGATTAGGGTTCAAATCCCATAAATTCCATTTTTGATCCATAAATGCAAATACACAACTATCACACAAATTATTCATCTTAAATCACATATTAGAAAGTATAAAACTTGCCTTAGGGTTTATATCTCGGATTTCTTTGTGTAGCAGCAACAATCCATCTTCAATCTTCAATTTCTCTCTTCTTTCTCCATTTTATCTTCCTCTCTCTTTCTCTCCTTTTCTCTCTAAGTTTAAGACATAAAGTGAGGAAATTAGGGGATTTGGGGGGACTAAAAAAAATCGGGGCTTAAATTTAAAGTTCCCAACTTAAGTGGTAAATACTACATTAAAATGACTCCCAATACGCGTTTAAATTTAAAACTAGTCAAAAGTGCCCGGAACCCGAAAATACAATATGACACTTATTTTGACTGTCTCGCACCATCCGAGGCTAACTACACCCTCTAAACTGGCGTCCGAAAATCTTATAATTTATTTTAAATTGCAATTCCATTTAAACCATAATGTCATTTAAAATACATGACACCATAAAACATACAACATGAGGATATTTACCTACATATACGGTAAATATGCAACATCCCAGTAAATATTAACTTCTATCTCATTTAATTAATATTTACTCCAGTCCCAATCTTTTATATAATTACCTTATGCGGTAAAATTAATATAAAACGAGCCTCCGAAAATCGAGGGTTGTTACACTTTTTGACTAGATATGGGTCCTACGAGTTTCGAGTTATGCCATTTGGGCTAACCAATGCACCAACTGTCTTCATGGACTGGATGGATAGGGTGTTCAAAGAGTTCATAGATCAGTTTGTCATTGTCTTTATAGATGACATCTTGATATATTTTGAAACAGAGGAGGAACATGTCGAGCATCTGCGTAGATTTATACAGACACTGCGTGAGCACCAGTTGTATGCGAAGCTTGAAAAGTGTGGGTTATGGTTATGTGAGGTACAATTTTTAGGGCATATTGTTTCGGAGTTTGGGATATCAGTGAAATCTAGTAAGGTGTCATCAGTGAGGGAGTGGGGACAACTCACAACACCGATGCAGGTACGTAGTTTCTTGGGTTTGTCAGGATATTACAGGCAATTTATTAGAGAGTTTTCAAAGATTGTGGGTCCTTTGACTAACTTAACTCGCAAAGGGTAGTCGTTAATCTGGGATGACACTTGTTAATTGGCTTTCGATGACCTGAAGGACAAGTTGACTTCATCACCATTATCGCTCTACCTAGGCTAGGAATGGAGTTCCTAGTTTACACTGATGCATCCCTAGAGGGACTTGGTGTAGTACTTCAGCAGGAGGATCAGGCTATAGTTTTCTCTTCTCGTAAGCTTAAGCCTCACGAGAGGAATTACCCCACCCACAACTTGGATCTAGCGGCAGTCGTGTCTGACCTTCGAATATGAGACATTACTTGTTGAGGGAGAAATTTTGCCTATTCACAGATCATAAGTCGCTACAGTATTTGTTCACTCAGGGAGAGATGAATATGCGTCAGTGCAGGTGGATTGAATTTGTAAAGGACTATCAATTCGAGATCCAGTATCACCCAGGGAAGGCCAACGTGGTGGCTGATGCGTTGAGTCGCAGACATATGGGGGAGGTGGCCGAGGTATGGAAGGCGAAATGGAAGGAGCTTGGTCACCAGGATGCAGTTGCCAGATCGTTCATGTCAGTTATGCCCGTTACACCCCAGATTGTCACGAGGGTGGTACGGACATAGGCGATGGATCCGTTTTGTCAGGAGCGGATTACATAGTTATTAACTGGGGGAGCCGAGTCATACTCCATTAGTACAGATGGAGGTTTGCGATTCAATGATAAGTTAATTGTTTCTGAAGGGGAGAACTTATGACATGCTGTGATGGCAGAGGCACACGGGTCCCAATTTTCCATACATCCTCGAGGGGATAAGATCTACCAAGACATGAGACGGTTATACAGGTGAAGTGGGATGAAGATCTACCAAGAATTTATTGACCTCATATCAAGGTGTACCACCTATCAGCTAGTAAAGGTGGACTATTAGAGACTAGCAGGAGTGCTACAACAGTTAGAGATTTCTATATGAAAATGGGAGAGCATTTCCATGGACTTTATTACTTGGTTGCCTACTTCTCATAGGGGACATGATTCTATATGGGTGATAGTGGATTGATTGACCAAGATAGCCCACTTCCTGCCAGTCCGGACAGATTACACTACAGCTCAGTGTGTGCAGATTTTTATTGCTGAGATTATATGATTACACGGAGTGCCCCTCGATATTGTGTTCGATAGGGGCAAGATTTTTGTGTCTCTCTTTTAGAAGAGCTTACAGGAGGCTATGGGCACGGAGTTACGATTCAATATGTCCTATCACCCACATATGGACAGGTAGACTGAGCGAACTAATCTGATGTTGGAGGACATACTACGGATGTGCATCCTGGACTTTAAGGGAGGTTGGGAGTCGTGCCTTCCATTGGTGGAGTTTTCCTATAATAACTAATATCCGTTCACTATGGGCATGGATCCATTTGAGGCATTGTACGATAGACTGTGTTGTTCGCCATCTTGTTGGTTAGAGTTGGGAGACAATAAACTACTTGGGGCAGAGTTGATCCAGGATACTTTAGACAGGATAAATATGATTTAGAATCGTATAAGGATAGCTCAGGACAGACAAAAGAGTTATGTCAGTGCTAAGCGATCCTTTATAGAGTTTAATGTGAGGGATTAGATGCTACTACGTGTATCCCCTATGAAGGGGATAATGAGATTTGGGAATAAAGGGAAATTGGTGCCAAGGTATGTCGACCCATTTCCTATCATCGAGAGAATTGGACCAGTGGTGTATAAATTCATATTATCGGATCACTTGAACCGTATTCATGATGTGTTCCATACTTCTTCGTTACGGTGATACCTACGGGCTGAGTTAGCCTAAAGTCACATTGCACTAGAGGAGATAAACTTATAGCTTAATATTTCGTATGAGGAGAGATGAGTCGCTATCTTAGACCATAGTGAGAGGAGATTAAGGTCGAAAGTAGTACCCCTTGTACGTGTTCAGTGGGGGCATAATAATGTCGATGAGTCCACATAGGAGCGCGAGGATGAGATGCGTGAGAGATACCCAGAGTTGTTCATACCAGGTATTTTATTTTTCCAAATTTTGGGATGAAATTCCATTGTAAGGGAGGAAGTATGTAACACCCCGTATTTTTAATGATTTTTATATTTGGATACATTGTCAATTAAATTGGGATTAATTAAATTATACTGGAAAATTAATTCGGGATAATAAATATTAATTAGCGAGATAAAGGTTTATATTTTTTTATATTGAATATTACTTAGTGGATGAGAAATAATACTGATATGAAAAAATTATAATTGTCATGACTAAGAAATACGATTGTTACAAAAAATTAGTTAGAATGCGCGTGTTAGTCGTGTCGGGACATAATTTGAGAAATTAAATATAACATTACTTTTTCATATTCTAAATGGATATTTCGAGTGAGCCAATGTGTTCAAAAGGGTTGAGATAGTCAAAAAAGTATACCCGGGAGTTTAGTTTGGGTCCCGGGACAATTTTAGGCCAAATCGACACCTTTGGGAGGGTATTTTGGTCATTTGTATTTTTAAGGAAGGGAGACCCACAAATTTAATTAAGTATAAATCAGATTGGGATTTGATAGAATTGAGGGTTACGTGAACCAAACTTAGAGAGGTTATTAAGGAAGGAAGAAGGAGAGTCCAGAGAGAGCCCCAAGACTGTCCAACACCATTCTTGAACAAAAAACACCACTGTTGCGTAGATCAGAGGGAGAGGAACACAACCATATCAACAATTTCGTGGAATTAAAACCTACACATAAAGGCAAGTATATATCTTTCTTAATTCATGAAGGATATGTCGTCCATGTTAGAATAGGATGTTTAATATCTTAATTTCATGTGTTTTGATGACTCAAATGGGAAATTAAATCATCTTTTAGGTTGAATCAATATTGGAATTTAATCCCTTATGTAATATGACGAGTTGGATGAATTTTTTATTATTAAACATGAAGAAATTTTGGTTTTATAGATGTTCTTGATGATACATGATAAATTAGTTTTTGGAAATATTTCTTTATTTAATTCAAATTATATGATGTTCCTTGATGATTTGGTGATTATAAGACATTAGAAATCATGTATATGAGTTGGGATAAGGTCTAGTAGGTTTAGTTGGGAGTATGGGATCGCGTAATGTAGGTTTGGATGTGTAAAAATGGTGAAGTCTGTAGCAGATTAAGGAAGGAGACGAAGACCTCCAACTGCGAATCGATTCGGCTCCTTGGCTAAATCGATTTGGCAAGCGAATCGATTCAGTCCAAGGGAAAATCGATTCGGCTGCCCAGAATATGACAATTTTCTCCATTTTTAATTAGAACTCGCGGGAAAATATTGAATTAACTTTGGAGATGATTTCCAAAAATAAAGAAAATTATTTTAAAAATAACAGTAGGCCTACATTGGGTATTAGACTTTGCCACATGAGGGGGGTGCAAGGGCTATGTTTAATTAAGTATTATTGAATAATGGAAACTTAATTCAGAGAGTGGTACCTTATTTAGGGATTTCGATGGAAACGATGACTTAGACCAATAGGGAATGAGTGAGATAGCTACTGAATACACTTTAGGGACAATCGGTAACTTTTTAAATAAAGGGAAACACTTGAGTTGATACAAATAAGAAGTTTAGCGGTAACTTACTAACAAATTGAATTATCCATAAAGGTATGAGAAAGAGACCAACTCTTCTGTTAGTATTTTTCGTTAATCATCTTTTATTGGCAAAAAATATTCATAATTACTCTTACGATTCAAGCAAAAAATCTCAAAAGAAGATAGTCTAAACAACCTTTCTAGATGGTAAGAAGAAATTTCCCCGGCCACCTCAACTCCATAGCGTAGATAAAGTGGAAGAGGTTCTCACCCAAGGCCTTAACGACGAAACCTATTAGTCACAACATAGGAGTATATTTTGGATGATCAAATCACCCATATAGTTACGTGGGTTGCTAACAAATTGTGTGTTTATATCTCCACCAAGATCACCTCATTTCTGGAACATCGATGTATGTTTCAAAACTCAGTCTTCAAATTTATTGATCTCGTGTAATGGGATATTATCAATCTTCAAAAAAAGGTACAAATACTTTGATGATATCAATAAGGGTCAGATGAAGATGATAACGATGATGAGGAAGAAGAAGAGCAAGTGGTGATGGTGGTTTTGTTGGTGTTTTGGTTATTTTGTTCAAATTTCTTATTGGCCATTATTTTGCTGACTTTCTTGTGTCATTTTTATAGTTTTTACTCAGCATGATGGAATACAATATTGACGAAGATGTATTTTGCTTATTTTAGATATCTTATGACATTTAATCTATCATTTTATAAATATACGGGTTTGTCTATATCACTTATTTCCCATGAGTGTGTCTTTATAATACCTTCCTCATTATATGTTTTGTACTTTTTGTCACACAATGGATTAATTAGGCTCGACCCTCACTTGCTTACCTTACGACCTATTAAACCATGTTATATACTTGTTAAGTTTCAAAAAAGTTTTATTATATTTATTTTCGAATGGAGTTTGACTTCTATTAGTGTTACATGCTCTTGCAAGATTATATTATTTTCCTATCTCTATTAATGAAATATGGATTTAGATTCCTTGAGTTTCATATTCTATATTTGTTTGATTTTGATTAAAATATCTCACTATATGATCTAGCTTTGAGTTCTTGCTTAATTTAATGTTTCTTTACTTTGGCCAATTCCATGACAAAAAGTCGAAGAATGATTATATTAAGGAGGAGTTATAATCTTGAATATATCTTGATTTTTTTCATGACATACTAAATGAACATGGATTATATATCCAAAAAATGTTGTAAATATCTTAATATGACCTCTATCATTATGATTTTGCCATCTCTGGAACATGTATAAACCTTAGAATGATGAATCACTTCCACATCTTATTCATCACATAGTTTATGATAATTGTCCTTCATATTTCTGTATCTATGTCTTGTATTCAATATTATAATAGGATAACATGTGGAAACTTCCTAGGAAATCTTCCATTAAATAAGAATTAGTAGTATAGGGATGTATTTTGCTTTTGGCCTGGCTAGTGTTTATATTTCACAGTTTGTTAGGCATCTCTATTATATTTGTAATCTTCCTTTCTGAATAATTTTCACTAAAGAGACAAAGGGGGACATTGTAACAGTACGTATTTTACTAATGTGCCACAATAAGACTAGATTACCTCACTCAGTTGACCAAATATACTTTTAGGAATGTCCTTGAGGTCATTCCAGCAAAGCATAATGATGGACAATGTCACCTTCATATGCGTCCTTTTACACCCCAGTTAGAAGTTAAACAGAGACGTAAACTCATACACATTTTACTCACACGTCTTTTTAAAGATAATACTTTTTCGTGTGTATGTATGCGTGTTTATGTGTTTATATGGATCTTTGTACTTATCCATGAAATGTAAATAAAACTACTTTTAAACAATGTACAATTTGAATTTCATAAAAAGGTGCTAGGGTGTATTACATAAGATTTTCACCACAGACACGTTTCATCTCACTATAGTGACAATGTCTCAATCAATGTGCCTGTAATACCCCGTACTTTTATGGATATTTAAATTACATGAGTAGGTATAATTTAATACTTTGAGAATTTAAAGTAAATGTGATGGATTATTTATATTTCATGTCGTAGGTGAATAAAAATGATAGGTGATGTTATTTTAGTTGGAAAAATACACCTGAAGTTGTATTGGACTTAAAAGGTGAATTTTTTATAAGTGACCCGGATGAGAATTTCCAATCCACGGTTGGTTTTGAAAGGGGGGAGATAGTCAGAATAGAGTACTTGGGGGTAGTGTTGTAATTCCGGGGACTTTTTGGACTAGTAGGGACTAGCATTTGTGTATACGAGTTAATTTTGGGTTTAATAAGGGATAAACCCTCATTTCTCTCTTCTAAACCACGAGAGAAAGAGAGAAAGAGAAAAGAAAGAAGAAAGAAGAGAAAGAACAAAGAAAAGGGTGAAAAGAGAAGACTTAGGCCAAGCTCTAGCGGATTTCGAGATGAGATCATCGGATATATCCAACCAGGGAAGTGTTTAACTTGCTTTAATAATTAAAGTGTGTTTATTTTCATATTATAGTTGGTGACAAAAAACTATGAGATTTTGGGTTTGGGCTTCTTGCACAAAAATGGATTTTTGGAAGATGATTTCATTAGAAATTCATGAGATAATAATCTTACATGAAATCTGAGCTAAAATCCATGTTAATGTACAATTTTAGGTGAGAAATTGGAAGAAATGAAAATGGTGGGCTTAATGGAATTAGAGTTTAATTCTTAGATCAATTGATGAATCCCAAGAATAAC
This sequence comes from Sambucus nigra, assembly GCA_949130495.1. Taxonomy (NCBI): domain Eukaryota; kingdom Viridiplantae; phylum Streptophyta; class Magnoliopsida; order Dipsacales; family Adoxaceae; genus Sambucus; species Sambucus nigra. The sequence continues at coordinate 11,246,362 of OX422212.1, read as the reverse complement.
TTGGTATGTTGGGTAAATCATAGCACTGCAAGAAAAAGTACTTTCCACGACACCTGATATGTGTCGTGAAACTGTTTTCACGACACATTTTATGTAGTTGTTGAAGTAGGGTGTCATAGAAAGTTACCGTCTATATCGACACATTGGTGGTGTCGTAAAACTATTTCATGACATCTGCCAAGTGTCATTGAAACAAATATCCACGACACATACTTACTAGTGGCAAATAGCCACAACACATATGTGGTGTCGTAAAACTATTTCACGACACCTGCCAATTGTCGTTGAAACTAATATCCACGACACCTAGTTACTAGTCGTAAAAGTCATTACCTAAAAAAACCTTCCACGACTACTTATTATGTGTCGTGAATGGTATTTTAAGACTAAACGTATGTGTCCTTAATATTGTACATGACTAAATATAAGAGTCGTTATTATCATTTTACGATGTATAAAATATGTTGTTAAAAGTGTATAATTTTTTTTTAATATAAAAATCATCTTCTCAAATGCATGTTGCTCATACTAACATTAACATATCCACCACATATATGATAACATCACAATTAGCAATTCCACAATTCTTGAAATTTAAACCAAACTTATATAATTAAGAGGAACTCGTAATATGTACTCGTAACCATAATATCAAAGTCATGCCCAAAATAAGTGGAATGAATAAATATTTAGGTGTTACAAGCAACATAAAAACAAGGGATTATAATGACACAAGCATTAGCCTAACAAGTTAAAATGCAATCTTCCTTCAAAAAAAAACTAATAGCATTCTTAAAAAACATTCCTCCCAAAATGCCTTCAACATCTTCTAAAAATATGCACCTATTCAAAAAATAATTTTTATTAAATACTCTCGTAAATTAACAACACACTTATAATAAAAAATAAAAAATCAAAGTATACCTTCAATCGAAAAAGAAACGAAGAAACACCATACCCACTTGATTCCTTATGGTTTTTCTGAAATCGATACGAGAGAATGTCAAAGAAAAATTCTTAGAATAAAATCCAAGAACTATAAGTATTCCACTCACATTATTAGTCAAAATGAATGTATCGTTGTGGCCATGCTATGGTACTTCCTTTTGCATCATCGAGTATGGAAAATGCATCCGAGTATAAAAAACGGCACTTTGGGCACTAAAATTTCAACAAGCCATACTTTATAGCAATCAGGCCTAAGGATTTGGTGGTGCACTAGTGACTTAGGGTCTGTCGAATCAAGTTCAACGCTTGCCACTTCTTCTCCGGTCCTCAGCCAATGTAACAATTTGCAAGGAGAATTTCTTTGTGGATCACTTTATGCGCATGAACTTTCTCGATTACACTAATAAATAGTACAAAGAAAACTATTAAAAAATAATTATTAATGCAATTAGTAAAACAATTTAGACATAGATAATTAATTAACAATAACCTGCAGAGTATGTGTGTGATTATGCATGTCATCCCCGCCATCCTCATGTGGACACTATAGAAAAGGCAAGTGAAGTATATAAAAATAATACAAGAGAAAAACTATATGTATTTAATCATATTTAATTTTAAAAAATTCCACATTTTGTTCAGTCATTCGGCTTTCCATGTGCATCTTCCATTCTAAAAGCTGTTGAATTTGAGTTTCAAGAGTTGTTACCCTTGCATTACTATGTAATGACACATCTACCTTCGTAGGCTTCACCCCAAATCCAAAAACTCGGACATGACCCGGACGTTCAGGACCAAGCACCTTTACTACTTCATCATCTCTCAACGATGTTGAATCATAAGATGTGTTTTTTTTCCATCTTTTCCTAAAATAAATACAAGAATTCAACATATTAAAAAAATATAATAAACACATTGTAGCTTTAAAATTTTTTTAAATTTATGTGTAAGTGCTTAAGTCGTTATTATCGCTTCACCAACAACTTGATTAACTGGATTGCCATTTTCTCTCCTATGCCCCCTTATCCAAACATCAACATGGCGTATAGTTTTATTTGGGTCTTTGGCTTTTTACAAAGTTTTAAAAGATAGAATTAAGATGTGATGTAAGCAATTTATGAAGTATACAACTTTAAAGGGGAAACATACCATGTTTTCCTTAAGTCTTGCATAGCCTCTACGACTAGTTATGTGTACGACTAGTTGTGTGTGGATGGATTTTCTTTGCTCTAGCCTCCTTATGCTTTTCACTTATTTCCTATTAAAATAAGAGAAATCATATATTATTGCGAGAAATACAAGAATACTAAAAGTGGACTTTAGTCTACTAATAACAATAAAAAATAAATAATCAAATTCACTTGCATCAAATTCAGGTGAACAAAGAGATTTAACAAATGCATCCCATTCATTTGACTTCATTCCACGGGGCTTGAGTGATGCAAGATGGCGAGTGGAATTTGGTCCTTTAGCTTCTTCTCGTATCTATGTTGATAATTTTGACTTATAATCTTTCCAAGCTATGCCCGTCTAACCCAAAATAATGGCCTTTCGACATTCTTTGAGGTTATATTTTTGCTGCATCATACAGAACAAATACACTATATTAGTTACAATTCAATATGTACAAAGTTACATTCAAAATATTACATAATTTTGAAAAGGGTTGAGAAATAAAATACTCACAGTAATAAACTCCCATATTTGATCCTTGATGTCACTTGTCACCTTATCCCAACCATTATGTGTTACTCGTACGCATTCTCGTGATAAAATCCCAATCATAGAACTAAGCTGGATGGAATTGTGTCCAATTGGTTTCCCAAACTCATTAAATTATACCTCTTTATGGTCTTTTATCCCAGTTGCAATTACATTCAATTTTGATGGCCCCCGCTTCTTTTTTTTGCCCTTATCAACAGAATCAATGTTGGGTACTTCATACGCATAAATTTTTTCCACCGTATGTGAGCTAGAGACTTCACATGATATTCTTGTACCCTCATTCTCATTGAATGTAGTTCATTTCGATCTCTTACCCCTAACAACCTATTTTGAATACACGCAATATAGATGAAATGTAGTGTAAAATATATGGACTTCAATAACATTTTATTACAAAGTTTAAATTGAAGAGATAATGGACTCATAACTCACCTCTTTAAACATATCCGCCATATTCTAAAAAACTAGAATTTTTTTCTACTCACTCTACTTGACAAGCAAACAATTAGAAAAGGTTTTGGGGCCTCATCAATTCTTCAACACCCTTCTGAGCATCTAAAATTTCCTCTGCATTCAAAGGTTTTAGTGGCCTCCTCAATTCTTCAAATCCGTCAAACCAACTCTTTTTGGTAACCCTTAATGGATGGTTCATTGGAAGAAAATGTCTATGGCCCATATACACCGATTTCATACTCGTTGATAACCGTACTGAGGATGTGTTAGGACCACAAACTAGACATGCAAATTCCCCTTTTGTGGTACCTCCGTCTAAATTACCATATGCGAGAAAGTCATTTATTATCCACATCAAAATTTCTTTCAAATTAAAAGTAGATTGGCTAGATGCATCATATATCTCTACCCCATTATTCCACAACTCAATTAAGTCATCTATAAGTGGTTGCAGATATACATCTATGTCATTTCTCGGTTGCTTTGGCCCCAGTATAAGAAAAGTCAACATCAAATTTTCATGTAACATGCATAACCATGGGGGAAGATTATACACAGTTAGAATTACGGGCCAACAACTATAGCTCGAGCTAAGATTATTAAAGGGATTAAATCCATCTCCTACAAGTCTAAGCCTAAGATTTCTTGGATCGGATGCAAAATGAGACCACTTTTTATTAATTGTGTCCCATGCTAATGAATCAACTAGATGTCGCATCTTTCCATCTTTGCTTATGTGATTTGAGTGCCACTGTAACTCCTCTGCTCTATCTGATGATAAAAACATCCTTCAAAATCTTGGGATTATTGGAAAGTACCATAATACTTTTGTAGATACTCCCTTCTTAACCTTCTTTGTGCATTCGTCGACTTTCCACTATGAGGAGCCACATTTAGGACATTTATCCAAATGTTCATACTCTTTTCTAAATAAATAACAATCGTTAATGCATGCATCTATCTTCTCATATCCAAGATCAAATTCTTTTAGAAACTTGTTCGTTGCATACAAAGACTTAGGAATAACGTTATCCCCGGGAAACATTTCATGCATGGACTCAAGAAGTTCATTAAATCCTTTATCAGATAGTCGGTGTGTAGCTATATGCTTGTATAAATATGTAATTGCTGACATCTTTGTATACTTTGTACACCCGAGATATAAAGGAGTCTCAGCATCTTTTAACTTTTCCTTAAAACTTTCATCACCACTTTCAATACTATCTTCAGCAAAAATTGCATCTTGAACATAAGCATCTCTATACATCCTATGTTAATTTGACAATTCATTATCAATATCATTAGAGTATAAAGAAGTCAAATGTTCTTCATGAAATACCCATTTCTTGTACGTAGGATCAAAGCCATGAATGACTAGGTGTTCAAATAGTTCTGCCTCATCTTGTTGACAAAGGTTTTTAAATTTTCTACAGGGACATATTATCATATCAGTATTTCTAGCAGTTTTCTTGGCAGATTCAATAAATTTGTACATGCCATCTTGGTACTCCTCATTATGTCTACAGATAATATAAAAAGCATGAAATCATGATCACTTCTCAATTTTTGAACAATGTTCAATCAAAAAATACTTTAGGTTTTTCTAATATATGTAAACGTATATGCATGTGTTTAATAATAATTAAAAAAACTTGGAAATCTCAACCAATCTTTTTCCATCTTGAGTTTCCCACTTTCTAGTTTCTACTCTGTTTACACCAGCAAACACTAATATTGAAAAAGAGGTAAAATGTCAATAATAAATGAATAAAAAGCCACATTCTTTTCAAACATAGTTACATTCCACAAGATCTCATTAGATTTTTCACATTATACGAAATCTTATTAGATTATTCGCTATCTATAAAGGTAGATTGAAATCGATATATAGTTTGATCATCGGGGCTATAAATTAATACGAATGGACTATAGCCATTTTTGTCTTATTCATGGTATCCTTGAGCATAGAAGTAATATAAACACTCACACTCAATAATACATATTAATACACTTAAATCAAGATGACCTATTGTAATAGACATATGTTCAGAAATATCAATGTGGGTATATACATTTAATAATTTCAAAGAGATACACAAATGAAGCAAGATAAAGATACCTCTATTAAATCTGATTTGTAGTGTCTGAATATTGCCCAAAACAATCACCTGCAAGATAAACATACCTGGTGAGAATGTTAAATGCTTCCAAACATTGTGTGGGATTAATGTCTTTAATGATTCAAACAACCTAATAATAAAAGGGGAAAAAATTTTGAAATTTGTGATTTTAAATTTTACCAACTCAATAAATAAAAAATAAAAAATTGATGCGACCCTTTTTCTGCATACGTCACCAAAAATTCTTTAGGGGCAATGTCCGTCTAAATCATATGTTTTGTACCTAAACAGGTATATATGCATCATTTCCATTTTTTCATAGTCTACACATAAAAATATATATACACAACCACCTTTCCTCCATGTCAAAATTTGCAAGAAGAAAAAGATCGTAAAGAGTGCAACCTTTTTTTATAGATTTATATATTACACCTTTTTTGTAATCTTATCATCCACACACATGAACACAAACAGGTTAAAAAAATAGAAAGAAGAGAGAAATTACCTGATATGGGTTAGATTCAGATTTCGAAGTAATAAACAAACGGGACCAGCCGGAGATTCGAATCTGAAATGGGCAAATTGAATTTAAAAAGATAAGAAATAAAAAAACAAAGATAGTAACATAGAGAGTTTCTTATATTAATGGAGGTGTTTTTCCTAAATAGATGTGTTTATATGATGTTTATGAAAGGGGAAGTTCTCTAAACTATTACACCAGCTATTTTTCATTAACCTCTGGCTATCAGATATATTACATTATCGTCTCTCGTGAAAACGGAGATTTGAGCTGTCATCGGCTATTTTTCTTAAACAGAGAGACTACAAGTGGGAGATTTGAATTCTTTTGAAAAGGGAAGTCATATAAACACACGATCAGTATGTTTACGTCTTTTATTAATAGAAGCCTTCTTTTATTTGAACCTGCGGATTCAAGAAATAACCCCCGATAGACTATTTTAGAAATCAAACACGTTTGAAAGATACAACGACAACATACCCCCTTTTTTACTACTCGCAAAAATAAAACTCCTAACAAACTATGAAGACTTCTTTACACTTATCAACTGCAAAATAACTCCACTTTATTACAGTTCCAGCAATAATAAAACTTCTCATCTCCATAAGAGTCTGAATAGACAAATCAAAAGACTCGTCTCCCTCAAATCAAAGACAATCAATATTTCCTCTCACCCCAAAATCTTAAGAAAAAAAAAACTGGGACCTCATCAAATTTCACAAGTCAACAATTTTAAATATGCTCCTCATTTTAAAAAAAATCTACTCAACTGCTCTTCTCCATTTTCTAGACAAATATCAGATCAAGAAAAAGTGTGTAATCGTTCTTCTCTAAAAGTGCAGAATAGTTTGAACAATTATATTGAAGAACTACTACAAATTTGGGGTCATTGTTTGCATTTTGCATACTTTGCAGCATGATATCATCAATTAGAAAATGAATAATTAAATAGGCCACATAGACATGAATGAATTAACTTAGTAAGTGTTGGTTACATGAAAAGACTCAAGAGATCTTGCTTTGCGTATGACTTGGAAAACAAAAATATTCCCATTCCCTATTAAACCCTATACAATTCTCTTTCTTTATGTCCATCGACTTGCTATAAACAACTTAGCATATTGGGCTTAATATTAGGATGACATAAACCAAAAGATAACTTAGCCTATTGCTGTCAGGTATTTTTCTTAACAGAAATTGTACCTTGTATTAATGGAGGTGTTCAATGAAGGAGCGACTCTGTCAATGAACTTTACAGCTGGAGCGAGATTACGGCAAGAGGGAGGGAGGTTACTACTGGAGCGAGAGGGAAGGAGGTTATGACAGGAGAGAGAGAGAGAGAGAGAGAGAGAGGGCCGGCTAGAAGCTAGAATCGTTTTGGTTGGAAAGAGAAGGAGTTTTTAGGTGATCGTACGGAGAGGCAGTTGGGTCCAATAGATTTTTTTTAAAAGCGGAGGAAAATTTTCAGCACAAAAAGGGCCCCAAAACAAGTTCTCAATCACGATACACATCTCGAAAAGTCGTGGAAAGAAATTTACGACACCTAATACCGTGTCGTCTTAAAAAAACACGACATATTTATTTTACATGTCGTGATTTTTATTATAATTGGATTATTTACTACACTTTTCAAAATTATGTCGTCTTTATCTATTTTCCACGACACAATTTTATAAAGTGTCATCTTTATCTACTTTCCACGACACATTTTTATAGTGTCGTAAACCATGTGTCGTGGAAAGCAGTTTTTATTGTAGTGTGTGTAGAAGTTATTAATGTGGTTGGGTAATGTTAAAATCCATAGAATTTGGGTCGGATGAGTATAAGAGTGAATTTAGTCAAAAGCATAAATCTGGATCGACCGGACCGGTCCATTTCTCTTGGTAATCAATTCGGTCTGGTGATTGGACCAATTCATTTTCTTGGAAACCAGTTTGGTCTAATTTTGTCAGAAAATCTGAAAAGTTTTCTTGGCCTAAAAAGGATTGGAGACGTATTCCTTTTAGAGATAAATGTTAGGGGATCCTATAGAGAGTGCGAGGACCTCTAAAAGAGTGATTGGGGGATATATAAGTGTCGGGTTAGTAGGAAGGATCCATGGTTTAAATTTAGGAATGTCTGGGATGAACGACATTCGAGGAATTATTCGGCGGGTTCGTGTGTGTGTGTGTGTGTGTGTGTGTATATATATGCCGAATAGAAATATATGAGATAATCCTAAAGTGTGAATAGATGATATAAGAATACTAGCTAGACGTGACATGCTACTATTCGGAAATACAAAGATGTGAGAGTTATATCATAAGTGAGGGAATACGTATGGGATTAAAATAAGTTGTGTGTATACTTAATGATTAATATGAATTGGTATATTTGGGTGATAGGCTAATGCCATGAGAGATATGTAGAAATAGTCGGATTTGATAATATGTAGGGGTATAGAGGCATTATATATATATATATATATATATATATATATATATATATATATATATATGATATGATTATAAATATATATGTATGTAAATGATACAATTATGTGGAACTTACCCCTCTAGTGATATCATGAGAAGTTGTACGATGTGGGTGAGGCCCCTGGCTTGAGGAGTAGGGAGCGTATAGTCCCCAGGTCATAGTCATCCATTATTTATACTGTGCAATTTTATTCTGGGTGAGATGTCTTGGGTATAATTCGATCTCACTTTTAGGTGAGGAGCTATGACCGCTTTCTGTATGTTGTGATTTGGTTTTTACCAAGTCGGTGTGAGAGTCCGATCGCTATTACCCGGGATGATGTGTGAGTATGCCCTGGAAGATGATAGCATTGAGAGACTGTATCCATTGAGTTATAGCTCTGAGGGATTGTTTTTATACTTATATAGTGTGTGATATATAAGTATAGATATACTAAATGTGTAGAGTATATTATATGATATTGATAACTAGTGTGAAAGTTATTAATGATGAACGGTTGAATATTATTAGACTTAGAACCTGGATCGACAGATCTCAATAATCGACAAAGCTACACAGTAGTGTATTAGGAGGGTTCCATGTTTGGATTTTTCTTTGCGAGACGTCCCATGCATGAAAGTAGCAAATGTCAGGAGCTGAGATATGTTAGTCCCTAGTACATTTTAGATTATTGGTCTTAGTATAACTTAATGGATAATTAGTTAGGAAGAATTAGGATTTACACGAGTATACTTTTATGTCAAGACGGGAGAATTTGGGGTACATGCTATGGACAGAGGGTCAAATGAATCTCAACGATCGGCAATGTTAAGTAGTAGTGTATCGAGGGGGTTCCTTGTTTAGATTTCTCTTTGAGAGATTCCCCACGCATGAAGCTTAACATAAAGTTTGAAGTTGATGAGATGTTTGGTGTTTAGTACATGGTTTGGGTACCTCGGTTGTTGTTCAGGTACGTAGTTATAACCGACAAAGCTACACAGTAGTGTATCGGGAGGATTCCTCGTTTGGATTTCTCTTTGCGAGACGTCCCACGCATGAAAGTAGCAAATGCTGGAAGTAGTGAGCGTAAATTTTGGACGGTTAAACTATCAGCGAGAAATAAAATGTATAATCTCGGGTATTAGCTTAGAATATTTATATTACGCAAATTGTTGTGATAGTGAATTGTGACTCGAAATTTTGGTAAGATTAGTTAGGCGGGGTAGCTTAACTAGGGTGTTTTAACATACATGCGATAAGTGCGCACTGTTAGATGAGAAGCGAGGGGTATCTAATGCGAGTGAGACACTAATTTAAATATGTAGAGTATCATATTTTATTTATTAAAGTAAATTAAGCCCTTGCTAAAATATTTTCAAAACTCGGGCTCTGACCCGTATCTTTTTTTCTTTTCTCCCCTTTTGTATACTTTTTAGGTTTTTAGACACAAAGACACCTGGATGATTATCCTTTTGGCTCAGATGCTGCTACCATAGCTATGGATGTTGGAAGGAAATTATTTTAGGCGCTTTTATCTTTGGGATCTATATAGGAGGTATTGTTGTTATTCGTGCATGTGGCCCAATTGACGTTATTAATTTTAATTCCAGCGATTTTATTTTACGCTCATTCAATTTGGTAGTATTAAATGAATTTCAGTACAACGTTCCATCCCCAAGAAATTGGACGAATGGAAATAACCAATCAAATTTGAGGATACGCTAAGGGAATGTGATTTAGATTTTCGTAGCAGCTGGGAACATCATCCACCCTTAGTGGAGATTATGTAGAAAAATAGTCTCTAGGAAATTATTAAGATGGCCTTACGCTGCTTTGTATGGGAGACAGTATCACAAAAGCTCAAATGAGGTGGGAAAAAGACAACTACTAGGGGCCAAGTTAGTAAAAAAACGCTGCGAAAAAGGTGAGGATAATCAAAAATAGGTTCTGGAGTGCTTAGAGCGGGCATAAGAGTTGAGTTGATATCAAATGAAGGGATGTGGACATAGAGGTTGTGGATTATTCATATTTTAAGATTTCCCATTTGATGGGAATTATGTGATTTGGAAAGAAAGGAAAATTAATTCTATGCTTTGAAATTTCCCTCCCCCAAACGAACGTGTTCCATATCTCAATGTTGAAAAAAATATATTAGAGAACATAATCATATTATCAACCTTGAGCATGTTGAGATCCACATATATTTGAGTTTTTATGAGGCTCTAGTCGAAATTGTGGAAATGAAGGAAAATGAGCTGAGGACCAAAATTATTTCTCTTATCAAAGTGCTTGGGACATACCGAGTCATGGAAGAAGTTGCGAGGGAGCTAGAGTCAGCCATCAGAGAAACATGCCCACATTTAATCCATGGTATTGATTAAGTTATATTCTTTAATTATTAAATACCAAGGATGTATTTTTTAAGTTAGGCATGTTGTAATGGCCCCAATATAATCCACGAACATATTAGAGACCGTGGTAATAAATAGGGCCCTAGAAAAATTGTCCACAACATTAGGATGTAGAGGTCGTGGAATGACATAGATGACCATGACCATGGGATAAGGCCATGATGTGTAGCGGACCATATTTTCTAAAGGTCAGCATGTAGATTTTTCGACTTTTGTATGTCGGGAATAGTTATTGTTCATTGAGGTTTAAAGTTCATGAAGTTTCACTGTCCATTTTAGATTTTTAAGACCTAAACAAATTACTGTTCATTCTAGTTATTGATTAAGTAGTTTTCCTCTTAGGGTTCTTATTATGAGATTTTATGTTTGAGGATTTGAGACTTTAATTTATTCTTATTTATCTTATGGGGTTTAGTTATTGTTTCACCTTTGATCATTGAATATTTAAGTTACGAGATAGGTAGGGTTTAAAAGTTTGTGTTACAATAATACCCTTGGTGTTTACTAAGGTCAACATCGAGGTCGAGAGACTATTTGTTAGCCTGAGTTATCATTGTCTAGATGAGGGACTCATCCTCAGTGCTTAAGGTCCAGATAGTTATTCTTAGGGGGATTGAGTCTAGGACTAACTATGGGCTTACACCATGGCATAAATCGGTTAAAGTGTGGAGTTAGAAGAAGTGTGCGAATCCTCCATCCTAGAATTAGGCAGGAAAATAGGTCGTGGCACGTGGCATGACTAGGTCAAGGATACCTAGAATAAGGTCGTGGAGTATGATAAGTCCAAGGTAATAAAATAAAGTCCACTGACTATGAAGGAGAAACATGAAGGAGAAATATGGGAGACTGAGTCATGGGAAAACTTCAGGTGAAGTAAGAGAGATTGATCCTTGGGAGGACCCATGGAGTGGTGAACTAAGGGATTTTGAGCATGAGGTCATCGGAACACTTACAATCTTTTCCTTACTATGTGTTTATTTTGCATCATCCTTCATATTCTTTACTATTGTTCAATTATCTTGTTAATATTCGTTCAATTGCTAGTACTATCAATTTGAGATGATATAAAGACTTTCATTTAACCATTGTTGGGCTATTTTATCTCATCCCTTGAATATTCCTTATTTGTGAATATAAGAGCCGTATATTATATAAAGGTTGTGGAAGTTAGTAGGTGTCGTGGAGGATCTTTAGAGATTTGTAGATCTTTTTATATTTCAAACATAGTTGTACTAGTCTAACTTTTTAGTTTACGTTAATGTTATAAGTGGAGAAATTGTATTAATGATTATAATAGAGCATTTATAATTGTATTCTAATAAAGTTAGTAATTTTTCATGGATTCCCGCGATGCATAAGTTGACCTAATGATGAAAGCTTTAAATTGACCTATGGGAGAATAAGTGATGTAACGACCGCATCGTAATAGGGCAGGCTGGATTTCATTACCCTCTAACCAATATAAAAAAAGAAAAAAGGCTTTTACAATCATTATAATGTTTGGGAACCACCATAGTATATCAAAAGTAAAATTTTATCTATGTTTTTAGGTATGAGTTGTAAGTAAGCGTATGACAACTCAAAATAAATCATCAACAAACTAGAAATTCTCTGACACTTCATTAAGTCGGAGTTTATGTTTGGACGATCGGATATATTTTCAAAAACAGTGGAAAAGAAATAGATTGGTTGTTTCAAGATATAGTTATTTGTCCGCATAATGGAGAAGGAAAAATGTTTTGCCATAAGATTCGCAAATATCAGCATCTGGTCATGTTTAGCCGTTGATGATTACAGTGAAATATTCTATTGAGTTCAAGTGTCAAACATGCCTAAGAAGTCAGTGTGGGTACACTACCAATGTTTTATTAAAAACACTATTTTCCACATAACGGTCAGTCAGGCTAATATGTCGAAGAAAGGGCATCTAAGACCATTTATATTATTATTAGTATAAAAATAGTAATGTAATAACTGAACTTAAAACATCCACTCATTATATATGTAAAGAAAGTAAATAAACCCTGAATAGAATAAGTAAATGAATAATATCATAATTCGGCTCAAATACTAACAAAAATATAATAATGGGACTCAAGGTTGATATAATTTATGGAATGGAAAATAACTAAAGTGAAAGAAATAGATTCCCACCTATTTATAATCAAATGAAACTCAAATTGGAATGAACAAAATAAAACAACGAGTTTGAATCAGCTCAGCCCCGCAGCTCCTGTCTAATAATGCCTGTAAAATAGTTTTTAAATGTAACGGCTCGGAGCCCAAAAGTTTCAATAAATATATCCAATAACAAAAATTTAAATCTAGCGACTCAGTTATAATAAACATCCAACCCACTCTTATGAAATAAATAACTCACCCTCATCTAGGTTAAATACTACTCACATGTCCCTAACCCAAGGCATATACTACAATATAAGTGAATCACAATACTATTGAGTAATTATATTATAATAAGTGGAATAAGCATGTAACTAACTACTCATGTGGGAATCTACCCCAGATACAAAACCCCGCAATGCTACCCGCAAACAGAATACACTCAATTAGATGTCTATTACTAGACTAAGTCATATATTTATTAATAATCACAATCTAAAGACACACGAAGCCAACGACCTTAGCAAAAATTCTCGTTCTTCTATCAGTAAGTTCGTAGGAGTTCCTCACCTAACAAATTTAAAATAAATCAATAGACATATATGGGAATGGGTGATCAATACACAATCACACCACTGAGTTGTCCCATACCAAAACACCACCGATGGATGAAATCATGAACCTCTCTCGTCAGGAAGACTAGAGCTAATGAATGAATGATAAAAATAGAATACCTCCCATAGTCCTGTATCAGCAACCAACTATACCATATCTAGTCACAGCATCCAACGCAACCCCTACCAAAAGATTCATTAGGATTATGGTACGTTAACAAATATTATATATATAGACACATACACACACACATGCAGTTATAGGATATCGCTCACTCACGCATTAATCCAATTCAACCTAATTAGAAGGATGATTGGTACTAAATACTACTAAGGTTGATATCTCCAACCTACGTAATGATTACCAATATTTACTAATTTTAATATAAACTAACTTAAACAATAATTAAATAAACCCAAACTAGGACAAAAAAAAACAATCAAACAAACCCCGGGTCCAACTTCAGGCCATGCCCAACGGCCGATCAATAGAGTCTAGGGGACGTTCGATCGATGGGTCCTATGGGTCATTCCTTCTTCCTCATTACGGGTGTTGACCACTTGAAACCTCCATTAAATAACTTCAAGGTACAAAATGAGATTAAAATATCAACAAAAGTTCAACCAAACAACCAGGTTATTATCCTAAATGTATTTTAACAATTGTTAAAGCTTATATTCACCAATTAAAAGGTTTGATTTGTTGAAGTCCATACTCTTAAATCTAGTTCATCATTAACATGAAAGGGTCCAATTAACCTACAAATTCAAATTTAATTATTCAAATTAACATGGGAATTCTTCTCAACATCAAATGTAAATATTAAAACATGAGTTATATTCCATATTTAATCATATAAATCATTCAGTTTCATGGCTTCACAATCAAGGCACAAACTTTTAATGCATTGACAAATTAATTACACCCCTAATTGACCCATATTCATGAACATGATTAAGACTGATGAAATAAAGACCAAAACATGTGTTCTAATCTCATATTAACATTGAAAAACATGTATTCTAAACAAGTTATAGATTTGAAAGTGTATTAAAAGAGATTTTGCGTCTTAATTCAAAGAATGGTGAATCCTTACTTGGATCCCTAGTAATTTCTTCTCTCAAAGACTTCTCTGGTTCTCCCATACGAATATAGTTTCTATGGTTTTCTCTTATGATGATAATTGATTACTTAATTAAAATTGAGTCAATCAAATACCTTCTAATCTAGCAACTTTAAATTAGGCCTATTTTTGGAATCCTTAATGGACCAAAAATATTACCCGTAATAGCCCCAAACATAGCCTAACGTTATACCTACCATCTGGTCCCAACTTAAGATAATAAAAACATGTAACCAGATCTCCCGATCATTGTAGAGTCCTCTCTAACTTACAATACCTCATAACTCACGGTAAAACCTCACAACGTAAATTAAAACAACCAATCAATTATTTTACGCACAATTACATATACTCCAACATAATTAACGAAACCCGTTAATTAAATATAGCATATGGCACAAATAAATCACATGATATCAAAAATTAATAATAATAAAAATATGAAATTGTTATTACTAATTATTTTCAAGTGTTAATTTATTCCCATTTATTAAATATCTACTCACAATTGATAAAAAATTATAAAATGGGTACACTTCTCTCACATGTCATATATATAAACACTCGAGTTACCCATAAACATAGCCAAAACACATTTGTAACTCATTGCCCCCATTTATCCACCTATCTACCTAAATCAAACAACTATCCCATTTTCCTCCCAACTACGCACACATACCCATAAAAACCCTAGATGGTACCCCTGTCCTTTTCCGTTTTCTCTCGTACAAAACTTAATGTATGAGTGGCTGGTGTGACACTTGTCCCTTTATTTACCCCATACTCATTTCCTTTTATTCACCGCTCACATTTCTCTCTCCCATTCTCTCGGCTTATTTCCCCTCCTGTTTTTTACTTATTTTCTCTAATTTTCACTCAAACAACCTCACAATTCCATTATCACCTCAGAAAACATACCTAAAATCATTTTTCCCTCACCTCGTGTGCAACACCTATCATTATTCACCATTTCCTCTCCCAGAACACACCTCTTATATTTCCTCACCCCTATTTTAATGATCATCTTTATTTTATCTCGCGTGCCTTAATCAACCAAATGGGGACTATGTTTCCAAAACTACCCACATGACATTCTCATTTTTCCTCTCCTATTTATTGATAGATGAAGGTACTTGGATGGTGGGAATCATCTATTAGAAGGGGATTCATTAAAGAGAAGGGACGAGAGTAGACATATGAGTGTATTGAAGCGCTAAAATTTCACTATTCACGAGTCACTTTCTTAAAGCATTTTTAGACTGTTATGTGGTTTATTTTTCTTAATATATAGAGTGCGGGGAATATTATTTGAGAGAAATTGTTGAGTTGAGTGTGATAAATTCAATTAAGATTTTATAATATTTTTTTCTTCTTCCCTGAGTCTTGTTTTTTGTATTGAAATTATCAGAGCATTTTGTTGAAGTTAGATACGTTAATACTAATTCTAGATATTGGTTTTCATATTTCATCTCCTCATTTTATATTTCTCTTAGTCCTCTTAGGTAATTAATCATACATCATTGGTGTGATTTTACTCTTATGGAAGTCTAATCTCCCATTAAGGGGTGATATGAAGCCTCCCTGGATCTAATTATTTTAGTTTAGTAATTTAACTTAGTTATACTTCTTTGGTTACTAATTTCAAGTTTATACATAAATTTATACATTGAGAAAGGACGAATCATGTTTGAGAAAAGATTAAGAGTTATTACACTATTTTCATAAGATCAACATTAGATATAGGATTTATTTTAGGTGTAATTTTGTATCTAACTTTATACTACTCTAAAAATTAGTTTTTGAGGATTTAAGTTATTTTTATTAAATTTCCCTGACCGATGATTCAACAAATTGATTTAAATTTATTTTTAGTAAAGTTTGCGAAAACTTGAAATTTAGTTTCTAAAATGATATCTATTAAGTTATTTGGATGATGAGAACCTATTTATGATTTACATAGATAGTTTGGAGTGTAATTGATTTGAAATTTTTAAAAATATGATATTTTTTAAGGATGTAGAGGTAGATTATCATTCCTTGGGTCTTCTAATATTATCTACCTCTTAAATCTCATTGGAATTTACTTTAAAAATTAACATATTTATTTAAGTAAAAATCCCTTGAAAAATCACCTTTAAGACAAGAGAATGTATTTACACTGGTCGTCACCAGTTATTCATCACTCTTGAAGTTATATTGATACTTGTAATTACCATTACACAAGTTATTATCATTTATGCAGGTAAAATAAAGGGAATTTTGTTAATAACGTTTTTTCCACAATGTACATACAAAAGAATTATCATCAAATGATAAGACATGTTCCACAACGACACATACAAAGCACTTGTCCAGATGGTTTTATCTTTCTTCAAGGCTTGGAGTAACATGAATCGATTCAGGGTGGAAAACATTATGATTATGAATTGAACATCTCTAACTATAGTTGACTTCTTTATAACTTATGTGGCCTGATTTTTTTTTAACTGACTTCAGTAATCCTTTGCATCACAAGTATCATAAAACAATCTAAGGTTGACTCTAAATGGAAAATTTGAGGAATTAAACTTTTTCATATAGTCTATCAAGTTCATGAAGGTGGTGGAAAGATATCTAATGTGGTCGGTTGCATATTGTCTTTCAATGAGCATATCATTAGTATAAAAATATAATCTTGCGGCAATCTTCTTCTTAAACTTCCTAGTCACAAGATGATAGTATGTTTACCCATCTTTATCGAGCCTAAACGGAATTACATCGTACGAGTAAAGTCCCAAAGTTTTTATGAAGTAAGTATTCTCTGGATCAAGTTTGAACAATAGTACCTAATGATAGCCTAAGAGTTCATGAACCTTATGCGTTGATCGACTGCTATCAAATCAACGAGTTTATCAATCCTAGGGAGGGAAAATCTATACATTAGGAAATATTTTTGAAGATTTGTGAAGTCAACATAAAGGGTGGTGATATTCGCACCCCAAAAAAACTCACTTTTATCTCCTTAACACCACAGACCGTGAAAATGGGTATTACGGCCAAGGTTGGCCGTGAAAATGAGTATTACGGCCAAAGTTCACCGTGAAAATGAGTATTATGACCAAGCTTAGCCGTGAAAATGATATCACGGTCAGGGTTATCCGTGAAAATAAGTACCACGGTCAAGGTTGACCGTGAAAATGGATATCACGGTTAAGGTTAGCTGTGAGATTTTGTTGGGTTAAATAGTAAGAAAAATAATTTTTTTTCTTTTTGGTGTTAAGAAGATCTTTTTGGGGTGCGAATATCAGCACCCCAACATAAACTATCCACTTTTCACTCTTCATTATGACCATGGTGGTGTTGGATATCTAGTTTGGGAATTGAATTTTTTTCATGGAGTTGGAAAGTACATTCTCAAATTCATCCTCTATTCCCCATTTATAAGGTAGAAAAAAATTTATCTCCTCATCTAATATATTTCTTGTGAATCATTTATCCATAAAAGGTTTGAATTTTGATCAATATAAAGACGTTAGTTGTAAGAATAAAGAAAATACTATTTTATGAATGGGATAACATATTTGGTGGGCATATAGTTTTATTTTAACTACTATATATTTCTCCTTCAACATATTAAAATTCAGTACTCCAATATTTCCTTTCTCATTTTTTTTTACTTCTTCAATATGGTGACCTTGAAGGCTTCTTAGACATTAAAACTAGTCCAAAAACACCAATGCATGTGATGAGTTTAACAAATTTTGGTCAGGTCGAGGCAATAACTCCTGCATCTACCCATTTATGTTACCAAAATTATGTCTTTACTTGAATGATCGGAGTCACCCATTATACTTACGGCTTTACTTGAGCCGCTATGGATACCAAATTTATGAAAAATATTATTGAGTTTTGTGATGCTCAACAATTTTATTTTTGTACTGAATAATGTTACATCTCTAAACAATCTCCTAAAACATACCCAAGGTACATTAAGTGCTTGTAAATTAGGGTGGGCTCACACATGGTACAAGCACTTAATGTACCTTGAGAATATTTTGGGGGATTTTTTTTAAGGACTCGGTGGCATTACTCTTGAATGAAATAAATACATGTTTGGAATTTTTTGTTGAAATAATGAAGGAAAATATAAAGGTGTTATCTAAATCTACTAGACCACTAGAATTTGTGGCAAGAAAGAAAAGAGAATTAGAGATGTCATATGTGATAACATATAAAATATCTACAATCAAATAGAAAAGAGAAAAGGAGGGATAGGGTTTCATATTGACATAGAACTAGAATACAATGCAATGAAAACATGGAAAGAGAATATATGTCTAACTACAATCACGTAAAATTAAAATAAAAGGGAAAATACAAAAGTACCCTTAATGTTAAATAAAACTCTAATATCCCCCCTCAAACTCGCAACGCAGTAGTGAGAAGCATTGAGAGTTTGCCAACCAAAAAATGAAAGCGCCGAACTAGATGAGACTTCATAAATAAATCAGTTATCTCTGAGGAATAAGAAACAAAAGGCAAATTGATGACTCCAAGCGTAAGATGATGACGAGTGATATGACAATAAATCTCAATGTGCTTAGTCCTCTAAAAAAAACCGAATTGTGAGCAATCTGAATAACACTCTTATTATCACAGTACATAGGAGTGGGCTGAGAGAGAGGGACACCCATATCTGCAAGTAACCGAATTAGAAAAACAACCTCACGATTAGTAAAAGCCATATCACGATACTCGACTTTCGTGGAAGACACGTAAACAACTTCTTGCTTTTTTGCCCTTCCAAGAAATAAGATAATAGCCCAAAAATACACAAAATCTAGTAACTGACTTGCGATCTATAGGGTCACTGGCCCAATCAACATCAAAGTATGCACGCTTCTGCAAAGAAGAAGATGAAATAAGTAAAAGACTCTGAAAGCGAGTGCCCCTCAAATATCGCATATACGATGAAGAGCTGCCCAATGAACCGTAGTAGGGGTAGTAACAAACTGACAAACAACATGGACCGCATGAGCTATATTTGTTTTTATTTTTAAAAAACTTTATGTCATTTATAGATAAATTCTTAAAGTTTTTTCTACAAATAAAACGTTAAAAACGTTTTTATAACCAACAACTTTTTTTTTAAAAATAAAAACATTAAATAGATCTAGTAGTATTAGTGGCATTATATAATCTGATTTGAGTGGAGAATGATGAAAAGAGATTAATTGAATTTGGATCGTGTTGGATCGAGAGATTAATTAACGCAGTCTAGAAATTTTTATCTTTTTAGTTTTCAAGAGACTTTTTATTTATTCATTTTTTTGTTTCAAAGATAATTTTTTCTCCATTTTTTTTATTTTAAAGAACACATTATTATAATAAATCAATTTATTGAAAGCTCCATTAATAGGTTGACTGAATTCTTCCAGTTATCTTTTTTTTTATAAAGTTCTTTAGCGCCTCTTTCTTAAATTCTGGTAGATATGTCACATTCAAACAATTTACAAATAATATCAACTACAATAAAAAAAAGGTCATACACAGTGCACAAGACTCCCGCTTAATTGCAGGGTCTGTGAGAGGTGAATGTCAATAGGCCTTACCTCCATACATATATGAAGAGATTGTTCCCATATTTCAAATACCAGACCAACTATAGTTTAAGTGAAGGAACTTTTCGTCGCACCAAAGTATGATGTCTATATCAACAACAACATGAAATCTAAAGAAGATTAAAAAAACAAATGAGAAAAACAAGTATTAGGGAGTGTAAATTAAATGTCAAGTTGTAATACCCCGTACTTTTATAGATATTTAAATTATATAAGTGGGCGTAATTTGGTAATTATAGGAATTTCAGTGAATAGTAGTTTTAGGATTTATGAGTGTTAGATAATTACCCATGTGTGTTACATTTACTTTGGGGACTAATGTGACACCCCGACTAATTAAATACCGGGTAGCTACTCCTTTATTAAATTAATTCAAATGCCAAGTTGGCTCAGCTAATAACATCACTGTCGAAAACATTTTATTATTACTAACCACCTAGTATTTAAAAAGTAAGTTGCCAAATTTTAATTAAAGTCTGATTAACATGCAGCAAAATATTTAAAGCAAGAATAATATCACCATTCACTATAACGAAAATAATAGAATAACCATCACACGATATAAATAAATCCGTAGGAAGAACTCCTCAAAACAAACTCCACAACTGAACTGAATAACTAAATACTGAATACTGAAACAATACATGCCAAGTCTGAAAAACTGAAATGGAAAAGTCTCTAATAGAATTTGGGCAACATGCCCTACAACTGAAGAATACTGAATTTGGAATCCAAATGGTAGAAGCGTCTAAAAGCAAATCCCTGTAGCTTCCACAAACAGCTACAGCTCGTCACCTGAATGAGTATCCTATGCATGGTGTCCTTGTGGCTGGGCACCTAAAATGGTTTTACAAAAAAAAATAGATTTGAAAGCAAACGGGTCAGAGCCCGAATGTGGAGATATTTTAAAAACCTGCAAGTGCTTTAAAAACATTTAAAACATTAAATGCAAAGTACATGTTAGGACGTGCACTCACATGAAATACTCACCTCTCCACTAAATGTGCACTCCTAACGTAAGTACCCATCTAAAATGACACTAACCACTAGCTAAGTGACATCATATCTAGCTAGACTGTCATAGGTTCTAACTTTATTACTCGGTTCCCATTAATATAATAACGCTCGCAATTAAATAGGGGCTTAACGTAAATTCAGGTTCTCACGTAAAAGTAATACAACTCATTATAGATCATCCCTTTTGTTATTCCATAGTTATACACACAGTACCATATGAAAGTTCCCAATTTATTAAGTGTATATTTTCCACAACATAAATATACAATATAAGCACCCCGAGACTAAGCTGTGGTGCACACATACTCTACTATCCATCCCGGTACATCACGTACATAAGGATCACGCATTCCGAATCTCTCAGGAATCGTTCAGATAACACAAATCACAAATAATGGAGGCGAACACAGTCACATCACATGGGTCATGCACATACCTGCGCTCCCACGATCAGCAGACTTATTAATATCCTAATAAGTCCTTCTCTGACCTATGTTCATCGAGGTAACCAGTCTAAATCCGGGAAACACAAGGATTAGAGGGCCCTAAGCGAACGCAAACCTCCCGTGATAGCAAGTATGGTAGGTATGTCATACACACAAATCATATATCAATACTAAGTAAACACGCATCTTAGTAATCACCGTAGTTTAATTGTAGTACTTATCGCATTCTCATACCAACTTAATACATATACAACTTATATAATCCCGTTCCATATTTATATGCGCCATAATTTATTCTCACGTCGTAGTAGGCACTCACGTCTCAGCTCATAATGTCTATTTGATTCGATCCACACTTATATAAGATTTTCTCCTCATAATAACCCAAATGTTCCAAATCTACCCATAAATCCCCAAAGGAGTGTTATCTCTATCCTCGAGTCAGTTTACGGGATTCCCAAAATCAAAACAGGCCAAAAAGGCCTAAACTGCCAGCTCGTTAGGAGTCTCGTTCGAACGAGGCTGTTCGAACGAGAGTTCGTTCGAACGAACTGGGCTATCTAACGAGATCTCGTTCGAACGAGATTATCGAACGAACATCCCTCTCGTTAGAACCCCAAACTGTCAACTCGTTAGAAGCTCGTTCGAACGAGCTCGTTCGAACGACCTGGGTAGGTCTTCTAACGAGTGACCAGATTCAAGCCCAGAAATCCTATCTCGTTTTTCCACCAATTTCTACACCTCAAATCTCAACCAAAATTCGTCCCAACAATGTTTAAAGGTCTCTAATCAATCCTAAACATATCAAGGTTATATACTAATGTATTTTAATGAATTAATTCATCCTCAACATCATTAAATCATCAAGTCTCATCACTTTTCCCCAAATTTTCAAGAACATAAACCCTAGAATTTATAATCATCAGTTTACTCAAATTAGATCCGTTTTTGTTACATCCAACATATATTAACATTAGGGTAATCATCTCTATACGACTCTACATGAAATTTCTTCTCAAAAATTTAAGTTCTAAGTTCAAATAAAATGGGTTTTTCATTAACTTTCAAGAACAAATGTAAATCTTAGAATTTTCTAACATGGAAGAAACATTCTCTGAATTAAACGGAATTAAATCACTTGCCTTGATTCAATCTCTGATTTTGATGACGATTTTCTGCAATTCTCTCTCTCTCCAAGCTTTCTTCTCCAAAGGTGGCTATGGTGGATAGGGTTTGCTTTGGGAAAGTTTTGGAAACCTAATCTAATAACCCCCGTAGCTTATTGGGTCATTAAGGGTTAGTTAGTGGGTTTAGTGGGTCAATTACCAATCAGATAAAGACTCTTAATTTTCGTCACTTTTAATTCCCAAAAATACGAAATTACCAAAATACCCTTTATGTTGTCGGTATGGCCTAAAAATACCCCGGGACCCAAACTAAACCCCCAGCTAGTGTTTTCTGACTATCTCGACCCTTCCGGACGTGTTGGTGCACTCAAAACGACCATACGGTTAATAGAATTTAAATTCACTTTTATAAATAAAATAATTATAACCTGACGAGACTGTCTCACGCGTCCCAATAAAATGTCCAAATTGCCATATATCAATCTCACGACAAATTTCATAATTCAATATTCACATATCATCATATATACTCAATATAGTCAAATACCAACTCACATCTCGCTAGTATTTTATCCGGATTAATTCCCAATTAATTCTCATTTAATTAATTAATCCCAAGAATAAATATCGCCAAAAATACGGGGTATTACAACTAAGTAAATGAGTCAGAATATTTTTATGTAATGTCGCAGATAGGTTAAGTGATGAGTGATAGTTTACGTTGTTGAAAAACCGTGTTGAGAAGCATCAGGTATGACTAGTGAATTTTAGTTAAGAGGCTCGAATGGAGATTTTGAGTGAATGGTTGGTTTAGGAATGGTCAAGATAGAAAGAATAGAGTATCAGGGGGTAGTTTTTAGATTCCGGGGACTTTTGGACTAGAAGGGACTCGCATTTGAGTATACGCGTCAAAATTGGGTTTTATAAGGGATAACCCTTATTTCTCTCTTATAAGGCACAAGAGAGAGAAAGAAACGAGAGAGAAGAAGAAGGAAAGAAAGGAAGAAGGAAACGGGAGAAAGGAAAGGGAATTTCGGACAAACTCCGCGGAATTCGACTTGAGGTCATCGAATTTTATCCACAAGGCAAGTGTTTACTTGCTTTATTCAATTGAGTGTGTATATATCGTATTATCGTTGGTAAACTATATGATTTTTGGGGTGTAACCCTTGAAATAAATTTCGAAAAATTTGATTTTGAGTTCAGATATTGATGTGTTGTTAACTCTTTATGAATTCTAGTGTTAAACCCATGCTAATGGTGTGTATATATGGTTAGAAATGGAAAAATTGAGAAAGTTAGGTTTAATTAAGTTATGGGTTTAAACCTTTGATTGAATGATTGAATACATTTATTTTAATTGATGTGTTCGTTAAATCATTATGTGTAGATGATTATTTTGTTGGTTGTTGAGGTAGAAATCATGGAATGTGAGTTTGGATTGTGTTGGATTAAAGAGAAAATTGAAGAAGAAGGTGAATAGTCACTCAATGGACTTGGCGAATCGATTCGGCCTAGAAGCGAATCGATTCGCCTATTTGTCAAAAAATGAGATTTCTACAGAAGGGTGTCCGAGATCGAAATCGTTAGTTAGAAATCGAACCTAATATTGGGAGAATTAAGGCTAGAATTGTTTGGAGATAAATATTAGGGGTTCTTAAATAAAGTTTTAGGACTTTCTAAATGACTTGAGGAGATATAAAAACCTTGGGTTCGTAGAAATAAATCAGGGTTATATTTTAAATGAATGTTTAGGATGAGTAACATTCGAGAGAAGTCTCGGCAAGTGTGTTTATATATTTATGTGTAGAAAATAAATAAGGGCCGGTTACACTTGAGTGAATCCGAGAATGCGAGTAGGATGAAGTTAAGGATATGGGCTAGACATGATTAAGCTACTATCTGGTATGTCGTTATTGACGACTATTAGTATAGGTGATGTGATACATATAGAATTTAAAATAAGTTTCTTGTATACTTATTTAATTATTACGAAGGGTATATTCGAGTTTATATAAATCCCTTAAAAGTGAGTAAGGTGTAAGTTCAATCCTAAGTAAAAGAATGCTTATTGGTTTAGTATTTTAAGTGTGTAAATACTTATATACTACTATGAATGTGAACATTTGTGATTTTGGCTATCGCTAAGAGAGTTCGGCAACTATAGCTAGGGCATACTGGAAATTGATATATATTATATATATGGGTGTTGTTACAGTATATATATATATATATATATATATATATATATATATATATATATATATATATATGATTTGGTTAAAAATATATTGGTATGTGAAGGATATATTTATATATACATATATCTCTAATGCTATCTAGGGAGGTTGCGCGATGTGGGTGAATCCCCTGGCTTGCTGAGCAAGGAGAGTATATACCCGGGTCATATCGTCCCGCATATGGGTACGATAATGATTCCACTTTCAGGAGGGAATATGACAGCCTCCACTATTTAGTATTTCCTACCATGATCATGAGTAAGTCTGACTTGGTACCTGGGTTACGTTGAGCATACCCAGATGATGATAGCACATTGAGACTGCATCCTCGAGTTATAGCTTAGTGGGATGGTTATTATACTTATGATTGTAATATAAGTATAAATATACTTGTGTATAGTATATTGCTCGTATATGAAGATGAAAATTATATAACTTAGACTTGTGTAAAGTGTAAAATGAATAAGAGTTTATTCTTCTTTCAAACGATTTATATCCGTATTTATAAAGATGTGATTCGTATATCATAGTAAGAATTATATATACGGGACTTTATACACTAAAGTGAAAATAGTATTTTAAACTAGTGAAAGTTTTGGAAAATGAACGGTATATATATATATATATATATATATCACATTGATGATCAATCCAACTAAAGCTTAGGTGATAGCTTACGGTATAACATATATTATGCCTTACTGTATAACATATATTATGTCACGCAAGGTAGGTGATAGTTATGAGGACTTAGAGGATGGGTGAAAGAGATTAGTTAGGGAGGGTAGCTTAACTGGGTTGTTTAAAATGCATGCGATATGTGTGCACTATTGGAGGAGGGGTGAGGTGTATCTCATGAGAGTACGATACCAGTTTAAATATGAGAGATTTCATATTTTAAAAATATAGCATTTGATGCACTTGCTAAATATTTTCAAAATGAGCTCTGCCCGTTTCACTATTTCCCCCCCTCTTTCTATATATGTATATATATTAGGTGTCCAGACACAGGGATGCCTGGATGATGATTCTTTCGAGTTAGACGTTTGCTGCAGCAGCTTTGGATGCAAGAAGGTTTATTATAGACGCTTCTAGCCTTATGATCTAGATAGGAGGTACTGTAAAAACACTCGGGCTGATAGCCCTACTGTATTCATTTATTCGTTTACCGCATTTTATGTTGCGGCATTTCGATTTGGTTGTATTATGTTGTACCGAGAGTTCGGTTAACTTATTTCATTTGAGGCGTAATATATAATCTGTGTGATTATTTTCCTTGGTTGGTTTGATTAAAAAGATTAGTTAACAAAAATTTTAACACCAGCCTAATAAGTTATTAGTAATTAATTTGGTTTTTGACAGTGATGCTAAGAATGAACCATATGAGATTCCTGTTTTAATCTGGTAGGATTGATCACCCTGTATTTTATTTGGCGGGTGTCACAGATGGTATGAGAGTATCAGGTTCTAGTATCCTTAGAAATCTGTGCGGACGTACTATGCTTTCAGCGTTGCTTTCTATTTGATATAGAGCCTTATCATTAGGATTATTGATTCCAATTGTCAGATTTCGTTCTCCTGCTATTATGTGAGATTATAGTAAATATTTTACACGGTCGTATGAGATTCGTGTGCTAATCGATGAGGGGCAAGCAGGGAAGGCCGTTACGAGGGTAGTAGGAGGCGGGGCTTAGTTGGAGCGGTTAGTTAAAGTTGTAAATGATGGCCGTAGTTGAGGTCACTCCTTTTGTGGAATTTTCATGTATTGCTACAATGATTACTAGGGTATATTATCTATATTTATCCATGTACCGCTATAGTAGATAGTGGTACTAAACGTGAATTACCCAGTGATGTTAAATTGGGAAAAAGTCTGAAAGGTCTTTGATAAGAACCATACGTTGATGTTTAAGTTATGCGAAGGAAGTGTAGCATTATCCAATGAAAGTAGAAGGCTCAGAAGCTCTGGCTTATAGCAGGGTATAGAAATACCCAGATGTGAAAATTTGAGTTAAATTTTTTCACTAGTTAGAGCAATGTTGAAATGTTTGGAACGGTGGTCACCATATTTGGGGGAGCAGAATGTTTTGCCTATAAAGGAATCTTACGGATGGCTTTAACGGTGAGTTCCTTAAATTTATCATAAATGAAGAGAATGCAGTTTCTGAATTTTTCACATGAGGATCGATCAGGGGCTGATAGTGAACAAAGAGTTATATGGTTAAGTGAACTTGGTACCTGATGAGGTAGGTACAATGAAGAGGGAGTCCTTCAATGGAACCATAGGCTCACTAGTAAGTGTTGCTAACGATTATCGAGATTTTACTCATATTCCTTGTGTATACGATGGAAGTCTCGTTCCTCTTGTACAGGTAATATTAACTCTTCCATAAGTGTGGAGATGGATGATCTAAAGGATGTAGTCAAACGTAGAGGTTGAAAGTGTTTGTGTTTGTAAAACCCCACAAGTGGACATCCACCCGGGGATTCATTGAAACAGGGCTGTTGGGGCCATTAGCGTGTTTCCTTTTAGTCGTAGGAGCTAAGGGAACTACGAGGGCGATTGTCCGGATCGAGGCTATGGAGTCCAAGATGTTAATAACCTTAACATAGTCGGGGAGGCCAGAGATGGGGAATATGGTGATGTGGAGCATACAAACACACGCTTTGATCTTTCCCAGTAGGAGTTAAAGGACAAGATTAGGATGCCTAGATGGGGCATTGATTAAAGTAGTTTTTGGTTCGGTTAAGACAAGTGTACAATGTCTGGGAACCGTTTATAGTAGCCAGGGTGATTGGCAAAGTTTTCATTATGAGTTTCACCTCAGATGAATGAGGTATATTTTGTGTGGCAAGATTGAGCCACAGTATTTTGTTAGCCCTAGATTCGTGTGTGTGATTCGAGTTTAGTAGTAGTATCGATAATATTATAGAGTGTATATATATATATGTTTTTTCATGGTAGCGGGGTTCTAATTTTTCTCTTCGTTCGCTGTGGAATCGGGTGTTGTTATTTTGAGATTATATTTGGTTTACACTACTCGTCTTGTGTGTGTTATACGATAGTAGGCTAGTGATTGCAAGGCTATTGTCTCTGCGGTTCCAGGGTGGAACCTGTTGTTTTTGCGATATCTTACCTGGATAAGGGTTGAGCTCGCCTTTAGTATATGCTTAGATGGAACATCGATGAGTAGATGTTTCATTATCATGATGTTAGCATGTGGGGTCCTTATAGATGTGATTTAAGGAATGCATGATTAATTGTTAAGCTGTGAGTTTAAGCTCGTTGGTGTTCGCGCAAAGGACTTAGTGTTAGTACAAGCGCTTGTGGTAGGTATCCTTGACAAAAGTGGGATTTTTGACCATATTTTGTTGGTGGATGGGATAGGAATATCCCAGTTCCATATTTTAAGCTAATAGAACTCCACGACCGACAAGTTAAGTAGTAGTGTATCGGAGGGGTTCCTTATTTGGATTTCTCTTACGAGACACTCCACGCATGAACCTTAACAACATTGGGAGTGGAGAGATGTTATTGAGATGTTAGGATGTTGGTTTTGATGATAAATTAGCTGAGAGTCATGTGATGATTAGGGGCTAATGGAAATGAAACTGTTTTAGAAAAGCACTAAAATATTTCTCAGACCGTAAGTAAATGGGTGAGGTGAGGTTAAAAGAATCGATTTGAGTCTTATATCCATGTCGTGATTAGGAGGATAATTCAGAGGTAGAATGTTTTATGTGTGATGTTCACAACACTGTGCAGAGTATAGGCGCCCCTATTAGTTAGACTTTCCATTTCACCGATTATGTATCTTAGGCCATTATATCTTGATGACCGACGATGCTAGGTAGTAGTGTAATGAGAGGGTTCCTTGTTTTGATTTCGCTTTATGAGACGTCCCACGCATGAAACCGAGCGAATGTTGAAAGTTGAAAGTTGAGAAAGGTGTAGGACGTTAGGGATATAATTCGTATAGTACTCATTTACATGTGCAGGAAAACACATTGATCTTAGAGTTACCATAAAGTAAGGCCAGTGGGGCCAGTGGCGCTGATATAGGGAAATTATAATGAGTTAACCATGAGAAGATTGGTGGGTTAAACTTGATAAGGATTAAATATCCAAGTATAAGAAGAATTGAATCTCGAGTAATTCGGGTTAAGAGTACCCAAGTGTTAGCACCAAGGCGAGAAGAAAGTGAGGCCCATTTTTATAAAGAGTGTTATGTGTGTGACATTTACAATAATTGAGCTGATATGCACGGGTTATAGGGTGTATGCGCACCATGGTAAGTTGATTTTATATATCGTCCGAAATAGAGGGGGTGTAGTATATAAAGCTGAATAATATGTTTTGGGGAAGTTTTAAATGGAATTGGAACGTGTTGGATGGAATGTCATAGTAGGGATGCAATAATCAAATTATATAGGTGCAATAAGAGTTAGCACACCTGAGATAAGATGTAAGACTAACGGGAGTAGTCAAGCGCTAGTGTAGTTTTCCTTTTGGGGGGAATTCTAAGTTATGATGTAGACTAATGGACGCTTAGAGTGGCGGCTATTCGATGGGATCAATACGTTACAGCGGTGATTATAGGCTCATTTTATTTATATGCAATTATAGAAGTAGTAGGTGCAATTTGTCATTGTTAGAGTCAATATTACGACCGAGGTAGTGTTTTAGCATGTAGAGATTCAGTTAAGCTTGTTGTTAAGCTAGTGTGTTACAGTATAAGCTTTGAGATAGGTGGGTGTCATGAATAAGTATATGGTATAATACCGTTTCTTTAGTACCATTCAACTTCTGGGTACAGGTCATATTCGAATTTCCGGGATGAAATTCCTTTGTAGGGGGGGAGTACGTAATACCCCATACTTTTATATATATTTAAATTATATAAGTGGGCGTAATTTGGTAATTAGAGGAATTTCGATGAATAGTAGTTTGGGGATTTATGAGTGTTAGATAATTACCAATGTGTGTTACATTTACTTTGGGGACTAAGTAAGTGAGTCGGAATAATTTTATGTCATGTCGCTGTTGGGTTAAGTGACGAGTGATAGTTTACATTATAAAAAATGTGTGTTGAGAAACGTTGGGTCGGACTAGTGAATTTTAGTTAAGATATTCAGACGGATATTTCGAGTGCACGCTTGGTTTTAGAATGGCCGAGATAGTCAGAATAGAGTATCCAGGGGTAACGTTTAGGTTTCGGGGATTTTTGGACTAGTTCAGACTCGCATTTGAGTATACGAGTCAAAATTGGGTTTTATAAGAGATAGCCCTTATTTTTCTCTTAATAGGCACGCGAGAGAGAAAGAAAAGAGAGAAAAGAAAATGGAAAGAAAGGGAGAAGGAAAAGGGAGAAAATAAATGGGATTCCGGCCAAACTCCGTGGGATTCGACTCGAGATCTTCAGATTTTATCCACGAGGCAAGTGTTTACTTGCTTTATTCAATTGAGTGTGTATAGCTCATATTTTAATTGGTAAACTATATGATTTTTGGGGTGGAACCCTTGAAATAAATTTGGGAAATTTGATTTTGAGTTCACAAATTGATGTGGTGTCAATCTGTATGAATTCTAGTGTTAAAGCCATGTTAATGGTGTCTATATATGGTTAGAAATGGACGAATTGAGAAAGTTAGGTTTGATTAAGTTATGGGTTTAAATATTTGATTTTAATTAATGTGTTGGTTAAATCATTATGTGTATATGATTATTTTTTTAGTTGTTGAGGTGGAAATCATGGAATTTGAGTTGGGATTATGTTGGATTAAAGAGAAAATTGAAGAAGAAGGTGAATAGTAAGTCAACAAACTTGGCGAATCGATTCGGCCTAGAGGCGAATAGATTTGGACTAGAAGCGAATCGATTAACCAATTTCTCAAAAAATAAATTTCTTAGTTCTTTTCGATACGGTCGCGTGGGCGCCGTCCTGTATTTTTCTGATTTTTCTTAATTAATAATAATTTTTCTGTGAAAGGGTGTCTGAGATCGAAATCGTTAGTCAGAAATCAAACCTGATATTAGGAGAATTAAGACTAGAATTGTTTGGAGATAAATATTAGGGGTTCCTAAATAAAGTTTTAGGACTTATAAATGACTTGAGAAGATGCAAAAACATTGGGTTCGTAGAAATAAATCCGAGTTATATTTTAAACGAATGTTTAGGATGAGTAACATTCAAGAGAAGTCTCGGCAAGTGTGTTTATATATTTATCCATAAAGAATAAATACGGGTCGATTACATTTGAGTGAATCCTAGGATGCGAGTAGGATGGAGTTTAGGATATCGGCTAGAGAGGATTAAGCTATTATCCGGTATGTCTTTATTGACGACTATTCGTATAGCTAATGTGATACCTATGGAATTTAAAATAAGTTTCATGTATACTTATTTAATTACTGCGAAGGGTATATTCGAGTTTATATAAAATCCTTAAAAGTGAGTAAGGTGTAAGTTCAATCTTAATTAAAATAATGCTTATAGATTTAGTATTTTAAGTGTGTAAGTACTTATATATTATTACAAATGTGAACATTCGGGATTTTGGCTATCGGTAAGAGAGTTCTGCAATTCTAGTCGGGGCATACTGGAAAGTGATATATTATATATACGGGTGTTGCTACAGTATATATATATGATTTGGTTATAAATATATTGGTATGTGAACGATATATTTATATATACATATATATCTAGTGCTATCCAGGGAGGTTGCGCGATGTGGGTGAATCCCCTGGCTTGCTGAGCAGGGAGAGTATATCCCCGGGTCATATCGTCCCGTATATGGGTGCGATAATGATTCCACTTTCAGGAGGGAATATGATCGCCTCCACCATTTAGTATTTCCTACCATGATCATGAGTAAGTCTGACTTGGTACCTTGGTTATGTTGAGCATACCCGAGTTATAGATTGATGGGACGGTTATTATACTTATGATTGTAATATAGGAATAAATATACTTGTTGTGTATAGTATATTGCTGGTATATGAAGATGAGATATCATATAACTTAGACTTGTGTAAAGTGTAAAATGAATAAGAGTTTATTCTTCTTACGGGAGATTTATATCCGTATTTATAAAGATGGGATTCGTATATCAAAGTAAGAATTATATATACGTGACTTTATACACTAAAGAGAAAATGGTATTTTAAACTGGTGAAATTTTTGGAAAATTAACGGTGTGTATATATATATATATATCATGTTATGATCATACCAACTAAAGCTTAGGTGACAACTTACGATATAACATATATTATATCACGTAGGGTAGGTGATAGTTATGAGGGCTTAGAGGATGGGTGAAAGAGATTAGTTAGGCAGGGTAGCTTAATGGGCTGTTTAAAATGTATGGGATAGGTGTGCACTATTAGAGGAGGGGTAAGGTGTATCTCATGAGAGTGCGATAACAGTTTAAATATGAGAGTTTTCGTATTTTAAAAATATAACATTTGATGCACTTGCTAAATATTTTCAAAACCCGGGCTCTGACCCGTTTCTCTATTTTCCCTATCTTTCTATATATGTATAAATATTAGGTGTCCAGACATAGGGATGCCTGGATGATGATTCTTTCGAGTTAGACGTTTGCTGCAGTAGCTATGGATGCAAGCAGATTTATTTTTGATGCCTCTATCCTTGTGATCTAGATAGGAAGTACTGTAGAAACACTCGGGCTGATAGCCCAACTGTATTCATTTATTCTTTTATCGCATTTTAGGTTGCGGCATGTCGATTTGGTTGTATTATGTTGTACCGAGAGTTCGGTTACCTTATTTCAATTCAGTTGTGGTGTATAAACTGTGTGATTATTTTACTTGGTTGGTTTCATTAAAAAGATTAGTTAAATAAAATTTTGACGACAACCTAATAAGTTATTAGTAATTAAATTGGTTTTCGACTGTGATGCTAAGAATGAACCATATGAGATTCTTGTTTTAATCTAGTATAGGATTGATCAACAGGTATTTTATTAGGCGGGGTATCACAGAAGTATAAATGATAAACATGCACGTTGAAAAAAATATAAAATAAAAATTAACCTAATATATTCACGTTATTTCGGGAAAAGAAATAAATAGATTTACATAATTTTGTTTCAAACTCCGAAACATATATGCACGAATAAATATCATAGAACAAAAATTTGGACCTCTCCAACCATGGGTACTAGGCAATTGCCTAGGTTGTCCCAGGACTGAATGGGATTGTAGGATATCTTACATTGTTTTCAATTCTATTAATTTAGCATCACTTCCAATTTTCCTCTCCCTATGGCAGAATATTTTTTGTAATTCTAAAATAGGTCATTTAACCTAATATTGTCCTAACAATGAGAATTCTGATTTTCTTAATAAATAAATAATGAATTTAATATTGCTTCTATCTTTCATTTGCGGTTGAGAAAAATGGATTTTATACATTAGGAAGTAAGGAATTACATGTCTGAAATAACAAAACAAACCCTATATATTATTCATGGATTTTTTTATATAGTTGAAAATAAATAAATTAAACAACAACCAAAAAGTAACAAATACAAAGACTAAAAAAAGAATTAATATTTTTCGCACTTGTAAAACTGATGGTTTATATTCGCCGAAATAAATCAAATCATAACATATATGCTTATACCATTTTGTCCTTTTTAGTGCACAAGCCGACGCAATCCAAATTTGGGATTACAGTCTTGTATTAAAGTAGTATATTTTATTTTGGGTCATTCTTGCTGTAATTTTAAGGACTTATTGGGCCTCATTATAAATTTACATATAAAAAAATTTACAACAATCACATAAATACTATTGATGAAAATTCCAAACTAAGTACACAACACAAAATAGTAAGTTAATTAAGTATCAAAACTATCAGACCCCAAGATAAAAAAATATTCATTCTCCATGTATCGTCACTCGAATTCTTCAAAAGCAATAGAATTTCTATGTTGTGTTTTCTCAAATAAGGGACAGAGAGTTTGAGACTCCAAATCATTCACATAACAATGTTTACTTATTTATAGAATGTAAGAAACCCTTTCCTAAGAGACACATTTTCATCAATAGTTGTGTCTTATCTAAATGCTTACGACCTTTTTTGAGCAGTCACGACCCTTACAAACAATTACCATCTTTTCCAAAGAACAAAACATTTCACCAAAGATGTATCTATTCAAAATACTATAAATCAATATTAAATCTAATTTTTAATCAATTGAAATTATTAAAATATTTTAAGATCTTTAAAAAAGTTAGAAATTTATAGAGTTGCCAATGATTTTTTGACAATATTATCAATACACTTAGACTAGTTTTGGTCCTACAATATTGTAGATATTTGATAAAGAATGCTAGAGAGGTATGGAACCATATAAAATATCCAAAACGTTCTAGATTCTTTAAGAGTTCTATAAATGATGTAGGAATATTTTAGAAGGTTAATCACATGCCTTCAGATTTTTCCATCTCCACCATCCATGCAGGATGTGGGGTGTTTATATAAAGGGGATAACTTGTAAAAAATTAAGTGAGTGGAGATTTACAATGAATTACTTATGAAGTCTAGTATTTCTTTCTTTCTTTAATTGTCTCCCCTCTTTGTTGATTTTGATCCTTAATTGTTACAATGGAAATCTTTCTTAATCATTAGTATTTGAAGAGAAAAGTGTAACGTGGGTGTTAGCTAATGGATATCCCAATGAAAATAACTATCAATCCGTATACATGGTTTAAGAGGTATTTACATATGTTTGATACTTTCTTTGACATTTATTATATCTTTTGATTATCTAGTAACAATATTCACACATATTTTGATATTAATATCTGGACTTAACTAGTCATATAACCGAGAATTTAATTGTGATGAAAAAATATTATTGTGTAATTATGAAATTTATTATGGACGACACTCATTTTTTGTTTTTGTTTTAAATTTATATATCCCACTTCCGTATTCAACTGACTTTAGAGAAAATTTTAAGATTCTAGGGGAATTTACTTATGTTCTTTATAATTCACAACCATTCATGCTCATCATAGTTTCTAATAACTAAAAATGATCTTTTTTATGGGAACGTGTATATTTTTAAGGCCTTTGATTAGAAAAATGGCAAAACAATTACCACATATTGGTTTGGTAGTGTTTTTTCTCATAATACAGTAGATCTTTGTCCTAGTTGATAATTGTCTTGTCCGTTTCAATGTTACTTATATTAGATGTATAATATGAATTTCATTAAAAAGGTAGTAATGAAAATATTTATTTGGACATACTTTAAATGACTTGTGAAGTGTGATTGAATATTTATTTCATGAGGAGTTTGAATAGTTGGCCTACTTTGAGAATCTTAGGGCTTTTGGTGTTTTTTTGTATATTTTTTTACACATTAGAATAGATATTAGTATTAGTGGGTTCATATACATTAATCAACTGAATCCTTTGCTTGCTCTTAGCCTCCTCATAGTTCTTTTTTAGTTATCCAATATTCTAGTGTACTTAGTCACCTTCAAACAATGTTCTTTGTAGAAATCGTTAAAAATCCATCCATTTAGGATATTCAAAGGATTGTTTAACACTGAGGCATAGATATTTTCTCACAACTCAATCTTATCCTTTATCTCCTTGAGAGATTTATGTCAATTCGCATGTAACCAGGGTATATAATCATTTAAGTGAATGTCTCATGTGGATTATGTTCAAATATGTATTATTTATTTTTCTAAAATGGGGAAGGGATTATTAAGGGTTAATTTGGGAATCCTTAAAATTTTGGACTTTTGAATATGAAGTTACGAATTTTTTTGGGGGGGGTGGGGGGGTGGGGGGATCTATGAAATTTTTGGCAGTAGATAGGATTGAATTGACAATATATATTTGGGCATGCCACTAGATGTCTCGAAAAATAATCATAGGGCGATGCATTTGCCACCGAGTGTCTTGAAAAATAGGCAAAGAGCATCACATCATTAACCGAGTGCAATGAGAAATGGGAAAACGTTTCTGTAATAATATAGATGGTTCTAGGTAAAGAAGCTAGTCGAGACAATGGACTTGGGTTAGGAACTTGGAACGTATGGCCGATGACGAGGAATAGGATGGAACTAGTTGATACCATGATAAGAAGAAAACTTAACACAACTCGTTTATAATAAACAAAGTGGGCTTATGAGAAAATTAGAAAAATAAAAAATAGAGGGTTCAAATTATATTATACAGAAAAATATGGGACTAGGAACAAAATCAAGATAATATTATATCATAATTTTAAGAATGATAGTGTAACCATTATTAGGAGAGATGATAGACTTATACTTATAAAATGAGTATTAGGTGAAAATATAATTATTAGTGTTGTGATTATGGACCCCAAGTAAGATTAAATAGGCATACTAAAGTGTAATTTTTGAAACAAATGGATGAACTAATTCAAGAAATATCTATAGGCAAGAAATTATTTATACGGAGAGATTTAAATGACCACATAGGAGAAGATTGTGTAGGATATGAGATGGTTCATGAAGGATATTGTTTTAAGGATAGGAATGATGGTGGGGATTCTATCATAGATTTTAAGATGGATTATGATTTTTTACTAGTAAATATATGTATTAAAAATAAGCTTGGACACTTAATCACTTATAAAAGTGGAACAAAAGGATATGGACTAAAGGATATGGATCAGCTTTTCAAAAGACACCAAGTATGTACTAAAGGATATGGAGCGTTATGGACCAATTAAGTATATATTAATTACATACTAAGCTTTTCAAAAGACACATGGAAAGGTTTTAGAGATAACCAAACCAAATATTGATCGATTAAGTAACCAGATGTAAAAAAAATTATCATAGAACTAACTATATGTGTAAGCTTCATTTAACTAAAAGGCATCTTTAAGTTCAAGAAGAAAATATATGAAACTAGATAAAATTAAACCCTTCTTCTCTGAAAAATACACCTTCGTCCCTGTTGAAACGGACATGCATTAAAAATTATCAACACAACTAAGCGTCATTATTGTGAAGAACGATTTCTGCCTGTTCATTAATCAACACATGCTCATTATACTTGTTTATCATGTTCATTAATCAACACATGTGAAGAACGAAGAATCTACACAAATGTAACTATAAACATATATGCAGAAAAAGAAACACCATGACGCATGAAAAAGAAACACCTAGATGAATTTGCTATTAGGAATAATAGTTATATCAAGAGGCATTATACTCAAAGAATCTACACAAATGTAACTATAAACATATATGCAATAAAAGCGAAGTTTATCAAATTTAACTTACTTTTGATAGTAATGCATCACCCATCCCGTTCTATAGACACCCAAAAGAAGTAACACATCACACCTTAATTTGAACCAAAAATTGGGTATTGAAACCAAACAAAAAAATCGAGTCCATGAACTATGAAATCTCCCACGATGAAAAAAAGTAACTAGAATAGGAAAATATTATGGTTATTCCTTTGTATATTTTCACATAGTTTGATGAGAACTTATTCAACTCCAAAAGTTTGAACCCAAAAGCATACAAAACGAGGGCATCGTGAAGACAGACATGTCGATATATAGAGAGATAGTTGAGTATACATGATTCTATAAATATGTTCAAAACAAAATAAAGCAACAATTTGGATACATGAACTATCAAATATAAACAACATAGAGAGATCTTAAAACTTAATGCCCATTTTTTAACCTCTAACAATCTAAAAGCAAGAACCATGATTTAATTCTAATGAGTAGTTAACTATCAAACTATCCATTTTAAGTAACACACTGGCATATAAAGATACTTAAAATTCTCTAAATTACTTAGTTAACCAATCATTGAGTTTTAAGTATATACAAAATTGTGAATTAATCAAAGATCACGAGTCTAAATACAAATTTGGGACCAATAAAAAATTGACTACAGAAATACTCCCGAATATAATATGTGTACTTATGAGAACATTCCTTTTTCGTTAAAAAAAACTTTTGAAAGATTTAACAAACAAATTTCACATCCAAATGAAAAATGAGCATCCAAATTAAATTACTAACCAACACCCATAGTAACACAATAGACAGTGCTAAAACCTTGGTATTCTAGTTTCACATACTCATGATATCAAATTATCCAAAAATAATTTGAGAGATATAGACACCTTGTATCTTCCTTGTTGGGCTATTGTTGAATGCTCTATTTAGAATCATCAACCTCAGGGAATGGGATAATAGAGTACCTGTAAAATAAAAATAAGTGATTATATTATACCATTAATAACCTTAAAATCCAAGTTCAAACACAAAAACAAGCCTCAAAAAGGAAGAGTTTATACCATAATGATGGCTTGAGCAGTGGGAGAGGAGAGAGTATCTGCAAAACTTATACGCAAATAATAATAGATAAAATAGATGTGAATCTAAATATGAAATGCAGACCCAAAAATCCTATAGGGAGGACTGTATATACAAGGTTGAAGAGAGTTTGAGGCTTGAACGGGTGAAGGAATGGATTCTAAATAGAGCATTCAATAATAGCCCATATAGCTGTTGGGATCTCTTCACCCATCTACGGATGTCAACACTCCCCTTCCTAGAATTTCCTTGTCCTTTTTATTTTTTAATACACATAATTTCCTTTT
This sequence comes from Sambucus nigra, assembly GCA_949130495.1. Classification (NCBI taxonomy): domain Eukaryota; kingdom Viridiplantae; phylum Streptophyta; class Magnoliopsida; order Dipsacales; family Adoxaceae; genus Sambucus; species Sambucus nigra. The sequence continues at coordinate 11,207,778 of OX422212.1, read as the reverse complement.
TTTATTTACAAAGAATCTGTGTTTTTTAATTCCCTGTTTAAAAAATATAAATTCTCCATATTAACACCCCTATTTTATTCATTGTTTGTAATTAGATTCAGGTTTTTTATTAGTTTTCCCCCTTTTCCATGAACATAGAGATTCTAAAAAACAGAGAGCATTGTGATTTTTGGTATAAAACACTCGATAGAACACAAAGAATCTCCCATTTTTGTATTGATCTGTATTCAGTTTTTCCTCTAGATTTGTTGTGTGTGATTTTTATTGTTCTTTACAACTATAATATAAATTAAATTAATTCAATAAAATAGAGAGGGAGTGAGCTAAAAGAGGGTTTGAGAAAAGTATTTCTTTAATATTGACTGGCTTTTCCTTTTCTCTTCCATGTGTCCTGTTTTTAAGGATACCCTCTCTTTGGTCCGTTAAATACACCCGTGGGAGATCCCTCCCCTATATAGGCTGGATGAACTATGGACTACTTCATGATCAATTAGGTGCGGACCAATTTTTTTAAGAATACTAAAAAAAAAAATTGAGCTGATTTTTAGGGTATTTTAACATTTTATTCCACCTTAAAACATGTTTGTATATGCACGTGTATTTAAAAATACTTGAACATGCTTGAACATTCTTGAACATTTATGTTTGCATGTGTGCGTGCGCATGCGCATGTGCATGTCTTTGTTTGTGCATGCATCAATATGTATGTAGATGTATATATGTGTATGTGTAAGTTTGTGTGTGTGTGTGTGTGTGTGTGTGTATTTGTGTGATGTGCATATTTATTTGTTCAATCGCACGCATGTGAATATATGTATATAACTCAAATATGGATTATGTCATCTATGTTCAAGTTATCTGGTAATTGGCAAGAATAATTAATAATTTCGGGCAGGAGCTTGTGTATGTTTATTGGCTCAAGTGAAGCGATGTTCCCTTTCTATAAACTTAATCATGTCATTAGTAAATTTATTCATGCCATTATATGAATATGTGAAATAAGTCACTAACATAATTATCGGTTATACATTTAGCATTCCTTTATCAGTCTTCATTTATTTTGGGGGTTTGATATATCATACCTAGAGCTAGGGAAAAGTTTATTAAATGATCAAATATGTTAGGTTCGCGATTAAAACGTTGTGAAAACACTTGGATATCGTGTTAGTGTCTTAGTTCCACTTATAAAAGGCAATAGAAAACATTATAGGTGATAAAATCATCGATTATTGACTGAAAATAATATTGTTTTCTCACACTAAGGGGTATTCCTACATGTGCATGCATACATGTTTTTTACCATTCTTGATAGCTCTCTCTTTCCTTCTCCTGTTTAACTCCTAGGTATATAATATTTGAGTATAAAGTTGTATTGCAGGTACCTCTCGTCAAATTTCTTCCGAGGATCGATTCCCCAAAGCCTTAGAAAACTAATATATTTGCGGAGGCTGTAAGATCTCAAAACCATCATACGCTTGTTTGATTCAGTGTAAAATATTTTCTTTGGGGTGATGAGTAAGATGATGAAAAGTGTTTTGACATATTCGGACTTAAAATATGTCGTAACTTATTCCAAAGTCACGTTATAACAGCATCCATGTTTTTCATCATATCACTTTCTCACTTAGATCAAATATACTACACCCAAACCAAATAATGCTTAGGAAATGAATGCTAATTTATGTGAGGGTTTTTGCAGATTTCTCAACAGTATCTCTTTAAGTGGAACGGTTCCAAGTATTCTTGGACGAAGAATGGAGAATAAAATGACATTTAAGTATGTTCACTCTGAATTATTTATACCCAGATATTATAATGTTGTTAATTGTTGAAATGTTTTAGTTAGGATGGGAGAAATTTAGCTACTATTATATTTTAAAGGTTTAGTTAATTACAACTAATAATGGTGAATGTCTCCCATTTATTTGTCTTGAATTGCTAGATGCTAAATTGTCCCCCTTTACTAAATACTTGTGTCTTGAATGAATTAAAAGCACTATTCCTCCTGGGATGTCCCAAATTAGCTGCCTTTTTTGGAAAAAAGGAGAGAACCAAGACAAACTAACATCAATAAGAAAATGACAATACATCCTGATGAGGTAAAATCTCCACAAAGATTGGAATATAACCAATCCAGGTAGAGAGGTCTCTCCCACCGATCATGGCACTAAATTTGTAGAAATTAAGCCAGAATTTGTTCTCATTATTCCCACCAAACTCGAGTCGAGCGCATTGGGATATGTAAAGTATGTTTAGCATATTGGTCCAATAAATGGGTTGGCCTATTGCCCTGCATTTCATTAAACGAAACTCTATTTGATGCCCTCTCTGCAATTTCTCATTTACCGTCTCTTTGTGATTTCAGTTCGTTCCCTAGTCCTCCCCATCCCTTATATGTCTATAGAATATATTCTTAAAATTCCTTAAAGAATAAAATTTGGGAAACCACTAATTGCAAATTTACCGCCACCCAAGCTGCTTCTGATTCGGCATTATCCACTTTCGAAGGTTACTATATATGAAGAGATAGACCTGCCAGAAGAACACAAGTTGTTGCTTATAATCATAACCATCTTGCACTCAGAGACGAAACCACCTCATGTCTACATGGGTCCTCGCCCCCCTCAACAATTTTGAAATATCTAGTATATATATGTTGTGCGTTAAGCTTTTTTTAATAGCTTAAATGTGCTTTCTCCAAGCCACGATAGTATTGTTTCTTCATATGATGTGGAACGCATTCATACTATGAAACCACCTGTTTCCTTCAGTTAAATTTTATGTACTTTTGTCTATTTAGAACTTAGATAGCATGTGCTTTATTTATTTTTCAAAAAAATATCTGATTTTTTACCGTTTCTTGTTGAAAACTTATTATTCTTTTCAAAGTGCCGTATTTCCTTGTCTTCCATCAGCGGGTTAATGACTAGAATCCATTTTCTTTGATGAGAAAATTGAAGATATGAGAACAAGATCCATTCTCTTGGATTTTTTAGTCAAGGGGATTTTTAACAAATGCATTTTATCAAGTATGTGTGGTGTAAAAAATGCTTAAAGTAATGCAATTTGGGGAAAAAAGGGGTTATTTTCATGCGTGCTCTTCGTGGTCTGTTGGTTTTCCTGTTCTCGTTCATCTATCGCCCCCAAATTTAGTTTCTCACCATTTCCCATCCTCCACCTTGTGCCTCTCTCTTTCACTCCCCTAGCTTCCAAAATGGTTCTTCAAACAGACGAGGCATTGCCCGACCTTTTCCTCCCAAAACGAACATTAAGGAAAGTAAATACCTTTTAAAATTTTGGAAACAAAGAGTTTGGGTTCGTAAGTACCCCCATCCTTATTTTGTGAGAATCGCTAGGTCAAAAGCATTAAGGTCTCTCCCCCCCTCCCCTCTGATTTTTAGGTTTACACAGTTGCTCCAACTCATCCAACGCAACCTTTTTTTCTTTCTCCTATTGGCCCAAAAAAAGTTGCATATTAGTGATTTGAGATCCTCACGCACATATCCAAACTTTAAAACAACTCACGGCATAACTATGACACATTTGTACATCGACTTTAATAAGAGCCTATTTTCTTGGTTTGGATAGCAAAGCTTATTTCCACCTTAGGAGACTCTTCCACAGTTGCTCCCTCAACCCCCCAAATGACTTGAGAGGACAAGGTCAAATAAGGTTTACCACGTGATCCTACATCGCATAATTATATATTTATATCTAGTAAACAGGTGCCCTATCCTACCGATAAAATGGATAAATTCTTATTTCAAATTCTCTCTGTCTCGAATTATGACTCATAATTTTCCATTGATTATTGTAAAATTCAAATTTGTTTAAAAAGTGTCATTTAAACTTATACTTGACATGTTTCATACGTAGGATCCTTACCTTGGTTATTTTCAGTTTTACAGATAATTTACGACTTTGTGGTCTATATGGATTAACAAATTGTGTGAAGCACCTTTCTGCTGTTGCCAAAATCTGCATTGCACTGGGAGCATGTGCCGTGTTCGTGATGGTCCTGATTTGATCTACCTTCAGAGAAGGAGGGTTCAAGCTTCATAATTATGGGCAAATTCTACTCGAAACGTTGAATTAAGTCGATATGATTCATAGAAACTTATGTGAAAAAACCCAATAGTTTATCAACATGTTTTTTACTGCATAATCGAATGTTGGTTTATCTATCTACATTTCAAATGTAGGAATTATAGTTAAACATTTCAAATGTTGGAGAAATCGTTTTCCTTATGTATTTCTAAGATATAAACGATTCTTGGAGTTGGGCCTTGACTGTATATGTATGTGTTTTTCCCCCTTCTTAAAATTGTTACCAACCAAGCACCAAGTTTAAAACACGCAAAAACTGTTTTATAAAATTATGTTCAAAAACAATTTTTAAACCATATTTTCTATAAACACAGAGAGAAGCACACCATTCCTGCATATGTAAGATTTTAAAAACAAACAATGATTATATAATTATATGGATATTATGCTCATTTTATCTTTCTTTTCAAGTCAATTTTCTCTAACTAGGACAATGAGCTTATTGTTTATTAAGTTATGGTGAATACATTATTTTATTTTCTAAATATTAATGATGTTTGAACTGCACTAATAATTATAAGATAGAAAATTGCTTTTCATATGTATCAAAGTTCTTGCTTAGCATTCACCTATTTTTCAATCCAAAACTTGGATACAAAATCAATTATTTAGTCTGACACATGTTTAGCAACCAACCCGCTGAAAACATGTATTTTCATATAAAAGTTGTTGCCACATCAAGTAGACAGTTTATATTTTTTTTAAACTATAATACATCAATAATCTTTTATTTTAGATGATACAATTTTACATAAAAAATTTGATTTCACCCCAAATCATTAAAATATGTGTTATAGGCCCCATATGAATAAATTTTCCTAACTAAATCCTATTGAATAGGTCATGTTCCTAAATTGTTGGGACTTATTTTTTCAATATTTTACCCTTTTAAAATCAACCATTTGTAACTTTCTAGGAGAAGTTAGATAAGTAGTTGATTTTTTTTTCATTTTCAAATTATCATCACTTTTGATTGACAAATCCATTTTTCGCAAAATTACAGTTTTTAAAATCACATTGCTGAGATCTATCAAACAAGATCCACGAAGACTATAAAATTTCAAAAAAAAAAAAATTACAGAAACAATAAATTTTACTATATGCACCAGAAAATGAAATAGTTTTAGGGTGCTTCTACAGAGACTCAAAATCGCGACTCGCTAACATGATGTGTTGCAACTGGCTAGTGTCGTTAGTGCGGACTCACGTTCATAAATAATCAACCAATGACGGCACGCCATGTCAGCGAGAGCCCAATTTTGAGTCCCAATCAAGAGTCACCCTAGAATTTTTGATAGTTTTATATCTATTATATTTTCAATGACAATAAAATGTATTGTGTTATCATTACACAGATAGTAAAATTTACTATGTTCTCAAGAAAATTTTATCCATATATTTATCAAACAAGATCCACGAAGTACATAATATTTCAATGAAAAAAATTATACATACAATAATTTTTACTATGTACACCTTTAAAATAGAATTAATTAATGGTTGAATAGTCAACAAGACTTAATTAAAAAAAATCTCAAAATAGAAATTACACATAATAATACATAGTGATTGGGTTGTCACATATTTGTTGCTATTATTAAGCAATAATAGAAACAAATTGGTTAAATAAATGGGGCAAAAAATCTATAAATCCATATATATATTGAAAAAAAAACAATCTTTAGTTCAACTTATTTAATCGCTTTAACATCCATTTATCCAATATTCTCTAATTTTTAATGGTTCGCGCCAACGACACCCAATTGTTACACCCCGCCTAAAATAATAATGGTTGGCCAGCCCTATACTATATTAAATCCGGAGTTTCAGATGGTCCAGTCTCAACATCAACTGTCGGTACTATAATCTAGGACTAACTACCCGATATCATCTAGGCGAGATGTTAAAATTAAATAAAATGTGCAACAGATAACCAACTAACACTACTAAAAAAATGAAAGATGCATGAAAGAACTAAAATAAATGAAATGCTAGAATAAAAATGAAATAAATAACTACCACAGAATATACTACAAAAAGTAGACCTGAATAAGTTGTCGGGTCACAGCAAATACAATAACTAGAATGGAATAAATATAAACATCTATAAATATCCCTTGGGTACAAACCCGATATAAAATGGATCCTACCTAGATTTTTAAAAGTAGGAAGCGACTACCATCAAAGTCCCGCAACAGTCTGCACCTGTCACGGCTCCCAAGACTCTGGATAGAAGGTCATCCGGCATCCATGCGGTAGGACACCTGTAGTAATTTATATATATACAAGCCGGAGAGAAAAGTAAATGGGTCAGAGCCTGAGTTGTGAAAAATATTTAGCAAGTGTGTTAACCGTGCATAATAAATATCGGTGCACTTATTTCATAATTAAAGTGGAATCGCACTCTCGTGGAACCCCAACTCACCTCTCATCTAAAGGCGCGCACCTATTCGCGTCTTCAAATTTTAGTTAAATTACCCCCATTTTATTAGGACAACCTAACTTATCATAGGCCTAGCCTATACCCATGAGATCTACCTTCCTAACTTAACCCAAGAATCCACCCCTTTTTCTAATCACAATTAAGTATTTATTTTCAATCATATGTGCCTTATTAGGCTTAGTGGATTCCGGTTTATACTTTAACCAATTATAATTTAACAAGTTACCCAATATGCATTTGGGTTGAAACATATGATTTAATTTCTAATTAATAAGCAGGAAAAATTATTATTGACACAACTTCCCTCCAATTTCAACGTTGCGCTGCGTTTCGTGCGTGGGGTGTCTCGCAAAGCGAAATCCAAACAAGGAACCACCCCGTTACACTACTCCTTGTCAACGTCGATCCTGGAGAGATCCATTTTGCCACCCCGTTACACTACTCTTTGACAATGTCGATCATAGAGATCCATAATGCCGTACATACCATAATTGGCAGAACTTTTCTCCAATCTCAACACTTCACTGGGTTTCATGCTTGGGGTGTCTCACAAAGCGAAATCCAAACAAGGAACCACCTCGTTACACTACTCCTGGACAATGTCGATCCTAGAGATCCATAATTCCATATGTACAATATAATACTACCACTACTACTAAAACTCCAATAATATCCTTGGGATGATGTAACCGTAATATTTCTTAAATGCGAAACATCAACCCCCATCAATCGAGTACCCCATAATCATCCAAGATGTACTCTACAAAGATTCTATATCCTTTCATCTATAGGATATATAAATATATATATATATATATATATATATATATATATATGTATAGGTATTTTATGCTCACCATATATATACATATACCAATCATCCATACCCATGACAAAGTGTACGTATCATATCTGATGTACAGTGGACATGCACATAATCCACCCGGCTATATATATCGCCGATAAAACTGCATCAATGCTATCATCTTCCCAGTGCCCGGCTCACGTAGCAACTGGAGACCACCTGGTGGGGATCAACGACACCCACCTCATGATAACTCACACACACGACGTCCTGGGAAGCGGTCATAGCTCCAACTGGCAATGAGACGAAACATACCCACCACGTCTCATCCCAAAAATATATCTATCGTATAATAACACACCGGACGACTACGATCTGGGGAATATCCACACCCTGCTCTATATGCCAGGATGCTCACCCTCTGCGCGGAAACTTCCCAATGATAGCATGAGCGGGGTATGCTTAACCTCATAAGTATATATATCGCTCACATGCGCAATATACATGCATCCATATGATCCCATCATATGATCAAATAGCACACCATCATATACGGTTTAAATATCCATACCATGTATATCCAAAACTTAAATATATCCATGTATTCATATTTAAATATAGATATATGTATATATATTCACACATCGCAACATCATTATATATACAAATAATTCTCGTTCATATGTATAAGATATATAAACCCGACTATAAGTATACATAATCCTCAATATACAAGCCGTCACCACAATTTCCTTTAAATTTATATTGATATGTGAATGCAATCCCTCACTTGAAACATATTCAATCATTTTTCCTATGATGAATAGTCTCCCAAAACCATATGTATATATCTATAGCTATATATTCAACATTAGGGTTATCACCCAAGAGTTTGTGTAGGAATCCATCATTACACATTTCATCCATATTCAAAAGTACATAGTTTCCTTTAGTACTATTTAACCATAGGCACATACATGACTTAATAGTCTAAAACCTCAAATTATTCCAACCTCGTTTCAAGTATTGGAATCTCAATGGTCATACACACACAATTACGTGTAAACTATCCTAACTAGAATTTATGCTACCGCTTATTCTAGTCGATAGTACGATCCCAAGCCGTTCCCAATTTTACCTATGGTTCAATTAATTCTCAGGGACCCTTACTCCTATTGATTTATCAATTGTTCCTTAGTCTAAACATTTCTAAGGATATGAGATCCCTCACTCTTTAAGCGTATGCGACCACTCTCTTCCATTTGGCCCCAAATTGTATCTTAACAATATCCTATCCTTATAAGGATTTGACATAAAGGTCGGCCTAGAAATTTCATAACATACATGGATGTTTCTTATCCAATTATTCCAAGAAGTCCCCACTATCATATACTAAGTGAGAGACCCCCTATAAGTCACTAAAAGATATCTCTTACTTCATAAGAGAAAGCCCCAAATCAATAAACCTAACCAAAAAGGGTTTGAATTCGCTAAAGAGAAAATTCCACAAAATGCACTGTTTCCGAATCGATTTGGCCTCTCCGAATCGATTCGTCCCAACAGCGAATCGATTCGGCCCATCCGAATCGATTCGGTCCAAGGGACCTGAGATTCTGCAACCCTCTGAATCGATTCTCTAGGGGTGAATCGATTCAGTACTAAAGACCTGAGGCTTCTGCAGCCTGGCGAATCGATTTCGTAGGGGCGAATCGATTCGGCCAGTTCAGAAAGTCACGAAAATGGCTGTTTTTCTATAACCCAAAATTCCCCAAAATTCGATTTATACTACTTCCAACCCTTAATCTTCAATCCCAACATAATTTCCAACATCAAAACACATCCTAAATTTAACCTCATCAATTTATATCCCTTAAACCCAATTAAAATCTTCAATTTCAAGATTTGTACCAAAACCCAAAAACCATTTCTTTAACCCACAAATTATGAAATAAAATACACAAATGACTTATTTAGAAAGATTAACCACTTGCCTCAAATTTGTAGAGGTTGGATCGTCCTCAATGTCGCGATTTGGCCGGAAATCTCCAAGCTTTTCTCCCTCTCTCCTTTCCTTTCTTCTTCTTTCTCTTTTCTTTCTCTTTCTCTCTTTTCTCAAATGAGAAGGCTTCATCCGTAAGCCTTAAATCCTTTAAAACAATAAACCCAATTTTAAATGTTAATACACACTTTAAATGACTCGTTTACTCCAATTCGAGTCAACTGACTTAAAAATATTCCGGAGTCGAAACAAAACTCAATGATAGTCATTTTGACTATCTCGACCCTTCCGAGATCAATACTACCCTCAAAATCATCATACGGAATACTTTAAAATATTCTCTATTTTTGGGCCTCAATTCCCAAATTTTAAAATTCTTCAATTCAATTAAATTCTATTTTCCCAAAATTTAATTTCTCTGTCTCCAAAAATCGTGGGGTGTTACACCAATTCCCCCCTTACAAAAATTTCGTCCGCGAAATTTAAAATACACATAGGACCTCAATATCATCTAGTCCTAACATCAACTCTTAGGATCACTATACCGATCCTTCCTGGTTCTCACATCGAACCATAACGATTTTTAAAACAAATAACTACCCCGGGGCGCCCATACACCCCGTATCCGAGTTTCCACTCATAGAATTATAATCAGGCTCCATTAGCCTCCAATTGTAACATAACCCTCGGCATTATAATCTATAACAACATACTAAATATATATAAGTTCAAAAATTCCCAATGGTTGAACTCTCCTCAATTCCTGAAACTAGCTACCTTCGTGCGGGGGAGGTCTCGCAAGATAAATCCAAACAAGGAACCCTCCCAATACACTACTGTGTAGCTAGGTCAGGAATTGAGATTAGTTGAACCAGGCCTAAAGTTTTATAAAAAGATTTTCATATTTTAGATACTTCCCGAGGGCCTATACAACAATACGATATAATTTATATTCCGTGTCTTTCGACACGCCAAGCAAACACCTTATGTTTAGAACACAAGGCCTCAACAAATACAACACTTCTAACCACTACCTAGTTCTTAAAATATCTGCTGCTCAAATCTGGGCGATAACACTCATAACTTCCTTTACAGTAAGCAAGGTAAAGTTCTGGATGATCATGACTCAAAAGTACTGGATGTTCTTATGCTTTCCCCCAAATATACAGCAAGTCCTAAGAATCAGGATCATGAATTCTATGCTAATATTTCAACTTCGGACAATGAATATTCCCCTGATGCAATTGATGTTCCAATGATAGAGGAGCTAATCAGGTTCTCAGAAAATATTGGGGTGAAACTGGCTAAAAGAAATCTGAAGGAAAATGACCAAATCAGTATAGATCAGCCTCCAAAAACCATGGCAAAGAAAGGTTCCTTTGTTCCCATTGACCCTATGTTCAGGAGGCTCACCATAGCAGCCTTAAAGAGTTCAATAACTTCAACAGCAGCTGGTTCTCAATGATAAATTTCCTCGTTTGGAATATTAGAGGCATTTCCAATAAACCCTCCAAAAGAAGAATAAAAAAGATGTGTCACAAGTATAAGCTTCCTTTTTTTGCTATCTTGGAGCCAAAAACTAATTCCACTCAGATTGAAGTTCTAAGGAGAGATCTTAATTTTGAAGGTGGGATCTCTAACTCTAATAGTAAGATTTGGTTTCTTTGGAGGTTTGGTTTTTATTGTGAGGTGATTCTTATGGATGATCAATCCGTGTTGGTTAAATTGCAGCATGCTCTGTTGCCAAACTCTGTGTTCCTCTCAATAGTCTATGCTAAGTGCAATAAATCTGAGAGAATTAATTTATGGAATTCCCTCATGATTCACAAAAGTTATGTTGCAGATTATCCATGGCTCATTATGGGTGATTTCAATGTTGTCTCTAGAAGCTCTGACAAGAAAGGTGGGGGAAGGATTAATGTGAGTGCTGTTGAAGATTTCAACTTGTTTACCTCTAATGCAGGCCTCATGGAGGTTAAGTATTCAGGTTCGAATTACACCTGGCATAACTTTAGACACAAGGGAAAGGTTTGGGCTAGGCTTGACAGAGGTTTAATTTCTCCCTCTTGGAGTTCTACTTTCCCAAACTTCTCCTTAGTGCATCTTAATAAAGCCTGCTCAGATCACTCCCCTCTATTATTCTCTATCAAAACTCAGCTGGATGAAGGGCCAAAACAGTTTAAATTTCTTAATTTTTGGTGCTTGAAACCAGATATTAATGATATTATTGCTGGATCTTGGTCCAAATCAATTACTGGTAACCCTATTGCTCTCTTTTCTTCCAAACTTAAAAGATTAAAGAAGGATCTAACTAGCTGGAACAAGGAAAAAAACTGCCATGTAACTGATCAGGTGCAAAATTGTGAGCTTGAGTTGAACATTAAAGAATGCTCTTATGAGCAAGATCCTTCAGATTTCAACAGAATGGAGATGTCAAAATCCCAGGCCCATCTTCTTGGGGCCTTAAAAATGGAAGAACATTTTTGGCATCAAAAATTGAGGGGAAAATGGCTGTTTGAGGGAGATTCTAATACCAGATTTTTTCATGCTTCAGTGAGGGCCAAACATTCTAGGCTTCTTATTCACAAGATTAAAAATCAATCAGGGGCATGGATTGAAGATATTGAAGGCATTAAAAAGGAGTTTGCTGTTCACTATCAAGACCTCTTCAAAGCAGACTACATTGAAGAGGAAGAAGATATATTGGAGGCTATTTCTGCTAGGGTCACTCACACTCAAGCCAAGGATTTGGATGAATATCCCACTGAAGATGAAATCCACAATGCTATCCTAGAGTTGAATGCTAATAGTTGTGCAGAACCTGATGGTTTCAATGGTAATTTTTACCAAAAATTCTGGAAATTCAGTAAATCTGACCTCATAAATGCAGTGCTTTTCTTTTTCGCAGGAGGGGTTCTTCCCAATAGTTGGACTAGTACCAATATAGTCCTTATTCCAAAAACTCAGGCCCCCAAAACTTGCAATGATTTCAGGCCAATAAGTTTGTGTAATTTTTGTTTTAAGATTATAACAAAAATTTTAGCTTCAAGGCTTGCAAACATTCTTCCCTCTATTATTGGGCCTTCTCAAGCAGGTTTTATTAAAGGCAGGCAGATATCTGAGAACATTATTTTAGCTCAAGAGATGATGTCCCTCATTGGTAGAAAGGCTCATGGGTCAAATGTGGTTGTTAAATTAGATATGTCTAAAGCATATGACAGAGTTTCATGGTTATTTCTCACAAAAATGCTGAGAAAATTTGGGTTCTCAGAGGTTTGGATTGACAGAATATGGAGGATAGTTTCAAATAATTGGTTTTCTCTTCTCATTAATGGTCAGGTTGCAGGGTATTTCCAATCTTTTAAAGGTCTTAAACAAGGAGATCCTCTTTCTCCAGGTCTTTTTACTATTGTTGCTGAAGCTTTAAATCAAGGTCTACACAACCTTTTTCTGAATCGAAAGATCAAGCCATTTCCTCATCCAAGGGGTTGTCCTCTTATATCAAACTTGAGCTTTGCTGATGACACTATAATTTTCTGTAATGGGGGTACTCAAAGCTTAAGAAACCTGATGAAGTTTTTGAAGAGATATGAAAAAGCCTCGGGCCTTGTTATAAACTACTCCAAAAGTAGTTTCACCACTCATCATTCAATTCAGAGAAGCAGGATAAAAGCTATTGAAGGTATCACGAGTTTCTCCAAAAAATCCATTCCCCTCAAATACTTGGGATGTCCAATTTTCTATGGGAGAAATAAACATTCTCATTTTAATGGTTTGATAAATAGAATTCAATGCAAATTAGAGGGATGGCAATCAAAATTCCTTTCCTTTAGTGGCAGGAAAATTCTTATATCCTCTGTCCTTGGGACAATTCCTATTCACTGCATTGCTGCTCTGAAACCTCCTGCTAGTGTCATTAATCATATCCACTCTATCTTCAGTAACTTCTTCTGGGGCAACTCTCTAGAGTTTGGTAAGAGACACCACTGGATTAAATGGGATAACCTCTGTTTACCTTTGCAAGAAGGAGGTCTTTGCTTTAAATCTCTTGCAGATCTCACCAAAGCTTTTAGCTTAAAGTTATGGTGGAATTCAGCAAATACTAACAGTTTGTGTCATGAGTTTTTAAAATGCAGGTCTTTATCTATTTCGGGTAGCAGATCCAAAACTCAACACAGAATAAATCTAGTAAAGGAGGAGGCTATAAAGCATTCTAAAGAGATCAATGGAAAGTTATACTGGACTCTCACCTCAAATGGAGATTTCACAACAAAATCTGCTTGGCATTCAATCAGGAAAACTAGAGTTTCATCTATTTTATGCAAATCCATTTGGAATAAAGATATTCCTCCAAAAATCTCTATATTTCTATGGAAATGCTACCACCATATTTTACCTATAGATGAATATCTCCAGATGAAAGGGATTCTAACAGCTTCTATATGCAGATGTTGCAAAAACCAATCAGAAACTTTCAATCACCTATTTATTGATGGCCCAATAGCTTCAGAAGTATGGTCATTTTTTGCCAACATCTTTGGCATCAAGCTATACTCAGGTTCTTTCAACCAAATGATGCTTTCATGGTGGATAAGGCCTTCCAAAGTTGATTACATTCAATATATTCTCCTTTTGTTGCCAGGGGTCATTCTTTGGGAGATTTGGATTTCTAGAAATCAAAATGTTTTTGAAGGAATCATTATGGATAGTAAGAAGATTATCTCTAATGTCTTCAAGCTAATGCATATGTGCTCTTCAAATATTTATTTCAAATCCAAATCTATGGCCAATGTTAATGTTAAAGATCTTTTCAGCATCAAATCCGAGCCCAAGCCCAATGTTTGCTTTCTGGTCAAATGGCTAAAACCAATCGGATTTCAATTCAAACTCAACACAGATGGGGCCTCCAAAAACAATCCAGGTGTGGCTGGCTCTGGAGGGATCATCAGAGATCAATGTGGAAGATTTGTTTCAGCGTTTTCATCCTTTGAAGGGATTATGTCAAACACAAGAGCTGAATGTGTTGCTATTCTCAATGGTCTCAAAATCTGCAAAGATCTCAATTTAAGTAGATTACAGGTAGAATCTGACTCTCAATTTATTATCAACATCCTCAAGGGTATCATTCCAAAGCCTCCTTGGTCTCTATTGGACATTCTGAAAGAAATTAAGGACTTAGATTTGGACATCTCCTTCACTCATTGTTGGAGAGAGGCAAATAAGGTTGCTGACTGCTTGGCCAATCATGGAATTGAGGATAAACAACACAAAATCTTCTCTTCAGCTAAGGATCTTCCCAAAACTGCCATTGGTTGCTATAGGATGGACTTACAAGGCATTCCATCAATTAGGCTTCTATAGTAATTTATTCTATTTATTTTTATAGCTAGCTCTTTATCTCTTGTAATGCCGCCTTGGTAGGGCTTTTCTACCTTTCTATCAATAAATTGGGGGTCTTTTTTATAAAAAAAAAAAAAAAAAAAAACTAGTTCTTAAAATAGCACAACTAGGAGCTAAATTCTCCGCTCAAAATAAATCCACTAATCTCTGAACTTCTCAGTTATGAAATTCCTCTACATCACATCAACACCTTTACATAAACTAAGTCATTCCCTCAATGAACCAATAACCTTAACAATCTACATTTCCAAAATCAATAGAGCCACTCTCTACTAGCTCATTATAAGACATTTTACTATTCCAAAAGATATCGCATAAAGACCACACTTGCCCACTTCTTCTCAAGGCCTAATTCTCCTCAAAGAATTTTCTTCCTCATAAATCCTTCCTAACCATTTTGAAGGACAAAACGCGATGGTGACTGTCGAAAACTCCCTCAGTCCTACACAACGAACAGAGTCTCCAAATGCATTCTCCCTCATCCTAGAAGGCGATACTCCCGATATTGGGACAACTCCACACATCTCACGTCAGGGAAAAGTCACCAACACCAGGCTTTCTAACAAAGGTTAACGGGTTTCTCAACTTAAACCCCCTTAGGACTATGCTACATACCTCTCCTCGGACTTACCTTACTAAGTCCAAGATTCACCATTCGAGTAAATTTTCCTCTCTTACTCAACCGCTGATAAATCACCTCGAACCACTGCTAGAAATCTGCTCAATATCTTCTCCGGAATCGGGGAAAACAAATACCCCTGATTAAAGCGTACCCAAAATATGCTATGGGTATTGTACTTCTAATCCTATCCTTTCCTAGACGACAAAATCTAGGCGACGTTTGAAACGAAACAAGAGAAACTGTTATCAGAACGCCAATCAAGTGAATATACTTCACAGAAGAAAACAACGCAGTGATCACAATAGTCCTAATCGTAGGGATTTATGTCAAGAACGTTAACGGAAGAATGCATAAAACTCACATAGATCCTAAGGACTCTAGACACTGATGCTCTGATACCATCTATTACGACCGACCTAAAATAATAACGGGTGGCCAACCCTATACTATATTAAATCAGGAGTTTCAGATGGTCCAGTCTCAACATCAATTGTCGGTACTATAATATAGGACTAACTAACTGATATCATCTAGGCGAGATGTTAAAATTAAATAAAATGTGCAATAGATAACCAACTAACACTACTAAAAAAACGAAAGAGGCATGAAAGAACTAAAATAAATGAAATGCTAGAATAAAAATGAAATAAATAACTACCACAGAATATACTACAAAAAGTAGACCCGACTAAGCTGTCGGGTCACAAAAAATACAATAACTGGAATGGAATAAATATAAACATCTATAAATATCCCTTGGGTACAAACCCGATATACAATGGATCCTACCTAGATTTTTAAAAGTAGGAAGCGACTACCATCAAAGTCCCGTAACAGTCCGCACTTGTCACGACTCCCAAGACTCTGGATAGAAGGTCATCCGGCATCCATGCGGTAGGACACCTGTAGTAATTTATATATATACAAGCAGGAGAGAAAAGTAAATGGGTCAGAGCCTGAGTTGTGAAAAATATTTAGCAAGTGTGTTAACCGTGCATAATAAATATCGGTGCACTTATTTCATAATTAAAGTGGAATCGCACTCTCGTGGAACCCCAACTCACCTCTCATATAAAGGCGCGCACCTATTCGCGTCTTCAAATTTTAGTTAAATTACCCCCAGTTTATTAGGAAAACCTAACTTATCATAGGCCTAGCCTATACCCACGAGATCTACCTTCCTAACTTAACCCAAAAATCCACCCTTTTTTCTAATCACAATTAAGTATTTATTTTCAATCATATGTGCCTTATTAGGCTTAGTGGATTCGGGTTTATACTTTAACCAATTATAATTTAATAAGTTACCCAATATGCATTTGGGTTGAAACATATGATTTAATTTCTAATTAATAAGCAGGAAAAATTATTATTGACACAACTTCCCTCCAATTTCAACGCTACGCTGCGTTTCGTGCATGGGGTGTCTCGCAAAGCGAAATCCAAACAAGGAAACACCCTCTTACACTACTCCTTGTCAACGTCGATCCTCGAGATCCATTATGCCACACATAAATATCGACAGAACTTCTCTCTACTCTCAACAATGTACTACATTTCATGCGTGGGGTGTCTCGCAAAGCGAAATCCAAACAAGGAACCACCCCTTTACACTACTCTTTGACAATGTCGATCATAGAGATCCATAATGCCGTACATACCATAATTGGCATAACTTTTCTCCAATATCAACACTGCACTGCGTTTCATGCGTGGGGTGTCTCGTAAAGCAAAATCCAAACAAGGAACCACCCCGTTACACTACTCCTGGACAATGTCGATCCTAGAGATCCATAATGCCATATGTACAATATAATACTACCACTACTACTAAAACTCCAATAATATCCTTGGGATGATGTAACCAAAATATTCCTTAAATGCGATACATCAACCCCCATCAATCTAGTACCCCATAATTATCCAAGATGTACTCTACAAAGATTCTATATCCTTTCATCTATAGGATATATAAATATATATATATATATATATATATATATATATAGGTATTTTATGCTCACCATATATATACATATACCAATCATCCATACCCATGACCAAGTGTACGTATCATATCTGATGTACAATGGACATGCACATAATCCACCCGGCTATATATATCACCGATAAAACTGCATCAATGTTATCATCTTCCCAGTGCCCGGCTCACATAGCAACTGAGTACCACCTGGTGGGGATCAACGACACCCACCTCGTGATAACTCACACACACGACGTCCCGAGAAGCGGTCATAGCTCCAACTGGCAATGAGACGAAACATACCCACCACGTCTCATCCCAAAAATATATCTACCGTATAATAACACACCGGACGACTATGACTTGGGGAATATCCACACCCTGCTCTATATGCCAGGATGCTCACCCTCTGCGCGGAAACTTCCCAATGATAGCATGAGCGGGGTATGCTTAACCTCATAAGTATATATATTGCTCGAATGCGCAATATAGATACATCCATATGATCCCATCATATGATGAAATAGTAAACCATCATATACGGTTTAAATATCCATACCATGTATATCCACAACATAAATATATCCATATATTCATATTTATATATAGATATATGTATATATATTCACACATCGCTACATCATTATATATACAAACTAATTCTCGTTCATATGTATAAGATATATAAACCCGGCTATAAGTATACATAATCCTCAATATACAAGACATCACCACAATTTCCTTTAAATTTACCTCGATATGCGAATACAATCCCTCACTTGAAACATATTCAATAATTTTTCCTATGATGAATAGTCTCCCAAAATCATATGTATATATTTATACCTATATATTCAACATTAGGGTTATCACCCAAGAGTTTGTGTAGGAATCCATCACTACACATTAGGGTTATCACCCAAATCAATAAACCTAACCAAAGAGGGTTTGAATTCACTAAAGAGAAAATTCCACAAAATGCTCTATTTCCGATTCGATTTGGCTTCTCCGAATCGATTCGGCCCAACAGAGAATCGATTCGGCCCATCCGAATCGATTCGGTCCGAGGGACCTGAGATTATGAAACCCTCCAAATCTATTCGCTAGGGGCGAATCGATTCAGTCCTAAAGACCTGAGGCTTCTGCAACCTGGTGAATCGATTCCGTAGGGGCGAATCGATTCGGCCAGTTCAGAAAGCCACAAAAATGGTTGTTTTTCTATAATCCAAAATTCCCCAAAATTCGATTTATACTGCTTCCAACCCTTAATCTTCAATCCCAACATAATTTCTAACATCAAAACACATCCTAAATTTAACCTCATCAATTTATATCCCTTAAACCCAATTAAAATCTTCAATTTCATGATTTGAACCAAAATTTAGGTTTTGATGTTTATACCCAAAAACCATTTCTTTAACCCACAAATTATGAAATAAAATACACAAATGACTTATTTAGCAAGATTAAACACTTGCCTCAGATTTGTAGAGGTTGGATCGTCCTCAATGTCGCGATTTGGCCGGAAATCTCCAAGCTTTTCTCCCTCTCTCCTTTCCTTTCTTCTTCTTTCTCTTTTCTTTCTCTTTCTCTCTTTTCTCAAATGAGAAGGCTTCATCCGTAAGCCTTAAATCCTTTAAAACAATAAACCCAATTTTAAATGTTAATACACACTTTAAATGACTCGTTTAGTCAAATTCGAGTCAACTAACTTAAAAATATTCCGGAGCCGAAATAAAACTCAATGACAGTCATTTTGACTATCTCGACCCTTCCGGGATCAATGGTACCCTCAAAATCATCATCTGGAATACTTTAAAATATTCTCTATTTTTGGGCCTCAATTCCCAAATTTTAAAATTCTTCAATTCAATTAAATTTTATTTTCCCAAAATTTAATTTCTCAGTCTCCAAAAATCGTGGGGTGTTACACCAATTCCACCCCTACTCACTTCAAATCAAAGCTCTGGTGTATCCAAATCCCATTTATCCAATATTCTCTTGCTTTAAAGGTCCGCGCTAGCGGCGCCCCATGCCACCCATACTCGCCCCAAAACGAAAAATAAAATAGTTTTATAACTCTGACATTTTCACAAATCACATTTTCTTGTGAACACATTAAACTTTACTGTATGCACAAGAAAATAAAATGTTTTATATATGTGATATTTTCACAAATAGTAGCATTTACTATGTTCACGGGAAAATAAAATCTATTTATTTATCAAATAAGATCCATGGAGTACATAATATTTCAATTATAAAATTACATAAACAATAATATTTACTGAGTACACCTTTAAAAATAGAATTAATTGATGGTTGAATAGGCACGACATAAATTTTCGAAAGTGTACGTCATTGATTGAATCATATGTCTTATTTAGTTTGTAACAATAATAATAGCCCATCTTGTACCTCGTATAATACGTCGAATCATGTCATAAGGGGTCGAGTTTTTCACCTAACATTAATACAATGACACGATTAATTCATAATTTTACTCGTGTTATTCATGTCAAATAGAATTTTAATGTGACGTGAAAAATTATAAGTCACGTTATTTCGAGTTGTAATGTACTAAAGTCAAAACTTAGTTTCTTACAAAAATAATATATTTTTTTAAAGTTCTGTTTTATAAAAAAAATATAAAACAAAGTATTAAAAAATATATTTTTACAAAAACTTATGTTTTATAAAAACATGAAAAAAATATTTTTTTTTTAAATGTAGTTTATTGTCTTATGTGTGGTTATCAAAACTGGGTCTCCCTATCATCACTTATTATATTTTAATGTGGTGTGAAAAGTTATAAGTCACATTATTCGTATCTTGTATTAAAGTCGAAAAAAATTAGTAATGTATTAAAGTCAAAATTTAGTTTCTTTAAAAAAAATACAGTTTTTTAAAAAGTTATGTTATATTAAAAAAATTATAAAACATAGTATAAAAAAATACATTTTTTTAAAAGTTTTGTTCCTAAAAAATTCTAAAACGAAGCTTTAAAGAAATATAGTTCGTACAAAAATTTCACCAAATGTTTATTAAAAAAACTTATTTCAAGTTTATTTTTTTAATATAACTAACATCAACATTTTTTTAAACAAATTTTTTTATTCACGTCCAATTTAATAAAAAACTAATATAAAGAACAAAATATATAATATGATCAACTGTTTTTTTGTCTCTTGGTATGGATTTTCTTAGACATTACTTTAATAATAAAAGTGGGGTTGATAGGATGGAATGTAAGAATGATTAGAGAGAGTTTGTGAAAACTCCACAAGGGTAAGTCTCATTACCCTTTTTTTGCATTTTGGACAGTTGCAATGTCTTTCTATCTCTCTTGTTCAATTTTTTAGATTTGCTTTATTTATTTGATTTTGACAGTTGCCATCATGAGATTTTCCTTCCTTTATCAAGCATTTACGCTCTCTCACACATGCAAACAAACATATACATATCCTATCATGAGATTCAACCACTCTTAATGTTAGATTTGACTTTAGCCACCCTTTTTATCTTATCATCCTTGCTCTGTAATAAAGATTTATTTGTGAGGCTCGAGAAAGATAAAACAAATGATAGAGGATTTCTATTAATTTTGAATTTCAACACAAAATTATGCCAATATTTTTTTGTTAAAAAATAAATGTAAGGATGTTTTTGCTAAAAAAATATGAAAAAGGAAATAAAAATCTTAAGCTAACAGTCAATTTTTAATTCATGGAAAATTATGTCAATTTAAAATTTACTTTTTTTTGTGTTCGGTTAAAGTTGCGTGAAAAAGTTGAAAATAATATTTGTAGACTTAAAATAGAAATAGACAAATTTTCATATTTTTAAACACATCTTAAAAATAAAAAAAGCATCCCAAAGTAATTTATTTTCATATTCAAAAAAAAATTAATCATTGTTAAACTATTTAAAACTATTCAAGATTTATTTATTTAAAATATCAAAATAAATCATTTATTGGTGATTTCTTTAAGAGTATCATGAAATGTATAAAACCTAAAAAAAAAACTTTAAAAAGGGTATATTGGCTGTAAATAGGGGAGCCCAATTTGATCCTTACTCTTCAACCCAAACACTGAACAAATTAAAATAACTCGAAATATCGTAATGGGAAAATTAAAAAAAACATAATTTTTTATTCAACACAATAAATCGATTCAACACCATATGAGATA
The DNA here is from genome assembly GCA_949130495.1 of Sambucus nigra. NCBI lineage: Eukaryota > Viridiplantae > Streptophyta > Magnoliopsida > Dipsacales > Adoxaceae > Sambucus > Sambucus nigra. Next base: position 11,186,225 of record OX422212.1, on the reverse strand, counting down.
CCATTTGGGAGAGAAATGCAAACAAAAGAAAGAATGACTGAGAGAGAGAGTGAATGATCAAACTTAAACTGATGCTTTGTAATTTTTTTCCCTTACAACTCTATGTTCATGTATACATAACAATGTGCAACCCCACCATAACTTCAATGGTAGAATAAAATACTACCTCACCATAATTCACAATTGGTAGAATAAAACACTGACAATTAGTTACAAATGGTAGAATAAAATACTACCTCACCATAACTTTAATGAAAAGGGTATTAGCTAACTCTTTTTCGGCATCACTTTCATCTTCATCGTCAACAGCCTCATCAATCGTTTCGCCAGTTGCTTCACCAACACCCTGGGCAGAAACATGGTCTTTATCGAAGCCTAGGCAGAAACATGGAATTGAAGCTTGGGAAAAAACATGGTCTTTATCGAAGCCTTATGAGACGTGAGATCCCTAGTAAATCATTTTGCCCGTTGCTTCAGAATGTCAGTAAATGTAGTTGTGTTGAAGTCCACTTCTTTAAGACTGTGAAAGGGAATGAGAACACTAAAGAGGATAAGTCGAGGCCGCCAAGTGATGATGAACTCAAAAATGTAATATGAGAAATTCTTAAATAAAGCTTTGAATTTGTAAAACCATAGCATACCTGCAAATAATAAACATTAAAGTCCAAAAAATTACAAAATTAAAATAAGAGATAAACCAAATAAAAATAGATGAGGATTGTCTTTAACAGAAAGAGAGAGAACATCTATGGATATCTGAAAATATTTCATACCCAGAAATAAAGCAAAGAGAGTAGGATATCTTTGATTCTAACAGAAGGAGACCATATGAGATACCATTTTTGAGAGATATCAAAACAGAGGATATAATGATTTAGAGATAGAGAATGATCAAACCTAAACGTGGATTTCTAATATTTGAATTTGTAAACCCATAGCTTACCTTCAAATAATAAAATCTTTGGATGATTGGTTTTAATAAAATGAGAGAGTAGAACATCTTTGGTTGTCTGATGGGTTTTAACAGAAGGAGAGAGAGAGATATAATAGTTTGTCTTGATAAATGTGTGGATGTAGATTCAAGTTAAAGTGAGTATATAATTAGGCCATCTCTAGTAGGATGTTTAAATGTGTAGTTTTAGACTTTTATGTCTCACAATGGGTAGGATAATGTGTAGTTTTAGCAGAGAGAAAATGTTGAGAGGATGCAAATGTAGAAGGCCGATACACAATGTGCAAGTGGGTCCCAGTGGTTCTGGGGGGTTAAAAAGATATCCGCCCAGATTGGGTGTTAAAAATCTTTTCGCCCAGATTTTTGCCCAACCTCATTTTTGAAAATCTGGCCGGTAAAAAGTCTGCTTGAAAATATGGGCGGTGAAAAGTCGTCCGCTCAGATCTCAGCAGTAAAATGTATAACGCCCACTCTCCCTCCACGTAGGGATGTAAATGGATATTCAAAAATTCGCATCCGTGCGATATTCAAATCCGAATTTGCAGATATTTATCCAAAAAAATGGAAATGGATACCAATATGAATACTCTATAAAAATATCCGAGAAAACGGATATGGATACGGATAGTAGTAGTATCCGATATGGATAATCCGTATCTGACAGGAAGTATTCATTTTACTGGATATCCTTTTTTTCGGATATCCGTATCTGTTTAACAAAGTGTAAAATATTAGTCATATAATATTTTATATATAAACTAAAACTTAAAATAAAAATTGGGCATAAGTATAATTATATAAACTTTCAAAATATAACATAACCCTAACCTAATAACCAAAAATAAAACAAGGTCCTTTACTTATTTCCCCAGAACCCTTCCTTCTTCCCTCCGATCTCCTCTACGCTCCCCTCCGTTGTCCTCTGATCTACCCTCCATTGTCCTCCGATCTCCCCTCCGTTGTCCTCTGATCTCCCCTCCATTGTCCTCCGATCTCCCCTCCGTTGTCCTCCGATCTCCCCCTTCCGTCTTCCCAACACAAGGTCAGTCACCCAGTTTTTCAATATCGCAACACAAGGTAATTGCACAAAATATATTGAGTATTATACAAAATAAAAACAACTAAAAAAAGTGGATATCAGAAATACTGATGATATTATATTATCTCAGTTAGTAAGTTATGGTTTTTTATGGGATAATTTGTTCGATCCCAAAGGAAATAATGACTAAGCAAACCATTGAAAAAGACTAAATTATTATTATTCTTATTGTTCATTCAGTCGCAAGCCTTTTGAGATGAACATCTTGTTGTTCATGACAGTTGTAGGTAGCAGCTTGTTTTCCTTAAAACCATAAACTGAATTGAAGAGGCTTGGGCGTAATTTTAGGGATCTTATTTCTGTTTATTTTGGGTTGTTGTTTGAAGCTTGTGGGTTGGTCCTGTGTTTGAGGAACTTCATTTGGTCTTGTCCAAGGCTGGACCTTGATTTGGGAATTTGTTTGGTGAGGAATTAAGATGGATTTGGCTTGAATTATGGATTTTCATAAATTCTGTTTTGGTCCAAATTTTTTAGTAATATTAAGATGAAAATATTTGAGTCCTCTATAATTTTTCAAAAAATTATTTTGGACCCGATAATTTTTCTTTTCTCTTCGGTGCATATTTTAGAATTCTGTTATTCACTGTTGTTTTTACTAATTAATTTTTTTAATGAAAATGATGCAATTTAATATGTCTACTGAAGCTAATCAAAACAATCCTTCCATGCATGAATCTTCTCCTGTTCCAGTGGAGAGTATTTCGTCGGATCGCGCAAGTGTTGCTAGTGAGAACAAAGCGCAGAACAAAAAACTTACATCTAACGTGTGGTTTGATTTTAATAGAGAGGTTCATCGAGATAATTTGTTTACGATGACTTGCACCCATTGCAAAAGATAGTTTGATGCAGGGAGTTCAAAAAGAATCTCACACTTGAGTAACCATCTCAAATCGTGTAAACGTAAGGTTGCGAGTGAAGGAGACATTCGACAAAAACCTTATTGGCACAGTTAAGTCATCGATTGATCCGATTCCAAAGTTTGGCACTTATAAATTTGACCCAAATGTGGAGGGACTTTTGTTTGCTCAAATGGTTACTAAACATGATTATTCCTTTCTTATGGCCGAGCACGAGTACTTCAGGTATTGGCTTTCTAATTGTTCTCCTACTTATAAATTTTGATCAAGAGTTACTGTGAGAAATGATTTAAAAAGAGGTTTTAAATGTGAAAAAGAAAAACTTACCAAGAGCATTGAAAATCTTTCATCTACGGTTAGCCTCACTACATACATCTGGACTCCTAAACATCAAGGAACTGGGTATTGTTTTTTGAGTTGACATTACATAGATAATGAATGGAAATTGCATAAGAAAATAATTTCTTCTTACTGGACCGAATATCCGCATGATGTTGAACATGTAGATGGAGGGGTGAAGAGAGGAATATTAATGAAAAAAACTTATGACTATTGCGGTTGATAATGCTGGATACAATAAGCCAATGGTAAAGCGTATTAAGTCGTTGTTGAATGGTAAAAAAGTTCTTCTCTAAAATGGTGATATGTTTCATACTCGTTACACTGCTCATATTATTAATTTAATTGTTAGGAATGGGTTGAAAGTGATTGATACTTTTATTAAGAGAATTTTTAATAGTGTTAAGCACGTTGGGTCATCACTTCAAAGAAATTAAATTTGGAATGTTGCGTTACGACAGACTCGTTTGAATTCTAAAAAGAATGTGGAATTAGATTGTCAAACTAGATGGAATTCTACGTATCTTATGCTAGAGAGTGCCATAGAATTGAGAGGATCTTTTGAGGGAGTTGGATCGTGATTATGAGTTTCTTCCAAATGAGCATGATTGGTAATGGGGGAAAAAATTTGTGAATGTTTGAAATTTTTTTTATGAAATGACAAATCGCCTTTTAGGGACAAAATACCCAACTATAAGTACTATTTCAATGATGTTTGTAATATTAATTATCAGTTTAATAAGTGGATACAAAGTAATGTGGATTATATTCATTTGATGGCATTGAAAATGCGAGAAAAGTTTGATAAGTATTGGGAGGATTATAGTTTGGTGTTAACATTTGGACTGGTGTTGGACCCTCGGTACAAAATGGAGTTTGTTCACTATGCTTATCGTGAGATTTATGGTTATTTGGCACAAAGTTACATTCGCAGAGTTCGCACCGCTTTTTTTGAGTTATATGTTGAATATAAAAGTTTAAATAGTGAATCTTCGAGTTCTCCCATCATACTTGGGGATAGATGTGAGCAGTCTACTCGTGAAGTTGATTATATTCCCCAAGCGAGATCTGGCCTTATAGGAGGATTTAAAAGGTTTATTATGGAGCGCTCTAATTCTCCATCTATAGTTCAGAAGTCTGAATTAGAACACTACTTGGAGGAAGATTTATTCCCTCTCGACGATGATAATTAGTTTGCATTTGCTATTTTGCATTGGTGGAAGACTAATGGGCCAAAATTCCCGACAGTTACGAAGATGGCATGTGATATCTTAGTTATTCATGTTACTATTGTTGCATCAGCTTTTAGTTATGGGCGCATAATTGTGGATGATACACGTTCATCTTTAGCTTCTGAGACTGTCGAGACTCTTCTTTGTTTGAAAGATTGATTGCCTTCTGTTGTAGAGAAACCAGGTAAGTCAAAATAATATTTATATTTATCATTACTATTAAACATAAATAAACACTAACCTATTATTTGTTTGCAAAAATTTTAGAAAATTTGAAGGTTGTTCATGATAATGAATAGCTAAGCTCTCGAAAATTCATTTTCAGGTATTATTATTAATTGAATATTTTTGTTAGTATTGTTCTTCTTGTGATAATGAATATCTAATGCTAATAATCCGTTTATAACTTTTTCTTTCTTGTTATCCAATACAACTTTGTGGGACCTTGGAAGTTGAAGATGATAATTTTTGTCTTACGGAGACGGATTTTGGTTGAAGAAAATTTTATGTATAAGAAAAAACTTATGTTACATGTATTATTAAACTCATGGATTTCTCTTTTTAGTACAATATATTGGTGAAGTTTTATTTGGGTGAATTAGTATGTTCAAACAATCAATGTCTTATCTTTATGCATTACTACAAACTTGCGAGTTGTGATTACCTTAATGCTGAATTCGACAAGGATACAAAGGAAAGGAGATGAGAAAGACACTTCAGGAACTTAAGGGGTAAAAAATAACACTCCTTCTTTATTGTAAAATATTCTTTGTTTTCTCCGTTAATATTTTAATTGAGTTATACTTTTCAGGTAAGATGATGCTTCACTTCATTTTTGTCCAAACATTATAGAAATTGAAGAGGATACAAATTTCAATGGCTCAAAATTGAATAAGAAAATGCACATTAAAGGTTAGTACTTTTGCTCGAACCTTCCTTTATAGTTTAATTTTATGCTTTACACATTCTCTATATCTTACATGGAATGAAAAATTATATATTTAATTAATTGATTAAATTAGTGTTTAATATGTTGTGTGTATCTTAGTGTATCTTAATGTATCTTAAACAATAAAAATGGATAAGGATATTATCCGAATTCGGGAAATTCGAAAGGATATGGATAGCTGAAATTATTATCCGAACGAATACGGATAGTGTGGAGTCTTGGCGGATACGGATGTGGATACTATGGTATCCGCTTCGTATCAGTCCATTTTACACCCCTACCTCCACGTCAGCATTTGCATTATCCCACTGTAAAAACTCGAGGAACAATCTAAGCAAAAAAATGTAGATTTACATTTTTTGCACTGCACCACTACAGATGGCCTTAGGATCGTAAGGTTGTGCTCGGATTGGGAGGTCCTCCTCGAGCCCTGTGCTCGGATTGGGAGGTCCTCCTTGAGCCTTGTGCTCTTATTTGCTCCAGAACAATACTTTATTGAATGAAGAGTATTCTCAATCGTAAGATTCAAACCCAACAAACCTAATCTCAACCATTCATTCGTGTCTTATTGGCATTCATCCTCACCATGAAATGTCTTGGAAACTTATGAAAAGTAAAAACTCCCTTACTCCTTATTATATAGATATATATGAAACACTCATTTATTTAATATTTTTTTTATGTTTAAGGTCCGCATCTGCGGCACCCAATGCAACCTCTACTCACTTCAAACGGGAGCTCCTGTGGATCTAAACCCTTTTTTTCGATAATATCTTTTTTGAAAAGGTCCGCGCTAGCGGCACCAAATTTCCACCATAACCCACTCCCATTGTCGTAGCTCCAATGACCTTCATCACAACTTTGGATTGAAGTGGGTAGGGGTGGTATGGGGTGCTGATGTGCGCGGATGTTTAAAAATAACAGAATATTGGATAAATGGAGTTTTGATTGACCGGAGCTTTGGTTTGGGGTGAGTAGGGGTGGTGTTGGTTGCCGCTGTCGCAGACCTTTAAAAATAAGGAAACATTGAATAAATGAGTGTTTGAGCTACTAAAGGTGTAAAACTAAACGTAAGTGTCATTTTTTCAACATATATATATATATATATATATATATATATATATATATATATATATATAGACACACACACACACACACACACACACACACACACACTAGGGTATATCCGTGCATGAAGGCATGACGTAAATTTTTGAAAATATATGTCGTTGATTGAACCATACTGCGTATTCAGTTCACAGCAATTGACATGTTAGAGATGTAAAAGAGTTAGTATTTCAAATATATCAAAATTTCATGATTATTATAAATGCCAAGGAGGTACAAAAATTAAATATTTTAAAAATAAATAACATGGGACAATCCACTAAAGACAACTCAATTACCAAACCATAAATACAAATTGGGTCAACCTCCATATGGCTTAAAAAATTATGTTATATTTATTTTTTTTGATTAAAATAGACGTTAATAAAAAAAACTTTCATTATTTATTTTAGAAATTGGACGTCATTTTTATCCAAAAAGAAGTTGACGTTACATATTTAAACAATAAAATTGGATATCATTTTTTTAATAAAAACTCAATGAATTAATCGTGTCATTAGGACTGACGTAGCACCCCAAAACCATAAAAATAAATTAAGGGAGACATTTTAATGATAACAATTGAGGAGAGTTTGTTTGTGTAATACCCCATATTTTCATGGATTTTAAATTTAGGGATTTAATAAATTTAATTGAGATAAATTAATTTAATTTTAATCCGAAAAGTTATTTTAAATATTTACTAGAGTGAAGAGAGTTAGTAATTATTGGAAATTTGTTAAATATTACTGGATGAGTATAGTAATATATGATATTGATTTTATAAAAATTGTCACACGTGAATAAAATGACAATTATGGAAATTAAGTTGGGACGCGCCTGTGTCGTGTCAGGACTAAATTATTATTATTATATAAAGTGAATAAATTATAAGTCACATGTATGATCATTTTCAGTGCGCCAAAGTGTCCGAAAGGGTCGAGATAGTCAGAAAAGTGTACCCGGAAGTTTAATTTGGGTCTCGGGGGGTTTTTAGGAATAATTAGTACCCCACGAGGGCATTTTGGACATTTTATAATTTTGGGTAATTAAACCAACGAATTTGCAATGGCTATATCAGATGCCTAGGGTTGTCTTCAAGGGTTAAAACAACCAAAAACAAGTGACGGCCTTTGGAGAAGGGAAGAGAGAGCTTGTCAAGGTGTTCTAGGCCGAAAACTCCTCCGTTTGCGCCGTCGTCGCCGCCAAACGATAGATCACGTTGCAAGGATCATAACCACACTGATTTTGGCACAAATCAGAGACCAAAAATCCCCAGGCAAGTATTTATCGTGCTTAATTTGGTTAAGGCTTCATTTATGTTAGTTTAGGGTTGATTAGGATGAGTTCAATGAAAGAAAAACCATGTTGGAGTTTAGAAAATTTCATGTTTTAGTGATATAAATGATAATCTGGAAATCCCCTTCATATGTAGAGGTTTAACCACGGATTTATGATGAATTAGAAGTAGAATTCTGGAGAAAGAATGATTTGAATTAAGTTAAAGAAATTTTTAGGGTTCATGAGTATTATATGAATTTGGGGCACTTTTAATCCATGAATCTTGATGAAAACTCGCATGCTTTTCGTTAAATATTGCCCATTTGGGTTTAGGACATTTGTGGTATAAATTTCTGGGAGATTGGGAGTGAAAAATCTGGATTTGGATGATGTTGGATCATAGAAACTGTAACTGGATTTCTGCAGAATTAGCCATACCTACTTGATCGATCGATCAATCAAAGGGCATCGATCGATCGAAGGTTCGATCGATCGAACACCTGCCCTCGATCGATCGACCCTTCCTCTAAGACTCACATTTCCCCTTCTAAATTGTTGATTTCAATTTATATGAGAAATAATCTTTGGACATCCTTATTAAAATATTTTGGGAGATAAAGAAGACCAGTATGACTTATTAAAAATATGAAACCTTTAATGTAAGACGAGATTTACATTTTTTCGGGAACGTTTACATATAAGGGACGATGGAACTATGTATTAAAGAGGGCAACGCGTAAGGTAGTTACGTTGGAAAATAAATGGGTACCTACTGAAATTACACTTGGGAGGATAGACATCCACGAGTATCACTCGATAAGTTGGGATAATACCACAAATTTAAAATAAGAGGAAAACGTTATACGTGATAACTAAATAAGGAGTAATAAGGGCAAATATCATAATTATGGGTCGTGAGTATGTACCTAAACTTGATATGACAATAGTAGTATATTTATATGACTGTGTTTATGCATATACTATATACGTGTAAAAATCATGCTCGCATTACTTGTTATCCTTGAGGTTACCGCGCTGGGATAGTCTTATCTCGATGGGACCTTTATGGGAGATATTGACTCGTACCCTAGAAGATAGGAATCCTAGGTATAGGCTATCAGATCGATAGTCAGACGGTCCCAAGAGACATGAGGGTATGTGCTGACCTCTTGGACTTGGAAATTATGCTTCCCCTCAATAATTTTTGTGTTTTGTTTCAATACAGTTCGAGAGTGATTCCGAACTTGTATTTCCTTTAGTACGAGTGATACGGGGACTGGATAGCAGAGTATGCCCGCACCATAATTATTATATGGGGTGCTATTAGAATATATATATTATATGAGTATTTAATATATATATTTAAATTTGGAATTTGGGAACTACCTGTTGTGTCTATGGTAAGTTAGAATGGAATAACTATTTCCATTTGGGAATAAGTGTTTGAAAAGTATAATGTGTTACTGAGAAACTTTATTAGAAAATAAGGTTTAAATGAGAATTTTTTGTTAAATGAAGTTAACCTCTTACTCAATTGAATTTGTCAGTTTAAATCTTACGAGCAACCTAAGATAAGGTAAGTTAAACCGTTGAGAAGGTTAGAGCGATAGGCGTGCACACTAGAAGAGAGGGGAGAATTTCTCAAGAGAGTACCACACTAATATGTTGTTGCATTGGCCAGTAAACATTTTAAATACTTGCTAAACAAATTTTAAATTGTTTTTACAATCGGGCTCTGTATATATATGTATATATTCTAGGTGCCCAGCTACAGGGGCATCTTGCATAGGATCCTTTGGAAGGAACGTACTGCAGCTTAGGTGGGAGTTGTAGGCCTCTTGTTTAGACGACCTCATTTCTTGATTCCACTCCTAGCACTTATTTTATCCAGTTGGGCCTGTGTTGCACGTTCCCATTATTCTGTGTTTTATTGGACATTGTGATTCATTGATTTCCAGTATTTACACTTTGGATTTTATTACTATCATGATGTTTTGCTTTAAGTTTTAATGTTGGGATTTATTTGTTGAATGTTTAATTCTTTGGGTTTATAAGTTACAGGGTAATTGTTGTGTGATTCTTTAAATTTTGAATTATGTAAAGTTTTAAATGTTGGTTTATAAAATAAAATTTCGAAAGTAATGTCTAAAAATGATTTTTACACTTAGCTTAATTATTTAGGGTGTTTAAATTGGAAAAGATTATTTTATGACAGTGATGCTAAGAATGAACCAATTGTTCACCTTGATTTTAATTTAATAAAGGATTGATCTCCCGGTTGTTAATTAGGCGGGGTGTCACGGTGGTATCAGAGCATCAGGTTCTAGTGTCCTTTAGGATCTGTACGACTTATTTCGTTTCCAGCTTAGCGTCTTTGATATGGAGCCCTAATATTAGGAATGATGTATTCATCTCTATACACTGGGAATTCGTTCTTCTACGATTTGTTTATGCGAATGATGAAGTCATCCAAATTATTTAAATTTCATATGGATCGTCAAGAAGAACTAGCTAATGGCGTTAGGGGAGTCCACGAGCAAGGTCAAATCACACCTCAGGTGTCTCCAGAGAAAGTATCAACCGTCGAATTAGCGGGTATTGTGGCACAGGCAGTTACCACTGCGGTCTTACAGTATTAAGAACGCATCACACAGCTTATGGGGGGCAAAAGATCTAGAGAGTATAGTGAGTGTGTCATGAATGGAAATAACAAGTGTGTGAAGACACAAAAATCGCAACAACAATCTCCTCAAGACCGTAAAAGCCACAAAGGTAACAAATTGTATAGAGAAACCCAAAAGCGTCAGGGTCAACAAAGCCGGGGGCCGAGTGAAGTCACGAAGAGGTGTTTTAAATGTGGAATGGATGGTCATGAACGTCGAACTTGTCCGGATCAGTCTGGAAAGGAACTTTAACCCAACCAGAGAGAACTTTCAAGACTTTGCTATAAGTGTGTACAAATGGTCACAAGTGGAGGGACTGTCCTCAACCAAATATCGTTTTTCATCCAGATACTCAACAAGGCTAAGGAGAAAGTGGAACTATACAACCGGACCAAAACCAACAGAGCCGTAAAATGAAACGGTTTAGAGGTAGTTGTTTTAATTGTGGCAGGATGGGTCACCGGAGGTAGGATTGCCCAGATAAGAGTAAAATACCCCAGCAGTAGGGGCAGGATCAGCATGAATGTGTGTACGACACCCAGCATACTAAAATCCAGCAGCCGTCATCGGCCATTGATGGTAAGTTCTTTCCTTCCAGTACTATGAGGTACATTTTATTTAATACTGGGGCATCATACTATTTATATGGATACTCGCTTGGCACAAACCTTTTTTTTATATTACTGAAGTACGGTGTCAAGCGTAGAATCAACATTGGGGAGAGGACCATTTATTTTCTGCATACACCGAGGCGTAGGTATATAGTTTGGTAGTTTGGTTTTACCTGCAGCCATACTAGTATTGGTCATACGCGAACACGACGTCAATATTTGGCATGGAATGTCTCACTATGTACAGAGTCATGATGAATCGATTCAGTAGGAGTATTATCTTTGTCATTGCGGGACAGGAAATGTTCGAGTGGCGATGCCTCGCCCAGAAGAGGGATCTTCCACCTATTTTTATTATATAAAGGAGGATACCTCTAAGAAAATTGTGATTCTCCTGGATTCGATTCCAGTCGTTCGTTAGTTTTCGAATGTATTTTAAATGATAAGTGAATTAAATATCGAGATATCTTGTGGAGAGTGAAATCACACCTGCTAAAATATTTTCCGAAGCAAGTATGGGGGACAGAGTATGGTGTCTAGTAAGGGACAACGATTAAAGTAGTTTTGTTTTGGTTTTCACAGGTGTGTCATATCCGAGGACCATCTGTGCAGCCAAAATGATTGGCAAAGTAGAAGTATGAGTTTTATCCTCGACGGATGAGGAGTGTTTTATGTGACCCGAACGAGTCACTACTTCTTTGCTCGTTGCTATATTAGCATGTGAGACGAGTTTAATGTGTATAACTACAAACGATATTATTATGTGAATATTTTCCTAGTGTAGCGCGATTTCCTTTAGTGCTATCCACGGAGGATGAATGGGTGTATTGATAATGTTATATACTTTATTGAGATTACTCATTTTTGTAATGTGGTATACGAGTATGATATGGCCTTGGTTACAACACTTATAGGAATTGTTAGTACGATAGTAGGTAGTTATCGCAAGGCTATCGAAATGGTTGTATTAGTGCAACATGTCGTGTTCTGGCGAGGCCTCACCTGTGAGAGGGCCAGACTCACACCTATATTACCTACTTTAGGGACTCGGAGGGGATAGTGTGCTCGAAATATTCGATCCCGGTGTGTATAGAGACCTTGTTGTTATGATTTAGTATGTATTGGGTTTGCTGTGGAGGGAAAAGATTAAACTCATGATGATGTTTAGTACTCAAGACTTGGTGATAGGAAGATCTCATTGATGCATCTATCCTTTAGAGATGTGAGAGTTAAGAGTAGGACCCATGTGTTTAGGGGCAGGACTTTGAGATCCCCGAGCGTATGTATTCAAGGTTTATGGAGTGTAATTACCACCAATATTAAATGATTTTACAATTGGCAAAATGTTCGTTGTTAAGTATAATTACGGGAAGAGACGTAACTTTTCTGTCAAGAGACAGAATAAAGGGGTACATGCTACGGACGGAGGGTCTAACGGATTTCGATAACCAACAATGCTAGGTAGTAGTGTATCGAGGGGTTCCTTGTTTGGATTTCTCTTTTCGAGACACCCCATGCATGAAACTTAGCGTAAGGTTGGACTTCGGAAGATGTTTGGTCATTAGTCCGTGAGTTCGGTACCTCGACCGTACTAGGGGTAGGTAATTATATCTATGAGTTGGAAGTTGAATCATGATTTATGGCCAGTGGATCCGGTTATGTGGTAAGAAAGCATTGAAAGTTTTGTTTTATCACCACGAGTTAAGCGGTGGAACGACGATAATGAGGAGTTAAAATTTCAATTTCTAGGGTGATTGAGAGTACCCAAGTGTTGTAACCGTATTCAGAACACAAGGTAAATATAGAGTTGGGATGACTTTAATGTGGGTTGTCTAGAAAGAATTTTATTATACAAAAGAGATGGCTTGTATTATTTCGATGAATAGAGCGTTAGTGATTTATTTTGGTTATTGTACCTATTCGCGAAAATTGTTGTATTTATGTGAAGACGAGATTAGTGGTTTCTTTCCTATTATGGGATTTAGGCGAGTGCAATTAGAGTAGCACACCTGAATTAGGTTGGAAAGCTGTGGGAAGCCATTTAAAAAGGGATATTCCTTGAGAAGAGTAGAACTTAATTTTTATGGAGAACATTCGGAGTAGAAATGTAATTAGTCAAATGTGGGAGCGACTTACGCATACAAAGAGTGATGATGGTAATATACACCAATGAAGGAAGGGAAGTATTAAGTGCCACTTCATGTGAGACTTTTCAAGGAAAATTCGATGTTTAGCGGAACGTAGTGAGTAGTCTCCGCATGCACCACCCATAGGTAGAGTTCGGTTTGATAGGTTGATCAACCAGAAAATTTTGTGTCTATCGACAATTCCTGTAATTGGATGAGGTCGGTAAAGTCGGTAAAGTTTCTTAGATGAATTGCCACCCTCAAAACAAGATCAAGGGTCCATCCGAACATGTGAATTAAGTCGCCCAAGAAGGAAGTGATTGATATCCCTTTGGGGTGGTTTACAATATTAACTAGTGCGCCCCAGACTTCCTTTGAAAGGAAGGATCACGCCAGTACGTTGTCCGACACAGTAGTAATTCCTAAATCGGGGTGATATTTGTGAATCCCACCTTTGACATGGGATTTCAGGAACCAGCGGAGATAAGGTTTCGTTTAGAGTAGGATATATCACCCCTAGCCAGGGAATAGGCGCACGGTGATTAAAGATTAGTGGAGCCACGTGAAGGAAATTTTGGAATCTTGGTACGGTGATTTCAGGAGTATTCTGTAGAAGCACTCGTACCCGTTCGTCGCGTACGAGGTGCTTATTAAGGTTTTGGTGTGAAAGAACCTCGACTATTCTCCTTCTGTATGTTTAGAGGTGAGTGGTTAATCAGAATTGTGGATAGGTCGAGAATAATCCGATAGCTATGGTGAAATTCCACGACTATTTTAGGCAGACAAGAGTGGTCAAATGTTCGCATGGTTTTTCACAGAATGGGAGTTTTGTATATAGATAAATCCGAGTAGCTATCATGTAATGAGGTGCGGCCTCCCAATGATAGTAAGATAATGGAAACTTATAATGTATAGGGGCGACCTAGCGAATGTTGTCGGTTAGGATCACCATGTGAAGTGTCTCCAATAAGAATGTTAATCAAGCTTGCTGTGAGGCGGGGACTATAGTGATTAAGCGCCTTACTATGTAGATAGTTTGCATACTAAAAAGATATCCAGAATTGTTCTACCAGGTAGGCCTTATTTTTCGAATTTTGGGACGAAATTCCGTTATTAGGGGGGAAGTATGTAATACCCCGTATTTTCATGGCTTTTAAATTTAGGGATTTAATAAATTTAATTGAGATAAATTAATTTAATTTAATTCGGAAAGTTGTTTTAAATATTTACAAGTGTGACGAGAGTTAGTAATTATTGGAAATTTGTTAAATATTATTGGATGAGTATAGTAATATATGAGATAGATTTTATAAAAATTATCACGCGTGAATAAAATGACAATTATGAAAATTAAGTTGGGACGCGCCTGTGTCGTATCAGGACTAAATTATTATTATATAAAGTGAATAAATTATAATTCACCCGTATGGTCATTTCGAGTGTGCCAAAGTGTAAGTGTACCCAAAGGTTTAATTTGGGTCTCGGGGGGGGGGGGGGGGTGTTAGGCTTAATTAGTACCACGGGAGGGCATTTTGGACATTTTATAATTTTGGGTAATTAAACCAACGAATTTGCAAGGGTTATATCAGATGCCTAGGGTTGTCTTCTAGGGTTAAAACAACCAAAAATAAGGGACGGCCATTGGAGAAGGAAGGAGAGAGCTTGTCAAGGTGTTCTAGGCCGAAAACTCCTCCGTTTGCGCCGTCGTTGCCGCCAAACAATAGATCACGTTGCAAGGATCATAACCACACTGATTTCAGCACAAATCAGAGACCAAAAATGCACAGGCAAGTATTTATCTTGCTTAATTTCGTTAATGCTTCATTTATATTAGTTTAGGGTTGATTAGGATGAGTTCTATGAAAGAAAAACCATGTTGGAGTTTAGAAAATTTCATGTTTTAGTGATATAAATGATAATCTGGAAATCCCCTTCATATGTAGAGGTTTAACCACGGATTTATGATGCGTTAGAAGTAAAATTCTGGAGAAAGAATGATTTGAATTAAGTTAAAGAAATTTTTAGGGTTCATGAGTATTGTATGAATTTGGGGCACTTTTAATCCATGAATCTTGATGAAAACTTGCATGCTTTATGTTAAATATTGTCCATTTGGGTTTAGGATGTTTGTGGTATAAATTTCTGGGATATTGGGAGTAAAAAATATGGATTTGGATGATGTTATATGATAGAGCCCGTTACTGGATTTCTGCGGATAGTTTACATATAAGGGACGATGGAACTATGTATTAAAGAGTGCGACGTGTAAGGTAGTTACGTTGGACAATAAATGGGTACCTACTGAAATTACACTTGGGATGATAGACATCCACGGGTATCACTTGATAAGTTGGGATAATACCACAAATTTAAAATAACAGGCAAACGTTATACGTGATAACTAAATAACGAGTAATAAGGGCAAATATCATAATTATGGGTCGTGAGTATGTACCTAAACTTGATATGAAAATAGTAGTATATTTATATGACTGTGTTTATGAATATACTATATACGTATAAAAATCATGCTCGCGCTACTTGCTATCCTTGAGGTTACCGTGCTGGGAAAGTCTTATCTCGATGGGACCTTTATGGGGGATATTGACTCGTACCCTATAAGATAGGAATCCTAGGTACATGCTATCAGATCGATAGTCAGATGGTCCTAAGAGATGTGAGGGTATGTGCTGACCTCTTGGACTTGGAAACTATGCTTCGCATCAATAATTGTTTGTGTTTTGTTTCAATACAGTTCGAGAGTGATTTCAAACTTGTATTTCCCTTAGTACAAGTGATACGGGGACTGGATAGCACAGTATGCCCGCACCATAATTATTATGTGGGGTGCTATTAGAATATATATATTATATGAGTATTTAATATATATATTTAAATTTGGAATTTGGGAACTACCTGTTGTGTTTATGGCAAGTTAGAATGGAAAAACTATTTCAATTTGGGAATAAGTGTTTAAAAAGTATAATGTGCTACTGAGAAACTTTATTAGTAAATAAGGTTTAAATGAGAACTTTGTTGTTAAATGAAATTAACCTCTTACTCAATTGAATTTGTCAGTTTAAATCTTACGAGCAACCTAAGATAAGGTAAGTTAAACCTTTAGGAAGGTTAGAGCGATAGGAGTGCACATTAGAAGAGAGGTGAGAATTTCTCAAGGGAGTGCCGCACTAATATGTTGTTGCATTGGCCAGTAAACATTTTAAATACTTACTAAACAAATTTTAAATCGTTTAATCAATCGGGCTCTGACCCATTTCCATTTTCTTTTCTCTCTTGTATATATATGTATATATTACAGGTGCCCAGCTATAGGGGCATCTTTCATAGGATCCTTTGGAAAGAACGCGCTACAGCTTAGGTGGGAGTTGCAGGCCTCTTGTTTAGCCGACCTCATTTCTTGATTCCACTCCTAGCACTTATTTTATCCAGTTGGGCATGTGTCGCCCTTTCCCATTATTCAGTGTTTTATTGGATATTGTGATTCATTGATTTCCAGTATTTACACTTTGGATTTTATTACTCTCAGGATGTTTTCCTTTAAGTTTTAATGTTGTGATTTATTTGTTGAATGTTTAATTCTTTGGGATTATAAGTTACAGGATAATTGTTGTGTGATTCTTTAAATTGTGAATTATGTAAAGATTTAAATGTTGGTTTATAAAATAAAATTTGGAAAGTAATGTCTATAAATGATTTTGACACTTAGCTTAATTATTTAGGGTGTTTAAATTGGAAAAGATTATTTTACAACAGTGATGCTAAGAATGAACCAACTGTTCACCTTGATTTTAATTTAATAAAGGAGTGATCGCCCGGTATTTAATTAGGCGGGGTGTCACAGTTTGACATTGACAGTAATGCAATAACTCGCTAGGACATTAGGCCTCATTATATAAAATTACATTTTGAGGTTAATATTCATCAACCGAATTCACATCGTACTTCAAGTAAAAAAAGTGTTGATCTTTAAAAAAAAATATTGGATATAGTCTCCTTTGTTTATTGGACTATCCACCTTTCTTAAGGGTAACAACTGATATACCCATTTATATCCTCGGCCTAGCTAAAGATTACCTCCAAAACGGACGACCCTACGAGAGGCCGACCCTTCACCAGACTCCAGGCAACCCTACGAGAGGCCGAACCTTCATCAGACTCAAGACGACCATACGAGGGGCCGACCCTTTACAGGGCTCCAGACGACCCTACGAGGGTACGACAGTACGAGGCCAAAATTGGACCAGACTCACTGCCGGAAGGAACTTTGCCCTCGGCCTCGGCCCATAGGCCGAGGGTAACATCATCACAACGCATGGTTTGGGAGACGCGTGGAACAGTGCGCGTGAGGCTCATACGGCACATGGGAGACTGTTTTAACCAAATCACACCCTCACGTGAGGTAATATTATGTAATCATTTGGCATCTACAGGTGTCAACAGGGGATTGGCTAGATCATCATTCACATGCACCATGCATACTTGGGGGGTGCACTACACCCACCAAGATCTATATATACTTGTCACCTACAACCCTACAGGGGATCGATCAATTCATTGTAACCCTAGCTAAAACTCTGCTTTACACACAGTAGAGAGAGAAAGTGAGCTTATGTGCATTGTATCCAAGGCCATTAGTGCCCATACTTAGAGGATCACACACTCACACTGGATGTAGGAAAAATTGGCTGAACCACTATACATCAGTCTTATTTCCTCTTATACTCATCCCCTTCTATATACTCATACACTTACATCTCTATGGATGCCATGGTTACTATAGTTTGAGCTCATCATCATTTATCTGGTGGTTCTAGATTTTAGCATCATCAGTTTGGTGACATCTGTGGGAACGAGAAGACATCTCTTCCTTAGCACAACTTGACCTCACTGGGCACTCTGGTGGTGAACCAACACTCCCCCAAAGAGGAGGTGTTTCACCATTGAAAGAGACCCACTAAGGTTACCAAGCTCACCAGTCTTTTCTTTAACTTTTCATAGCTCAAGCACATGGCACCTGAGATGCCACCACCACCACTTCCCCCGCCAGATGAGGGGGGAAGACCCAGTACCAGTCAGCCGCCACCTCAGTTTGAGATGGCTGATGTGGCGACAGCCCTAAAGTCTCTGGCAGCAAGCTAGCGGATAATGCAGGAGCAGTTCACAGCCCTAAGCCAGAACATACTGAGACCACCAGGGGTTTCACCTGAGATGATTACTCCGGCAGCAGCTCCAGGATAGCATGAGGCCAGTGGACCACCCCAGGCACCACGCAAAGACCTGCCACCCCCTCAGTGGCGTAGGGATGTTGCTGACCCCCGGCGTCTATGCCTGGGGAGGCAAGGAAACCCTTGCCATGAGGACAGGTATGACGATCTGGAGGGAGAGGAGGCCCCGATAGAATGTTGGGAACCGTATGAGGTCTCCAACAATACTGTACGACCTCTCCAGGATAGTAGAGGGAAGTGTGGGAGACCAAACCCTGATGATCGCCCGAGAGGCTCTGCTTTTGATCGCTTGAGTAGGGGGTCAGCTTTCGAGAGGCTGGGCCCAGTAAATGACCTGCGGGATAAATTGTCCAGGTCAAGAAGTGCTGCGAGGTCCAGGAGGGAGGCAGCAGACGACCGACCCCAAGGATGGGATGACGGCCAAAGGGAAGTAAATAGCCGACACAGGCCTGCCTCAGTAGAACCCTCCGTCCACCTCAAAGAGGCGGCAGGGGATAACATCGGCCAAGCCGACCCTGTGAAGCCCTGGATTGACTCAATCCAGCGATTGGAGGATAATATTGGCGACATACTGAAGAGTCGAGACCCTCTTCAGAGGGGATATACCATAGGCTCACCCTTTGTGGCAAAGATAGTCAACTTCCCCACGCCATCAAAGTTCAAGCCACACGTGGTCACTCCAAGATATGACGGGAGCACCAACCCTGTCCACCGCGTGGAGATGTATCAATCAGTAGCAGACATATACTCTATCTCAGATGAGATGAGGTGTCGTGCCTTTTCTGGAACCCTGACTGGGGCTGCACATGTTTGGTACACGTCTCTTCCAAAAAATTCCATTGAAAACTTTAAGCAGTTGGCAGACCGGTTCATCCACAACTTTTGCTTTGGGATGAGACCACACAAGAAGACCACCCACCTGCTCTATGTTAAGCAGGGAAAGAATGAGAGTCTGAGGGACTACATAGCCAGATTCAATAAAGAGAAGCTGGAGGTGGAAGACTATGAGGAGAGCATAGCTATGACAGCCCTGATTGGAGGACTCCAAAAGGGGAAGCTGTTATCGAAGCTCGCTGAAGACCCTCCGAGGACGATGGCTGAGCTGCTGTCGACATCAGGAAAGGTGATGAACGCCGAAGAGGCGATGGCCGCAAAATATGAAGATGAATGATGAGGTGCTAGCGGGGGTAAATACCCTAAAAAGAACAAAGAGGGGAAGAAGAGGTCCTCGGATGACAAGTTCGCTGGTTACACCCCTTTAACGGTCAGCTGTGAATAGATTCTTAATGAGATAAAGAGTGACCGGTCCCTGAAGTGGCCTGAGAAGCTGAGGGCAGCCCCCGGCAAGAGGAACAGGAACCTGTGGTGTGAATTTCACCAAGACCACGGTCACGTAACAGACAAATGCTTTGCTCTGAAAGATGAGATTGAGAAGATGCTGAAAGAAGGGAAGTTCAGAAAGTACGTGGACAAAGAGGCCTTCAAGAGGGGACGACCCCAGAAAAAAGCGAGTTAATGCATGCAAAGAAGGCCCTCAAAAAAGAGGGGACAACCCTTCTGATGATGAGGACGACCCTGACCTCCCTCCGAGAGATGACCACGACCCTGTCAAGAGGCTTAATATGATCTCGCTCGGTGTGGGAATGATCTCCGGGGGTCTAGCGGGAGGAAGATCTGAGGTCACCGACAGGAAGGCCCATGTGGCTGAGGCTAAGGCAGTGACGAAGACAGTGCACTCAACCTCCCTGGAGGTCAAGTCAGAAAAAAGGAAGAAGGTTGACATGGACACTCTGATAGTGGGGTTTTCAAGAATGGGTTTTAAAGGCCTCTTAGCCCCACATGATGACCCTCTCGTCATCACTACAAGGGTGCATGGGTGCGAGGTGCCGAGGATCCTGGTAGATGGTGGCTCATCTGCAGATGTGATGTTTTGTCCATGCTTCAAAGCCTTAGGCCTCAGTCGGGCCAGACTTGACCCATACCATCATCCATTGATTGGGTTCAGTGGGGAGAGGGTTCATCCCCTTGGAGTGTATGAGGCTGATGTCAGGATGGGGGACGAATGGCCGAGATGGCTCACCAAGAAGGTCAGTTTCTTTGTGATGGATGAACATGTGTTTTGGGCCTACAATATCATACTGGGGCGTGTGGCCCTCAAGGGGTTTGAAGCTGTGCCGTCTACGGTCCATCAGATGATCAAGTTTCCTACCCCTTACGGGGTGGGGGAAGTTCAGGGAGACCAGACAACAGCGCGAGAATGTTACTACAACTCTGCTGAAGAAAGGGAGACACACAAGAGGGCTACGACCACTTACAATATTGATACCCTAGACCCCAGGGATGAGACGAAGCTAAAGAAAGGAGAGGACGCGGAAGAGGTAGAATCCATTATCCTCGACGAGGATGACACGGAAAAAACGGTCCAAGTTGGCAAGTCTCTAAAGCCCAATATCAAGGAAGACCTCATTAAGTTGTTAAGGAGAAGGCGAAGCGTCTTCGCATGGAGTCATGTAGATATGCCGGGGATTGACCCTGAAATCATGTGCCACAAGCTCAATGTGGGAGAGGGAGTGAAGCCGGTAAAGCAGAAGAGGAGAATTTACTCTAGAGAGAAGTATGAGGTCATTAGGGACGAGGTCAAAAAGTTAGAAGACGCTGAATTTATCAGAGAGGTCATCTACCCTGAATGGTTGTCCAATGAAGTCATTGTCCCAAAGGCCAACGACAAGTGGATAATGTGTGTGGACTTTACAGACCTCAACAAGCACTGTCCCAAAGACAGCTTCCCTCTCCCCCGCATTGACCAGATGGTAGACGCTACTGCAAGCCATGAGCTCATGAGCTTCATGGATGCCTACGCAGGATATAACCAGATCTTCATGAGCCCGGAAGACTCGGAGAGGACAGCCTTCATCACTGACAAGGGGACATACTGTTACAGGGTCATGCCCTTTGGCCTAAAAAATGCGGGGGCAACGTACCAGCGCCTCGTAAATAAAATGTTTGAAGACCAAATCGGGAAGTCTATGGAGGTCTACGTAGATGACATGCTGACTAAGAGTCTGAAGGCAGAGGATCATGTGGCAGACCTGGAAAGGACCTTTAATACGATGGACAAATACAAGATGAAGCTTAATCCGGCCAAGTGTGTCTTCGGGGTCGGAGCAGGGAAGTTCTTGGGGTTCATTGTCAATCAAAGAGGCATTGAGGCCAATCCTGAAAAGATAAAGGCCCTTATTGAAATGAAGACCCCCAAGTCCATTAAAGACGTTCAGAGGCTCACAGGGAGAGTTGCTGCCTTGAGCAGATTTCTGTCAAAGGCCACAGACAGGTGTCTACCATTCTTCAAGATCCTCAGGAAGGCCTTCGAATGGAGTGAAGAGTGTGATGAGGCTTTCAAACAGCTAAAGTCATATTTGGGGTCTCCCTTGCTGCTGTCACGCCCCGTGCAGGGTGAACGACTTTATGTGTATCTCGCCGTCTCAGAGTCTGCCATCAGTGCAGCAATCGTAAGAGACGAAGACGGGATACAGAAGCCTGTATATTTTAACAGCAAGGCACTCCAGGGGGCAGAGCAAAGATACCCGAGGATGGATAAGTTGGCCTACGCCTTGATCCATGCCTCAAGGAAGATGAAACCGTACTTCCAATCCCATACAATGGTCATCCTCACCGACTCTACCCTCAGGCAGGTCTTGCACAAGCCTGAAAAATCGGGAAAGCTAATGACCTGGGCTATAGAGTTGGGGGAGTTTGATATTGTGTATCAGCCTAAGACAGCCATTAAGGGGCAAGCGTTGGTAGACTTCGTGGCTGAGTTTACTTGGGAAGGCGATGAAGCCGAGGGTGAGACCCTCGGAAAGACAGATACACAACAAGACAGGCCCACCAAAACAACCGCAAATAGAGCTGAGACAAGCACCGCTAGAAGGAAAGCGACTGAAAATGAAGAGGGAAGATACATCTTTAGACAAGGATCCCTCTCCGAGGGAAGTTTCTCAGAAGAACGCACCGTGTGGAGTCTCTTCATCGACAGGTCCTCTTACGAAAGCGGGAGCGGAGCTGGGTTAATAGTATCAGCACCCAACGGCACAGACATTGAGTACGCCCTGAGGTTCAATTTCAAAGCCTCCAACAATGAGGCTGAATATGAGGCCTTGGTAGCAGGCCTCTCCTTAGCTAAGTCTCTCAGTGTCGGCCAGATTTTGGTCCATAGTGATTCAAGGCTAGTAGTGAATCAGATACTAGAAGCCTACGAGGCTAAGGATAAGTGGATGGCTAGGTAGCTTGAGAAAGTGAGGTCATTACTGAAAGGATTCAGAGAAGTAAAATTAAAGAGGATACCTAGGCTCTACAATGGCCGTGCTGATGCCCTTGCGAGGTTGGCCTCGGTAACTAGGACAGACATCAGGAGGACGGTACCAGTAGAAATTTTACTTCAGCCAACTATTGAAGACGCTGAGGGAACACTTGGCAATTGCCTAAATGTTTCCCAAGAAGCTTCATGGATGGACCCTCTGATCAGATACATTAAAGAGGGAGAGATGCCAGAAGCAAGGCAAGAAAGGAAGAAGATGAGATACAGGGAAGCCAAATTCACTGTCATCGGAGACACGCTGTACAAAAAGGGGTTTGTGCTCCCCTTACTTAGGTGTGTGCATCCCTCAGAAGTCCCTTCCATCTTGCAAGATGTGCATGAAGGGTCATGCTCAAGCCATATTGGGGGTAGATCCTTAGCGAAGAGGGTGATTACCCAAGGCTACTGGTGGCCGACCTTGGGGAAAGATGCCGCAGCATATGTAAAAAAGTGTGATAAATGCCAAAGATTTGCTACCATCCCTCATCAAACTCATCAGCCTCTTACCTCCATTACATCCCCATGGCCGTTCGCAGTATGGGGGATTGACCTGGTAGGACCCTTGCCAAGAGCAGTCAATCACTATCGATTCCTCATTGTAGCGATTGACTACTTCTCAAAGTGGGTGGAGGCCGAATCGATGGTCACGATTACAGAGCAGAAGACCTTCCAGTTCATCTGGAAAAATGTAATATGCAGATATGGTCTACCCAACACCCTCATCTCGGATAACGGGACTCAGTTCAAGAATGCCTCTTAAAGAAGTACTGTGAGAGGGTAAGTATCAAACAATTTTTCTCCACCCCAGGCCGACCTCAGGCCAATGGGCAAACCGAAGTTACAAACAGGACAATCCTAGATGGAATCAAGAAGAGGCTTGAGGAGGCAAAAGTAAGATGGGTCGAGGAGTTATATGCCGTGTTGTGGGCATATAGGACGACAGTGAGGACCTCTACCGGGGAGACCCCATTCATGCTGGCTTATGGCTCAAAAGCCGTCATCCCCACCGAAATCGAGTTTCCTACGCATAGAGTCCAAATATATGACCTCCAAAAAAATGTGGAAGAGAGGAGACTCGACTTGGACCTGATTGAGGAAAGGAGGGAGGACGCTGAGATAAGGCAGCCTTCCTACCAGCAGAGGACCGCAAGGTTTTACAATCAAAGGGTGAGACAGAGGCCAATTGCGGTGGGGGACTTGGTCCTAAAAAAGACTTGGTAAAAGCCCAACAAACTCCATCCTAATTGGCACGGCCCCTATAGGGTCATCGATGAAGTCGTCCCTGGGACCTATAGACTATAAAACCTAGAAGGGGAACCATTTTCCAACCCCTGGAATGCAGATCATTTGAAGAAATACTATCAGTAGTGTTGTAAGGTCTTGATAGACCATAATTGTAATAAGAGTTGCTCCAACAGAACACTTTGGAAAATTAATGAGAAATATCAGCGTTTCCCTCCTTCCTGTGGTTATCAGTTCTAGTACGCATGGAAAAATCTACAGAGAATCACCCTCGGAAATAATGAGGACCAGTGGAGGGGACGACCCCACCACTGTTCTCAAAAAAAGACGAGGGTAGACTTTATTAAAACCATTAATTTGGTAAGTGAACCCTCAGCTATAATGAGGACCAGTGGAGGGGACGACCCCACCACTGTTCTCAAAAAAGACGAGGGTAGACTTTATTAAAACCATTCGTTTGGTAAGTTGAACCCTCGGCTATAATGAGGACCAGTGGAGGGGACGACCCCACCACTGTTCTCAAAAAAAGACGAGGGTAGACTTTATTAAAACCATTAATTTGGTAAGTGAACCCTCGGCTATAATGAGGACCAGTGGAGGGGACGACCCCACCACTGTTCTCAAAAAAGATGAGGGTAGACTTTATTAAAACCATTAGTTTGGTAAGTTGAACCCTCGGCTATAATGAGGACCAGTGGA
Organism: Sambucus nigra; assembly: GCA_949130495.1. Lineage (NCBI taxonomy): Eukaryota > Viridiplantae > Streptophyta > Magnoliopsida > Dipsacales > Adoxaceae > Sambucus > Sambucus nigra. The sequence goes on along the minus strand of OX422212.1, from coordinate 11,161,465 downwards.
GGGGACGACCCCACCACTGTTCTTAAAAAAGATGAGGGTAGACTTTATTAAAACCATTAGTTTGGTAAGTTGAACCCTCGGCTATAATGAGGACCAGTGGAGGGGACGACACCACCACTGTTCTCAAAAAAGACGAGGGTATACTTTATTAAAACCATTAGTTTGGTAAGTTGAACCCTTGGCTATAATGAGGACCAGTGGAGGGGACGACCCCACCACTGTTCTCAAAAGAGACGAGGGTAGACTTTATTAAAACCATTAGTTTGGTAAGTTGAACCCTCGGCTATAATGAGGACCAGTGGAGGGGACGACCCCACCACTGTTCTCAAAAAAGACGAGGGTAGACTTTATTAAAACCATTAGTTTGGTAAGTTAAACCCTCGGCTATAATGAGGACCAGTGGAGGGGACGACCCCACCACTGTTCTCAAAAAAGACGAGGGTAGACTTTATTAAAACCATTAGTTTGGTAAGTTGAACCCTCGGCTATAATGAGGACCAGTGGAGGGGATTACCCCACCACTGATCTCAAAAGAGACGAGGGTACACTTTATTAAAAACCATTAATTTGGTAAGTTGAACCCTCGGCTATAATGAGGACCAGTGGAGGGGACGACCCCACCACTGTTCTCAAAAAAGACGAGGGAGAGGTTAGTGGCATTAACAAAAACAAAGCAAACCATACAAGAAGCAAATATGGAAGACAGTAAAGAAGACGATGGTATTAATGAAATGCCAGTTATACAAAATATCAAGTGTTCTGCAAGAAAAGTACAAAAATATTGATTACATTGAGAGGGTATGGGCTACAGACAACCACCCTATGGGACAATATCGAAGGGCAGGGCCTCAACATCCACCAGAGGGGTCTCCTCGATGACCATTACCGGCTGATCCTCAGATGTGCCGACCCCCTCAACCTGCACTTGAGATTCTACATAAGTCAAAGCCTCAGCAATCATAGGGTCGTCCAGTCTGACTGCTTCGATCGAAGGACGGACCGAGGAGACGACATCACCAAACCTAAGGACGACCCATCGGCAGGCTGTCCTGATCCCTCTCTCCAAATATTCAAGGCCGAAGCCTTGAAACTCGTCAAAAACCTTGTAAGCCTCAACAGCATCGGCCTCGGCTTTTCTGACAGCTTCTGCGAGATCAGTCTTCTGCTTGGCCTCCATGTTGAGTAAAACCTCATCCTTCTCCTTTATGAGCAAGTCCTTGGCCTGCTGGTCGGCATCATGCTGTCTTGTCATCTCATCTAAGACCCTGGCATGCTCAGTCCTATCACTCTTGAGTTCAGCCCTCGCAGTCTCGAGCTCTGTCTGCAGGTCGGCCTCATGCTGAATGGCCCTTTCGACCTCATGGAACTTTGCCTGAATTTCAGCCATCCACTTTATGGCCGAGGTGAAGGCACAGATGGACTGCATAGAAAAATAAACACATGTCAAGAGGCCTAGGAAACAGTTATTGAAAGAATGAAATTTAAAAAGTGGGTCAAGACCAATACCTGTGCAAGGGCGTGCAGACCATAGTCGTACACTTTGGCATGAGGCATTTTGGACAAGAACTCATAGTCAGCTGCCAAGGGTGCAGAGCACATTGAGGCCTTGGCTGCCCTCAAGTTTGCAATGAGTGATGAGGGTTTGGCCCTTAGATGGGCCAGGTTTTTAGACCAGAAGGCCCCCATGCTGGATGAAGAGGACGTCCCCTCAGAGGCTTCGACCCTGGCCCTCGTCCGAGAATTAGGCCGAGGGTCAACAGGGGCCTCAGGTTCCTTTATTTTATTGCTATCGGTGGTTGGCTCCACCATCGTCGGCCCAGCAGCCCTCGTCTTCCTCGGAGCCTGCTGAGGCTCCTTCCTTTTCTTCTTGGCCAAGCCAGATAATAAGCTGGGAGCAGTCATTTCCCAAAGATAGTCTGATATACCTGCAGGACGACCTGATAAGAGAACGACACGTCAGAAAAATGCAGAGATAAAGAGAAAACACATCAAAAATAAGTAAAGAATGGAAAATGTTAAGTATAACTCACATAGTTCTGTCAGAGGGCCGACCCTCAGACCATCTTCTTTGAGGAACCGGGGGGTCATCAGGTTTTGAAATTTTGGAAGATCACCTTCTCTCCCTCGTCCTCTCAGATATTCAACGATGTCCTTCTCCTCCAGACTAAGTCCAGGGTCTGACCTGGCCTTCATGGAAGGGTTAGACCATTTTTTGGGGACCCTCGGACCATCGGCGGTGGGCTCCCACTCCCCTGAGATAAATAAGAATCTCTTTTTCCAGTCGTGGTTGGAAGTTTGTGCCACATGGAGGAGTTTCTCCTCAGACCTCCTTGCCCCCAGATGATAGTATCCAGGCTGTTTGGATGAGGAGGTGATGTTGTAGCAGCCCAAGAATAGGTCGGCCGAGGGCTCGTCGGTGAAAGCATTCTTCCACAAGGAGATGTAGCCCAGGATCGTCCTTCAAGAGTTGGGAGGAAGTTGAGAGGGGGCAACACCAAGGGCAGACAGGATATCAACGATGGCAGGATGCAGAGGGAATCTGACTCCAACCTTGAACATTTGTTCATAAATTGCAACCTCTCCCTCTTCACAATCAAAAACCCTCTCCGACTCAGAGGGAACCCTCATAGTTATGCTGGGGGGCACTCCATAGGCATGTCTCCATATCAGGAGATCGCGATCCCTAATAGAGGAGATGTAGGATAAGGCATGGGAGGTATCAACCTCATCATCCGTATCATCACCCTCGTCCTCAGTCCCCTCTCCCTCGTCATCTGCTGGACGGCCCTGAGGAAAAGCCACTTGGAAGGCATGGGGAGATAGGGTTGTTAGAGGGACGGCCTCAGAGGGAACCATACCCTCAGCCTCTTGGCCTGGGCTTAGGTCAGACGTCTCCCTCCTACCAGAAGTTCCAGTGCCAGTTGGCGAGGATGCTCTCTCGTCCATCTCACTCGAATGACTCTCGGCTGGACGAGAGGACGACCCACAAGACTCAGATGGTTCAAATGGTTTTATTGTGGCAAGAGGAATGGGAAAGATGGGTCGTACCGAATTAGGGTCGGCCCCTCGTCTCCTCTCTTCCTCTTCCTCTATTCGTCTGATCTCTACAAAGAGCTTCTCTCTCAAGGATGGGAACTCAGATACTAAACTATAAAGTCTCCTAAGCATTAAAGGGAAGACTCTACACTTAGAGAATTTAACCAAACTTAGATAACTTAGATACAAACAAGTGGGCAGTTGTCCAGATTGGACTTTTGGATTGAAACAAAGGGATTCAATGGTTTTGGTCAAGAACATTCAAGAACCAGTTACCGGTGAAGACACTGGAAAAAGTTATGGCACAACCTAAAGAAAATGCAACCCTACGAGCCTAAAAAGCAAACAGAAATGAAGGTAAAAGAGAGCGCTGGGGGGAAAGGATTACCTGATGAAGAGAGAGCAAGAACTGCCCAAGTTGCTAAGCTTGAAGGATTGAAGGCTGTAGAAAATGGCGATGAAAACTGGTAAAGGCTAGAGAGAGAAGGCTTGGGCGCGAAGAAGAAGAAGAAGGAGAGAGAGTTTGAAAATCTCTTAAATACTTTGGTAATGAGTGGGCCCATTTACCAAGAAGGGTATTATTAGGGCACAAAGCCCCAGGCAAAGTGTGCAGCCGCCATGCCTTGGAAACTTGAACAACAATGAGTATCTGCCTAGGTGTCACTCACCTAACTAATCAATACACGCATATCAATTACAACAATATCCCTCAGCCATCTCAATGGCACCTATGGCTAAGGGCTGGGGGGTGATTGATATACCCGTTTATATCCTCGTCCTGGCTAAAGATTACCTCCAAAACGGATGACCCTACGAGAGGCCGACCATTCACCAGGCTCCAGATGACCATACGAGGGGCCGACCCCTTACCAGGCTCTAGATGACCCTGCGAGGTGTCGACCCTTTACAGGGCTCCAGACGACCCTACGAGGGTACGACAGTACGAGGCCAAAATTGGACCAGACTCACTGCCGGAAGGAACTTTGCCCTCGGCCTCGGCCCATAGGCTGAGGGTGACATCATCACAGCGCGTGGTTTGGGAGACGTGTGGAATAGTGCGCGTGAGGCTCATATGGCACATGGGAGACCGTTATAACCAAATCACACCCTCACGTGAGGGAATATTATGTCATCATTTGGTATCTTTAGGTTTCAACAGGGTATTGGCTAGATCATCATTCACATGCACCATGCATACTTGGGGGGTGCACTACACTCACCAAGATCTATATATACTTGTCACCTACAGCCCTACAGGGGATCGATCAATTCATTGTAACCCTAGCTAAAACTCTGCTTTACACATAGTAGAGAGAGAAAGTGAGCTTATGTGCATTATATCCAAGGCCATTAGTGCCCATACTTAGAGGATCACACACTTACAGTGGATGTAGGCCAAATTGGCTGAACCACTATACATCAGTCTTATTTCCTCTTATACTCATCCCCTTCTATATACTCATACACTTACATCTCTATGGCTGCCATGGTTACTATAGTTTGAGTTCATCATCATTTATCTGGTGGTGCTAGATTTTAGCATCATCAACAACCAATCCAGCAAAATTCAAAAACGCAAATTCATCTAACAACAACGAAACAAACTTCTTAAAAGAATCACATATGTATCAATTGAGGTCGTCTAACATGTTCCACTATAATGATTTTCCATAGTTTTCAAAATGCACCTGATACAAAACAAAAAAATATAGTTAGTCAGTTGAAAATGAATGGAAAATTTAAAAACTAATAGAAAAGTAAATTTTAGTTTAGCATATTTATATTTCTTGCAAGTAAAATTTAAAAAATGAAGTTAATGTTTATTGATTCACCATTAGTTGTAGTCAAGAAAAATAGAATTTATTCTTATTATAAAAAACGGTTGCATTCAAGAAAACATAGCCTTATTTCTAACCTCAAAGAAACCCATCTGGGATACAATATTTTTTTTAAAAGAGATCCGAGATGGGAGATAGAGAATCAAGAAGGAAAGATGCAAAATTAATCCAATTAAAACAAAATCTATTACTTTAAATGAATTGAAGCCTGGATACTAAAATTACCATAGTTCTGAAAGTGCACTTTTATGTAAATATGATGTATAAGAATAAAAGTGAATAATGTAAAAAATGTATACCTTAAGAAAGCTTTGAAGAGTTAGATCACCATGGAGAGGTTCACGATGTCAGCAAAAAAAAACAGTAGCAATAAAAATCAATATGGTCAGCTACTCACATATACACAGATCGAATACCATAAATCCATAAATCCTAGACCACCAATAATGTGAATAAAAAAATAAAAAAGAGCAAAAACAATTAGATGACATAATTGTTTACCTTCAATGTAACTTGGGCTTTATTTTCGTTTCCACAACTAAACTAGTATGTGACACCCCGACTAATTAAATACCGGGTAGCTACTCCTTTATTAAATTAATTCAAAATGCCAAGTTGGTTCAGTTAATAGCATCACTGTCGAAAACATTTAATGATTATTAACCACCTAGTATTTAAAAAGTAGGTTGTCAAATTTTAAATTAAATCTGATTAACATGCGATAAATGAAATGTAAAAGAATAACATCACCATACACCATAAAGTCTCAATACAGTAACCAACAAATAGTAATAAGTCCGGAGGAAAAATCCTCACAACAATCCCACAAACTGAAATAAATAAAACAGTGTATCCTGAATTAATTACATGCCAAAAATCTGAATAACTGAATTATGAAATGTCCCTAATAGAAATGGGCGACATGCCCTACAAATGATGAAACTGAATATGGAGTCAAGACTAGAAAATGAGGCATCTAATATCAAGGCCCTGTAACTTCCACAACAGCTACAGCTCGTCACCTGAATGGAAATCCTATGCATGGTGTCCTTATGGCTGGGCACCTAAAAAGGTTTTTACAAAAAGTAGATTTGAAAGCAAACGGGTCAGAACCCGAATGTGGAGAATATTTTAAAAACAGCAGGTGCTTTAATAACATTAAAACAATGAATGCAAAATACATGTTAGGACGTGCTCTCACATGAAATACTCACCTCTCGACTAATCGTGCACTCCTAACGTACAGTACCATCTAAGTGGTATTTATATCTAACTAAACCGAAAAAAGTTCTAACCCATCTACTCGATTCACAATATGAATTCCCAATGTTATCACTTGAATAGATAGCTTTACTTAAACTTGGATTCTCACTTATTAGCATTACCATTTACTGGAGGTTATCCCCTTATTTATCTTCTCAAGGAGTTACTATAAATTATTCTCATAATTAAACATGACAAGTCTGTTCATTTAACCGTATATCATTCACATCATAAATATACAATACAAGCACCCCGAGACTAAGCTGCGGTGCACACATACTCTGCTATCCATCTCGGTACATCACGTACATAAGGATTACAAATTCCGAATCTCTCAGGAATTGTTAGAATAAGCACAACACACAAAAATGGAGGCAAACATAATTCAACATATCCATGGTCACGTACATACCTACGCTCTATGGTCAGCTGACTTATTAACTCACAAATAAGTCATTCTCTGAACTATGTCCTCGAGGTACCAATCTAAATCCGGGCACACAAAGATTAGATGGCCCTAAGCGAACGTAAAGCTCCCGTGATAGCAATGATGGTAGGTATGTCATACACATAAAATTATATACATATACTAAGCATGCACACATCTTAGTAATTACCATAATTTATTTGTGGTATACTTCTCATTCTTATACCAACTTATAATGTTACGCAATTCACATATCCCCGGTTAATACTAGCATTTAAGTCGTCAATTATTCTCACATCGTAATTAGTCACTCACGTCCTAATCCACAATTTTCATTTGGTTCAAATCACGCTTCTATGTTTTACTCCTCAATATATCCCAAATATCCCAACTATATCAATTAGTCATCACGGGAATGTTATCTCTACAAATAAACCAGGTTACGGGACATCAGAAATCAAATCAGGCCAAAAAGGCCAATCTGTCAACTCGTTAGAAGTCTCGTTCGAACGAGAGTTCGTTCGAACGAAGGGGGCAATCTAACGGGATCTCGTTCGAATTAAAGGCATCGAATGATCATCCCACCCGTTAGAAGTCAAATTGTCACCTCGTTAGAAGCTCGTTCGAACGAGCTCGTTTGAACGACTTGGGCAGGTCTTCTAACGAGATGCCAGTTTCGAGCCCAGAATTTTCCTATCTCGTTTTTCTCTATTTTCTTCACCTCTAATCCCATATAAAAATCGTCCCAACAGTATTTTAAGGTTTCTAATACACACTAAACATTCATAGGTCATAACTTAACATTTATATAGGGCCAAATCTTCCTAAACATCATCTAATTATCATAACTCCCCAATTTTTCCCAAACCTTATGAACATGAACCCTAGAAATTTAAAGTCTTCAATTTCCATAAATAAATCCGTTTTTGTAACATAAAAAGTAGTAATTCTTTTAGTCCAATCACCCAATAAAAAATCTACATGCAAACCTATATCAAATATGAATTTATAACTCCAATCTCATGGGTTTTTATAAATCTTCCAATACAATGCGATTATATAATTTTCTAATCATGGAAGAAACATTCGCTTGAAATTAACGTAATTAAACCACTTGCCTCGGATTATTCTCTGAATTTGCTGTTGAATTGATGAAGGTTGGTCTCTCTCTTTCTCTCCCAAGGTTGAAGGTTGAAGATAGAGGTTAAGGTTTTCTCTTTGGGAACTTTTCTAACTTTTTCTTCTAACTCCTGTTTCCCTCTAATCACTTAAGTGATGGTAATGGGTTAGTGGGTTATTAAATTCCTTATTTTTAATTCCCAAAATTCGTTGGTCATAAATCCCAAAATTTCAAAATTACCAAAATGCCCTTTTAAGTTGCCGGTATGGCCCAATAATGCCCCGGGACCCAAACTAAACCCCCAGCTAGTGTTTTCTGACTATTTCGACCCTTCCGGACACGTTGGCGCACTCAAAATGACCATACGGTTGATAAAAATAAAATTCACTTTTTAATTAAAATAATTATATTCCTAACGCGACTGTCACGTGCGTCCCAACTAAATTTTCCAAATTGTCGTATTTCAGCCTCGCGATAATTTCAATATTTTCAATATTCATATATTGCCATATATACACATTATAATCAAATACAAACTCACATCTCGTTAGTATTTTATCCGTATTAATTCTCAATTAATTCACATTTAATTTAATTAATCCACAAATAAATATCGATAAAAATACGGGCTATTACATACTTCCCCCTAATAACAGAATTTCGTCCCGAAATTTGGAACTAGAAAGTACCTGGTAAAAATAACTCTGGATAACATTCGCACATCTCATCCTCGCGCTCCCATGTGGACTCCTCGACATTATGATGTCGCCACTGAACACGCACTAACGGAACTATCTTTGACCGCAGTTTCCTCTCACTTCGGTCCAAAATAGCAATCGGCCCCTCCTCGTAGGAGCTCTCAGGCTGGAGATCGATGTCCTCCAAAGAAAGGTGAGAATGAGCCAAATCATCTCTGAGATATTTCCTTAGCAAGGAAATATGAAACACATCATGAATCTTGTGCAAATGCTCCGATAATCCAAGTCTATACGCAACAGACCCAATCCGCTCGATGATAGGAAATGGCCCCACATATCTCGATGCCAACTTCCCCTTCTTCCCAAATCGCATAATTCCGTTCATAGTAGAAACTCTGAGTAAAATCTGGTCCCCCACTTGGACCTCCGTGAAGAACCTCTTCGCATCAGCATAGCTCTTCTGCCGATCCTGAGCTACCCCAATGCGACTCCGTATCAATTTTATCCTTGCCGAAGTATCCTGAATCACTTCTGGCCCAAGTAGTTTGTTGTCCCCCACCTCCAACCAACATGCTGGGGAATGACAAGGTCTACCGTACAATGCCTCAAATGGAGCCATGCCAATGGTGAACTGGTAGGAGTTGTTGTAAGCAAACTCCACCAGTGGAAGATACTGCTCCCATCCACCCCCAAAATCAATGATGCACATACGCAACATGTCCTCCAACATCTGATTTGTACGTTCGGTTTGCCCATCGGTCTGCGGGTGATATGCCGTACTCAACCGCAACTCCGTGCCCATGGCCTCCTGAAAACTCTCCCAAAACCGTGAAACAAATATCTTGTCTCGGTCATACACGATATTTAGGGGCACACCGTGAAGTCTCACTATTTTTGCAATAAAAAGCTGGGCATACTATCCCGTAGTGTAGTCTGTCCTTACGGGTAAAAAAAAGCAACTTTGGTCAACCTGTCCACAATTACCCAAATGGAGTCGTGGCCCCTCTGTTACGTAGGTAACCCCGTGATAAAGTCCACGGAGATGCTCTCCCACATCCACATCGGGACCTCTAATGGCTGTTGAAGTCCTGCCGGTCTCTGATGGTCCGTTTTTACCAGCTAACAAGTGGCGCATTTAGAAACAAACACGGAAATATCTCTCTTCATCCCGCTCCACCAATACTGACGTCTCATGTCTTGGTACATTTTGTCCCCACCGGGATGTACCGCGAACCGTGAGCAGTGCAACTCTTCCATCACTTCGTGTCGCAATTCCTCCCCTTCCGGAACTACCAGTCTTCCATTGAAGTGTAATCCCCTGTCTGAGCTAACAGTATAGGACTCGGCTCCCTCTGCTAGTAATCGAACTATCTGCTCCTGATATAACGAGTCATTTGCCTGTGCCTTTACCACCTTCGTGACAATCTGCGGTGTAACAGTCATCACAGACATGAACGATCGGGCCACTGCATATTGGTGCCCCAACTCCTTCCACTTTGCCTTCCACACCCCTGCCACTTCATCTACTGGCCTACGGCTCAACGCGTCTGCTACCACGTTAGCCTTCCCCGGGTGATATTGGATATCGAACTGATAATCCTTCACAAACTCAAGCCACCTTCGCTGCCGCATATTCAACTCCTGTGTGAATAGGTACTGTAGGGACTTGTGGTCCGTGAACAATCGAAACTTCTCCCCCAAAAGATAATGTCTCCAAATTCGAAGGGTAAATACCACTGCCGCTAACTCCAATTCATGGGTGGGGTAATTCTTCTCATGAGGCTTAAGCTTACGGGAAGCATAAGCTATGGCCTGACTCTCCTGCTATAATACACCTCCAAGTCCTTGTAAGGATGCGTCGGTGTAAACTAGATACACAACTCCCGGTCTCGGCAATGCTAACACAGGTGCTGAGGTCAACTTTTCCTTCAACTCATCGAATGCCAACTGACAGGCAACACTCCAGATGAATGGCACACCCTTACGAGTCAGATGTGTCATGGGACCCGCTATCTTGGAGAAACCCCGAATAAACCTCCTGTAGTATCCTGCTAAGCCCAAAAAACTACGAATCTCAGTCGGTGTCATGGGCTATCCCCACTCCCTCACCGCGGATACCTTCCCCGGATCAATAGATATCCCCCGGTCCGAAATAATATGCCCCAAAAACTGAACCTCCTTCAGCTAAAACCCACACTTCTCATACTTTGCATACAGCTCGTTCTGACGTAGCGTCTGCAAAACCTGCCTCAAATGCTCGGCGTGCTCCTCCTCTGTCTGGGAGTAAACCAGAATGTCATCAATGAAAACAATGATGAACTGGTCCAGGAACTCTCTGAACACCCTATTCATCAAGTCCATAAACACGGCTGGAGCGTTGGTCAAGCCAAAAGGCATAACCCGAAACTCGTAGGAACCATATCTCGTTAAGAAAGCAGTCTTCGAAACATCCTCTTCCCTGATACGCAACTGATGATATCCCGATCGCAAATCAATCTTTGAGAAGAAAGAAGCTCTCCTCAGCTGGTCGAATAAGTCATCGATTCGGGGCAACGGATACTTATTCCGTATCGTGACCTTATTCAACTCCCGGTAATCTACACACAATCTCAATGATCCATCCCTCTTCTTTACAAATAACACAGGGGTACCCCACAGCGAAGTACTCCTCCGTATAAACCCCTAACCCAACAACTGCTCAATCTGTTCCCGTAACTCTCTCATCTACGGTAAGGTGCGCGGGCAATAGGCCGAGTGCTCAATGTCAAATCGATCACAAAATCTATGTCTCTACTCGGAGGTAATCCAGGTATATCCTGAAATACATCGGCAAACTCTCGAACAACCGGAATCGAATCAATTGGTATCACCACTTCTTTAGAGGTCTCCTCCTCTATATAGTACAAATGAGTGGACGATCCTCCCTCAGGGCGAGGCATCGTCACTAAAAGCATCTCCTGCCCGGGAATGGCAAAGATAATACTCCTACTAAAACAGTCAATCATGGCTCGGTATGCAACTAGCCAATCCATACCAATAATGGGATCATACTCGGTCATCTCTAATACTAACATATCAACGGGTAAAGTAAACCTCCCGATCTCTATACCCACACCTCTACAAACAAGGGAAATCACGGAACCCCTACTCAACGTTGAATCTACACAAGTAGCGGTGCTCTCTGCGGTGTCTAATAACCCAATAGTGCGTGAAAATCTCATGGCAATGAAACAATGTGTGGCCCCCGTGTCAAATAAAATACGCCCCAGAGTCCCCTGAATAGAGAACATACCCTCAATGGCTGGTGGATCCTGTGGGGCTGCGACCTGCTGGAGATGATACACTCTCCCATACTGAAGCTGTCCCTGCTGAACTGGGACTGCTGGAATGGGCGGTAATGCTGCCATCTGTGGTGCTGGGAGGGCGGCGGGAAACATAGGTCTCTGCGGCTCCTGTCGAGCACCCTGTTGCTGCTGCTGTGGGGCCTTGCCCTTGTCAGAACAATCCTGATGTTTGTGGCCAATCTTACCACAAATGAAACACTTCCCTGGAAGTTTCCCCCTCGCAGCCCCTGTTGACCACGGCCCTGGTGACCGTTACCATTTCTGCCCTGGCCTTGTTGGCCCTGGTGAAACTGCTGCTGTTGACCATTTTAACCCTGCTGGCCCTGATGGCCGTTCGGACCCTGCTGGCCATTCCGGAATCCTCCCTAACCGTTCCTGAAACCCCCTTATCAGAATCTCTTAGAATCCCCCTGCTGGGAGCCCTTATCACCCTGCCTATACTGACCCTGAGCTGATTGTGCCCTGCTGGCACCATTTCCTCCAGTCCTGCCCTGATGGCTGGAATCTCCTGATCTCTTGCTCTCAGCCATGTGAAAGCGGTGATCCTGGCAGTGTAACAGTGCAGCGTTAACCACATCAGAGTAAGTGGCCAACGATAGATTCCCCAACAAGTGCTGACAGATCCTCCAAGTCAATCCCTCTGTAAACTTCTGAATCTTTTTCTCCTCTGTCGGTATTTCATCCGGAACAATGTTCAGTAAATTAGTGAATTCGGCCTTATACTCGGCCACAGTCCTTCCCTCCTGTCTAAGGTTCATCAACTTTCTCCTCATTTCCGTGTGAACAGCTGACGAAAAATATTTGCGATCGAACCTCACCCAGAACTCCTGTATCGTGAGAGTATATCTCTCCTCTGCGGTGGTAATAGACTCCCACCACTGCAATGTAGATCCCACCAGCTTGAAAGTAGCTAGTATCTTCCTCTGAACATCAATGCACTCATACATCCTCAAGTGCCTCTGAATATCCTTCCTCCACTGACTTGAAACCACAACATCGGAGCTACCTGCGAACTCCGGTGGGTGTGCTTTCTGAAAAGCATCACGTACGCGTTCCCAAGCAGACGGGAATGCATGTGCCTGAACTGGCGCGGATACTGGCGCCTGGGGTGGTGCCTGCTTTACAATGGTGAGAGCGGCATTTACCGCTTGGGCTACAATGGCTGCAACCTCAATGGCATTCATGGTGCCCTGTACTGGAGCTGGCTGGGGCTCCGGCTGTGTATCCCTAGGAACTCGATGCGCATGTCGTGGAGGCATCTGAAATGAGAGTAAAGTCTATAAGTTCGCAGTTATAAACTTAAAATAGCTGAAGAGCGAAGCATACATAAAAGAATACAACAGTCCTAAAATATAGGGCTCTACATCAAAGAAAGCTCAGCGGAAACAAAATAAGCCGTACAGATCCTAAAGGACACTAGAACCTGATGCTCTGATACCACCTGTGACACCCCGACTAATTAAATACCGGGTAGCTACTCCTTTATTAAATTAATTCAAAATTCCAAGTTGGTTCAGTTAATAGCATCACTGTCGAAAACATTTAATGATTACTAACCACCTAGTATTTAAAAAGTTAGTTGTCAAATTTTTAATTAAATCTGATTAACATGCGATAAATGAAATGTAAAAGAATAACATCACCATACACCATAAAGTCTCAATACAGTAACCAACAAATAATAATAAGTCCGGAGGAAAACTCCTCACAACAATCCCACAAACTGAAATAAATAAAACAGTGTATCCTGAATTAATTACATGCCAAAAATCTGAATAACTGAATTATGAAATGTCTGTAATAGAAATGGGAAACATGCCCTACAAATGATGAAACTGAATATGGAGTCAAGACTAGAAAATGAGGCGTCTAATATCAAGGCCCTGTAACTTCCACAAGAGCTACAGCTCGTCACTTGAATGGAAATCATATGCATGGTGTCCTTGTGGTTGGGCACCTAAAAAGGTTTTTACAAAAAGTAGATTTGAAAGCAAACGGGTCAGAGCCCGAATGTGGAGAATATTTTAAAAACAGCAAGTGCTTTAATAACATTAAAACAATGAATGCAAAATACATGTTAGGACGTGCTCTCACATGAAATACCCACCTCTCGACTAATCGTGCACTCCTAACGTACAGTACCCATCTAAGTGGTATTTATATCTAACTAAACCAACAAAAGTTCTAACCCATCTACTCGATTCACAATATGAATTCCCAATGTTATCACTTGAATAGATAGCTTTACTTAAACTTGGATTCTCACTTATTAGCATTACCATTTACTAGAGGTTATCCCCTTATTTATCTTCTCAAGGAGTTACTATAAATTATTCTCATAATTAAACATGACAAGTCTGTTCATTTAACCGTATATCATTCACATCATAAATATACAATACAAGCACCCCGAGACTAAGCTGCGATGCACACATACTCTGCTATCCATCCGGGTACATCACGTACATAAGGATTACAAATTTCTAATCTCTCAAGAATTGTTAGAATAAGCACAACACACAAAAATGGAGGCGAACATAATTCAACATATCCATGGTCACGTACATACCTACGCTCCATGGTCAGCTGACTTATTAACTCACAAATAAGTCATTCTCTGAACTATGTCCTCGAGGTACCAATCTAAATCCGGGCACACAAAGATTAGATGGCCCTAAGCGAACGTAAACCTCCCGTGATAGCAAGTATGGTAGGTATGTCATACACATAAAATTATATACATATACTAAGCATGCACACATCTTAGTAATTACCATAATTTATTTGTGGTATACTTCTCATTCTTATACCCATTTATAATGTTATGTAATTCACATATCCCCGATTAATACTAGCATTTAAGTCGTCAATTATTCTCACATCGTAATTAGTCACTCACGTCCTAATCCACAATTTTCATTTGGTTCAAATCACGCTTCTATGTTTTACTCCTCAATATATCCCAAATATCCCAACTATATCAATTAGTCATCACGGGAATGTTATCTCTACAAATAAACCAGGTTACGGGACATCAGAAATCAAAGCAGGCCAAAAAGGCCAATCTGTCAACTCGTCAGAAGTCTCGTTCGAACGAGGTCGTTCGAACGAGAGTTCGTTCAAACGAAGTGGGAAATCTAACGAGATATCGTTCGAACGAAAGGCATCGAATGAACATCCCACCCGTTAGAAGTCAAACTGTCACCTCGTTAGAAGCTCGTTCGAACGACCTCGTTCGAACGACCTGGGCAGGTCTTCTAACGAGATGCCAGTTTCGAGCCCAGAATTTTCCTATCTCGTTTTTCTCTATTTTCTTCACCTCTAATCCCATATAAAAATCGTCCCAACAGTATTTTAAGGTTTCTAATCCACACTAAACATTCATAGGTCATAACTTAACATTTATATAGGTCCAAATCTTCCTAAACATCATCTAATTATCATAACTCCCCAATTTTCCCAAACCTTATGAACATGAACCCTAGAAATTTAAAGTCTTCAATTTCCATAAATAAATCCGTTTTTGTAACATAAAAAGTAGTAATTCTTTTATTCCAATCACCCAATAACAAATCTACATGCAAACCTATATCAAATCTGAATTTATAACTCCAATCTCATGGGTTTTTATAAATCTTCAAATACAATGCGATTATATAATTTTCTAATCATGGAAGAAACATTCGCTTGAAATTAACGTAATTAAACCACTTGCCTCGGAATATTCTCTAAATTTGATGTTGAATTGATGAAGGTTGGTCTCTCTCTTTCTCTCCTAAGGTTGAAGGTTGAAGATGGAGGTTAAGGTTTTCTCTTTGGGAACTTTTCTAACTTTTTCCTCTAACTCCTGTTGCCCTCTAATCACTTAAGTGCTGGTAATGGGTTAGTGGGTTATTAAATTCCCTATTTTTAATTCCCAAAATTCGTTGGACATAAATCCCAAAATTTCAAATTTACCCAAATGCCCTTTTAAGTTGCCGGTATGGCCCAATAATGCCCCGGGACCCAAACTAAACCCCCGGCTAGTGTTTTCTGACTATTTCGACCCTTCTGGACACATTGGCTCACTCAAAATGACCATATGGTTGATAAAAATAAAATTCACTTCTTAATTAAAATAATTATATTCCTGACACGACTGTCACGTGCGTCCCAACTAAATTTTCCAAATTACCGTATTTCAGCCTCGCGACAATTTCAATATTTTCAATATTCATATATTGCCATATATACACATTATAATCAAATACCAACTCACATCTCGTTAGTATTTTATCCAGATTAATTCTCAATTAATTCACATTTAATTTAATCAATCCCATAAATAAATATCGATAAAAATACGGGGTATTACCCAGTAACCTAATTGAAACCTTAACATAACTCAAAAAATTATGAACACACAAAAAGGGGGGAGGGGATAAATGAAAAAGATAGATCAGAATAATGTATACACCTGATTTCATTTGTTGAGCGATAAATCTGAGGGAGATACCTATAAAAACAACAAAATGTGGGCCCCATATTATAAAAAAAAGTTAGATCTAACAATCACTATGCCTGCTATTATAACATTTTTAAAACAAAAACAAACTCAATTTAGAACATTCATTAATAAGCATAAAAATACTATATGAAGAGAGAGAGAGAGAGAGAGAGAGAGAGAGAGAGAGAGAGAGAGAGAGAGAGAGAGAGAATCGATTTTGAACCAAACACACAAAATTTAAATCAAAACTCCCATACCAGCATTGTGTGCATAAATATAAACAAAATATGACAAAAAATTTAGATGTACAAAAAAAAATAGATCCGGAAATGAGAGAGATGGAGCAGAGTCGTATACGTAAGAGAGTGAGAGATAGGCGACAGGGAGGTCGATTTCAGGCCATGTGTGAGTGTTGAGATAGAAGGGAACTGGTTGAGGTGAGGGCGGAGCTGGGTGAGGTGAGGGCGGCGTCGTTGGTAGGTTAGGGGAAAGGGTTTGGGAAAGGAGAGACAGGAAGCAGATATGAGGAGTGATAGGGAGAGCGTGAGGGTGACTGGGGATATAGTTTGGAATTAAAGGTGTTCTCCCATTTTCCCTAAGATTGTAGTATGTCTCTGTCTCTCTCTCTCTCTGTACTTACCTTTGTCTGAAGATATTTAGAATTAAAGGTGTTATCCCATATCTTAGGGTAGGTACTCCAGCCACTCTAGTCATTGTGCGTCCCAATAAAAAAAGCCACATGTCCAAAGGTTTTTTAAATTGTCCAATGAAATATCCACAAACCCTCGAATCTTCCGCAGTTGTCTAAAACAATTCTAATCTAGTTGAAGGTCTCAAGATATTCTTCTTTTTGATGTATTACTAATATACCCTTGATATTTGAATTATAGTGAAATTTTAAAAGCAAAAAGAGGGGGGAAACAAATTTTAGTAGGTTAAAATTGTATATACCATATAAATTATAAAATAAGGTGTGGTCAGGTGTAGAGATTATGGTGTGGATTGCAATCTCACCCTCAATTTAATATCTTGTTGGCTTCGATCTGAACCGTTAAATGTCTTATAAACTTATGGAATAGTGAACATACAATTACTCCTTATTATATATATATATATATATATATATATATATATATATATATATATATATATATATATATATATATATATATATATATACTATTTATTTAACCAATTTGTTTGTATTATTGTTTAATGATAATAACAAATGTGACAACCAGTTAATATGTATTATTTTATATAATTCCTATTTTGAGATTTTTTTAATTAAGTATCGTTTACTATTCAACCATTAATTAATTCTACTTTAAAGTTATACACAATAAATATGACTGTCTATGTGATTTTTTTCATTGAAATATTACGTACTCTATGAATGTTGTTTGATAAATATACAGGTAAAATTTTCCTTATAACACAGTAAAGTTTATTGTTTGTGTAATAGTAACACAATAATTTTACTGTCAGTAAAAATGTCATAGATATAAAACTATATCATTTTCTGGTGCATACAATAAATTTTACTATTTGTGTATTTTTTTTTAAATTTTATAGTATTCATAGATTTTCTTTGATAGATCTCGACGAGAAGATTTCAAAAATAGTAATTTTGCAAAAAACGGATTTATCAATCAAAAGTTATGATCATTTTAAAATGAAAAAAAAAAAGTTCAACCACTTATGTAACTTCTTCTATGAAGTTGTGCATGGTTGGTTTTAAAAGGGTAAAATTGTGAAAAAAAATCCATTTTTTTTTAAAAATGGCCTGTTTAGTGGTTGAAAAGTCAATAGGACTTAGTTAGGGAAACTTTGTTCATATGTGACCTATATATAATAAACCCTTAAAATATCCGTTTACTATAATTTTTCTTGAGGGATACAAATGTTTTTCTTGAGTATTTTACAAAAGTTGGATGCCGAGAAAGAAGATAACCCACTATTCTACATTTCTATCTACTAACACATAAAATAAATTGTCAAATGTAATTAATAATGTTGAAAATTTAATTGAAAATGTAATTAAAAATGTGCCTCAGAGGAGCCCCAAAAACCCAAGGCCCCAGAAGTTACAAAATGCTTTCACATAACCTCAACACACTAACATCATTAAATTTTTGGACAGAATAAGTGCATTGATTGCCATTTGACATTTTAAAGGGTTACTAGCATACAACCCGTGTGATGCACAAATGATGTAAAATAAACAAATATAATGAAAATTATAAAAATAAGTACATATCACAAGTTCAATATCTTATCTTAAACTTATTATAAAAGGCTAATTTTTTCATAAATAAATCTTGTCTATTATTTTTAAATATTTTTATTATATAACAACTTTTTTTTATACATAAAAACTTCCAAACAAATGTACATATATTATATAAAAACTTAAACATATTTTTATTTGTTTTTAGTTTAAAAAAATGTATGTAATTTATAGATACAAACTTAAAGATTTTTTTATAAAAAATGTAAAAAAATGTTTTATAACAATTTTTTATTTATATTATAAAAAATTTTGAATTTTTTTTTAACTTAAACACTATTTTTTATAAATAAAAACTTCAAGAAACTGTACGTATTTTATATAAAAAATTATACATATTTTTATTTGTTTTAAGTTTAAATTTTTTATCACAGTTATAAATAAAAACTTAAATTTTTTTCCTATAAATATAATGTTAAAAATGTTTTAATGGCCAAAAACATTTTTTATTTATATAAAAACAATTTTGAAAATTTGAAAACTTTTTTGTAACTTTTTTTCTCGAAATAAAAACGTTATATAGATGTAGAAGTATTAGTAACATTGTGTAATGTGATTTGAGTGGGTAATGATGAAAAAAGATTAATTGAATGTAGATTATGTTGGATCCAGAGATTAATTAATGAAGTCTAGAATGAATAATCTTTTTAATTTTCAAAACACTTTTAATTTATTTATTTTTGTAGTTTTGAAAATATGTTTGATTAATTCATTTAAGTGAAAGAGAACATTAATTTCAGGAGGAGGGTAAAGAGTATTAATTATCATTTATATCTCTAATACTATGAGAGTAGATGTAAAATATAGAATCTTGTTATCCCCCCCCCCCCCCCCCCCCCCCCCATTTAGTATCCTTTGTTTTAAGCTGTAACCAAGAGTTTGTGACAAGTTACTTATTTTGTTTAAATTTTGAATTCAAATCGTTACCATAAGTAGGCTTATCCTTTTATTTAAATTTATAAACAACACACACACACACACACACACACACACACACACACACATATATATATATAAAGAGAGAGAGAGAGAGAGAGAGAGAGAGAGAGAGAGAGAGAGAGAGAACCAAAATAAACCCTTATTTCCCATGCACCTACCATCAGTTGGGTCGAAGGGGATCCATGGATTGTATTGGTTACCGGGGCGAATATTATGGTCTTAGGGGCTCTATTAGCTGGGTTATCTAGAGAATCATGGATTGAGACTCTTATTTGGTAGAATGGGAGTTATTTTTGGATCCATCTTTTTCCATCTCTAAATTGTTAAAACTTAGTTCTGCATGTGATTTTCTTGGAAGTTTTAGTCCCTTGTTGATTTTAAACAGATCGATCTAAAGTTATTCTTTAAACTCATAAGATATTACCTTATGGATGTCATATGTTGAAGAATAAAGCTCAGAGTAAAGTTCTTTGTCCTCAGGAAGTGATCCCATCAGTGATTCGTTGCTGGTCAAAAGAGTGGTTCATTGAAATAATTTAAGGAAAATTGATGATGTTTAATGGGTAGTTGTGCTTCATTAAGTAGAGTTTCATCATCTTAGCAGAGAAAGATGTTCTAAATCAACTACCTGCCGATTTGAAATGGGGTATGTTCCTAGAGGTTCAATTATTTTCTATTCACTACAACAACTCTTACATTTAGCTGCGAATTTCTTAGATACAAAAGAAATTTCGTAGCAAACACTCATTATTTGCCACGAAAATAATTTCGTGGAGAAAAACATTACATTTAGCCACGAAATTCAGATTTTCGTTGACAATAAGTGCCAATATGTTGGCGCCAATATTCCCACAAAAAAGACAATTGTTTAGGAACGGAATATGAACTATTGACAACGAAATACTTCATAGCAAATACTTTTATATTTTGCAATGAAATATTTTTCGTAGTGTAAAGCCTTAAAACATTACGCAACGAATTGTTTTGTAGCGAAATATTCTAATTTTTTAGACCACCCTTAACATCACTCTCAAAATCTCCTAAATCATCTCTAAACCAAATCGTCCCTCCAAATACACCATGAAACCTTTTTTCTCTCTCTCGAACATAGAACACCCTCGTGTGAGCGGGTTTAGAGCTGATTTTTGTGGTTTGGTCGCCACTTTGGACAAACACATTCTCCAAATCTGATCGATGGTATGTATGTTTATTATTGTTATGTTAAATAGGGCCAAATTCGATCGACGATATGTATGTTTATTACTGTTATGTTAAATAGGGCCAAATCCGTTTGCCCCTTTTGTCTCTCTTTCTCTTCAACTTCGAACACACCTAGTTTTCCCAATTTTAGAGACGATATGTATGGTTATCATTGTTATGTTATGAGATGAAGAGGTGATATGTATGTTTATTAGTTTTATGTTATGAGATAATCACTTAGGACAAATACCGTTATTTTCCCCCAATTTTTAGGATTTTTTTGCTCCCTAATTATTTATGATTTTATCAGGTAAAATGTAGTAGACTGATGTTTTAGTGGTGGGGGTTGTTGGCTTAATTTGATGATGTAGATTGTTTAGGTAGTGGTTTACTTTTATTTGATGATTGTCGATTTATTTGGTAGTTTCAGATGCTTCTTACTAATCTATAGTGTATAATTCCAGCAGTGTTGAAAGTAATGTTTTGTGGTTTGATGGCAGGTAGTGGTTGGTATCGGCTCTGAGTTCACGATAATTGTTCTAGCGGTAGATTGATCAAAATTCACGGTATAACTTATATCCATTTATCTACTCTTTTCAAACTATTGTTTACATCATAAAATAAATTTCCATAAGATCACCCAATTGTTATACTCAATTTTTGTCTCCACAAGTACTTTAATTTTGATATTATTTTATTTTTAGTGCGATTACATGATATTAATTTTAACAATTAACATCACTTTGCTTTCATACACTAACAATCAACAAAATTTTCATTCATGCACTATATTTGTCTTGTCAAATTGGCTGTGAAACTCTATGTACATTGTGTATCAATTTATTTGTATAATCACCTATATAAAAAGTTGATTTTATAATTATCTACTTTTCTAATTACCATAGTATTTAATCAAATACAATTTAAGTCATGGTTCATGTTGGGTAGTGAACGGGTATTTTTTTATATATATACATGAATTTTATGGGGAAACTCCTTAAAATGTTTAAAATTAAAAAAAAAATCATCTTAAAAATTATTTTTTCACTATTTATAATGAAAATTCAGTGTAAAGCTATTCCAACGTAAAACATATTGTATAAACTTTTATCTCATACAGTAACAAAGTTTGTATTTCTTAAATACGTTATTTCTCTCTTATCCAAACTAAACTTGTCTGAACGTAATTGAAGCCACATTGTTTTTCTTATGGCTCTACGAGATAAAAGGTTTGAGTGAATCTCCATATCGTTCTCTTAGAAATATCTTAGTTCATCATATGCCAATTGTACTTCAATTCTTTTTAATTTAATGATTTTATTAATCCCTAATGGATCTCTAAGAAAATTAACTTCCCGGGGATATATGCTTTCTATCACTAAAATTTTGAAATAATACTCCAAATAAGAGCATGAAGGAAAATTGTACTGCCTAATTATTTTACTTACAAGTCAAATCTCTTTTCCCTAATATTTTCATTTGTTTGGATTGTTCCCCCTATTTTATTATTGATCTTTCAATTTTGCATAGACTTTTAGTTATCGCTTTAGTAGGTTTATTTTGCATAATAAATATAATATGCTCATTCTCTTTCATTTTTAAAGCTCACTTTCTTTGTATATTGAACAAGCCTGGCCA
Organism: Sambucus nigra; assembly: GCA_949130495.1. NCBI lineage: Eukaryota > Viridiplantae > Streptophyta > Magnoliopsida > Dipsacales > Adoxaceae > Sambucus > Sambucus nigra. The sequence goes on along the minus strand of OX422212.1, from coordinate 11,139,186 downwards.
ATTGGCACCTCTCGCATTGATTCACATTTAGTCGAGTTTGATGAGTCCTCAACTTAGAATGCTATCAGGTGATTAAAAAACATTTTTTCATACTTTTCCACATATGCTTGTGCATGCTCGTTAGTCAAAGTTGTAAACTAGTTGGATATGGCTCAGCAGTACCAAAATTAAATGTTTCCAATGATAGTTTAGGAAAATATGTTGAAACTTCTGATAAGTGGACATCTGTTCGCACTAGAATATGTGATCGACGAGTTCTTATAAGTCTATTTTTGCTTAGCATTTCATGCTTGCTAATAATTAAATATCTAAATAATGAATGAACAAACATCGGAGCTGGTTATACGATAAAGTACTAGAAGTTTAAATCAATCTTTCACTTGTATCCATGACGTGGTCACATTTCTTTGTGAATTGTTGATGGTTTTGGACATTATTCTATTTTTTTATATTTGTAGACTTCATAGTCTTATAGCTCATGATTCATGAGTTGTGGACCTTAATCACTTAAACTATATAATTGGATGTTGTGGGCTAATGTCACTCCAATTTTGAAAGTTGCACGAATAATCCTATCTCATTACTAATGTCTGTAAGCTAGTTCTTTAGTTTACTTAGTATTTCCTATGTCATAATGAATTCCAATGTGCAATCATCTCTTTCTGAATCTTGTTTTATGGCTTCTATGCTGATCTTATCGGGATAATTACGTCTTAAAAAAATATTTGATGCTTCTTTGCTCGAGGAGATATTTGATGCAACATGTATGCAACACTAATAGCAACTGGGTGATCCTAGTCAATGACACGTCTTAGATGAAATGGAACAAGTTATTGGTACCACAAAGTGTCCTTTTGAGGTTATAGTGGGTGATCCTAGTCAAAAAGTTGCAATCCATCTCGTTGGTCTCGCAAAACTTTAGGCAATTATAGATTTTGATGCCACACTGACAAGGTGCTAGATCGATGGCCTTCGAGAACAAAGCAATCATGGCCTTCTTCAATAGGGGAATCCCGAGTACAATGTCAAGAGGCAAAAATCCTGAGACAGCTACTCACGACCACGACTTTTGCATCAGATGTCTAAATATTTATAAAAATATCATCGCTTTATGATTTTAACAGCAATATATATTTAAAATTTCTCTCGTCATTTATTGGACCTTAGAGTCCCCATTTTGATAATCTTAATGACGAAAGATCCAATTAATGTGTACAATGTTGTTCATCATTCACATAGCCCGATGTACCTTGACAAGATCATCCCCAGACACTATTGTTGGTGACTCATAATTGATACCACATTTAAATCCAGTTGGGAACCAATCAACGAATTGAACAGTCTATTTTGTTTTGATTGTGGCAACAACAACATTAACAACTTTGGGAACAACATCTCCACGGTACATTAAGCAACAGGCCATATACTTCTCGTGCTTGAGGGCTCAAACACTCCACTTCTTATTTCAGGAACTGATAATTGCTCGTGATATGCTTTCTCAGCCGAGATCACAGGGGCGTATAAGGAGAGCATGAAATGGATGTGGGGTACGACATGAGGTTGGTTTTAAGCTCCGTAACATCCACATTAGTATCTCCATCAAACCTTAAGGACGTGGTCAAGGAAGATATGACTTAAGAAATTAATTGGTTCAAATTAGTATAAGTAGGCCTCTCGATATCTAGGGATCTGCGACAGATATCATATATGGTGTCGTTGTCCAAGAGCACATCCACTTATGTATGCTCAAGGAGGGAGTGGGTGGAGAGTACACAAGGACCCTAAACCAGAATGAGTCCCACTACCAATAACATCAAACACAAGAAACCCCTACAAACCAGTGCAGTTATCTGCCAACTTTCTCACCCGATCAAGGCACAAGCCAACAATCTCCTTCCCCATGGTATAATGTCCTCTTGCAGAATTATTAGCAGCATCTTCTTTTTTTAATATAAGTTGTTCACGGTTGAAAAGTCGATGGTAATCCCCTGCCCTTACTTCATCCATGACACGTCTAGTATGAGCACCACCGACCCTAAACCCATGAGGGCTGATACTTTTGTGTTGCGTCTGAATCAGATTGATGGTCATGTTAAAAATTTACATTCGTGAATGAATGACAAGTTTGAACTGAAATTCGTGCGACTGTGGAATATATCATTACATATTTACATTAATGAATGTTTTAAAGTAAATTTATTTTGTATTCGTATATGTTTTCAATGATATAGCATACGGAGAAAGAAACAAAGATCAGAGTTAAGTCTTTAGCTACCACCTGTGAAGAGAGGTGGAGATGTCTACAAAGCTTATATATTAAACGGATGAAAATCCCGATATGAAGAGGCAAATGGATGCATGAATGGAATTCTTCTGCTCTTTGACCCCTGTCACTTTCTTTTCCGGAGACGCGTTAGCGCTCACAACCACAAGAGGCTACCTCCAGGTATTGTTTACGTTTTAGTAAATCAGTTCATATTGTTTTTTGTTTGCAAAATTAAAGGAGGAAAGGGAGTTTCTGTGTATGTTGTTCCTTAGGTTAAGTATATAGGATGGTTACTGGGAGTTTCAGGCATCGACTCAGGTCAGCTAATGTGCAGGAGGCATTGACTACTGCAGTGCAACCTGTAGATGTGACACAGTCATCACAGCCAATAAAATGTGACACTTCCATAAACACTGGAGGTATGCGTGCCTATGTAATTGATAATTGATAACATAACTGATTCTTTAAGGATCTAAATAATGTTTTTGTAGGGGGATATTTGGTATTGAATAATAAAACTTTAGGCATAACTTGTATTAATAAATTGTGATGTTAATAATAATAAAACAATATTTATTATAACAATGTTGAAAAATACTATCTGTGATTAGGAAACAGATTACGAACCTCTATTTAAGAAAACAAATTAGGAAAACAGAGTCGGATTATATTTTATACAGAAAAAAGACCTAATTCTGATCATGGTGTCACATGCTACTGTTTACAATGTACATCCAGTATGCATATCACTTGCTCTCAACCAACACTACATTTCTTTTATACATTTGGTTACATATGTTTGGTTGCATCTGTTTGTTTACACTGTTTAGTTTTCTATGTCTGGCTTATCATCAAAGAGGATCTAATATATGCAGTGCAGGATAGAAAACATAACTACATTTCCTTATAGTCTTGCATTACAACTCCAAACACAAATTACTTTTAGGATGTAGATAACCAGGAACACCTTATCCAATGTTAATAGAGTACAATTAGGATGTTGATAACTAGGAACACCTTATCCAAAAATATATAAAAAATCATAAAAAAAGTTAACAGAGTACGTTCTTGAATAAAAAAACAATGTTAACATAGTAGTTTCATGAATAAAAATAACTATCTTAACAGAGTGGGTTCTTTAAACAACCGGGAACAACTAATCCTAAAATGTAGACAAATAAAACCAAAACTAATCTTAAGAGAGTATAAATATAAAATAACATCTTAATAGAGTAGAATTAGGATGTATATAAAACATAAAGCAATCATCTTCTCTCAACAAAATAAAATTAGGATGTATATAAGCTCGATAAATAAAACATAAACCAATCTTAATAGAATATTAAAAAATATAATCTTAATAGAATACAATTAGGTTGTAGTATAAACCAGTAATCTTAACCGAGTAGAATTGGGGTTTATATAATCGGGTTAAATAAAGCATAAACTACTTTTAATATTGGAAGAGAAAAAAAAATAACATATTGGAATGCAAAGAGATGTATGAAGTTTGAAGAGTAGTTTGAACACGCTGATATTTTCATGTTGATAGTTAATAGGGTTGCCACATGGCACATCCACAAATAGAGACACCTTTTTTAAATAAAGATATTAGATTGAAGAGTTAAAGTCTACAGTCTGGTTAGAAGCAGACTTTAAAACTGAAGCACGCAAGTTCTTGGACCTGTTTTGAATGCCATGAACTTATATCATGGATCTTGCTTGATTGTATTGCAATCTGAAATCCATCTACCAGCCTTAAAATCCTAAAAATCCTTTTAGATGAGACAAGATGGGACATATCTGCTGTAGTAGGCCTACATAGGCATTTGACATCTGTTTTACACCTGATTTCAGCCGACATTTGATCCCTGTGCAAGAGTTCCACCAAAACAAGGTCAGGAAGTTTATGCATAAGATCAACTTCTACCAAGACTCTAATAAGTCATTTTAGTCATTTTAAATTTGAAATTTAGACAAAAAGACGTAGTGTTTGAATGCGAGGGAGGTCTGTGTCCATGATATGGCAGTTACAACGGAGATTTCGGCGAGATCGGTGCCCGAGCCAAGCTTATATGAAGGTATTTTTCTTCTCACACTTTTTTGTGTATTCTATTCCTAAATTCGTTATAAGATATTGTATTTGAATATTAGAGCATTGAAAGGAAAAACCTTTTATAAGATAATGTAAGTTTCTTTTGGTTTTAAATTTTATTTTCATCATTCACAGATATAAGGGTGTAGATATGGGGCTGCTATGGGGCTGAATCATAGCCTTTATGTGCACCTGAATAGTTTAATCTGGGGTGCGAAATGGGTGATGGCAGCTGATATGGTAGCAGCTGCTACGGGGCTGCTTTAGGGCTTTTCTGTTGCTGTCGCTCTCTCGAGTTGCGACCGCCCTCACCCTCTCTTTGAAATCGACCAAGTTTAAAGGTATATAGAAGGTAGACTACCAAGTTTAAAGTTGACTTTTTTCTTTTGAAATTATTGAATATTGTGGGATTGGTTGTTATCCCTTAATAGGGTGGATAGTCCAATAAACAAAGGAGACTCTGTCCAATTTTTTTAAAAATGGACACTTTATTTATTTGAGGCACAATGTGAATTCGGTGGATGAATGTTTTGTATTTCATGTTATATGTGATTTTGTTTAATGAATTTATACTATTTGAATGTTGTTGGACAATTTATTATTTGTTAAGTAGGGTGGATAGCCTTATAAACAAATGAGATTATGGCCAATTTTTTTAAAAATTAACTTTGTTTTATTGTGGAGCAATATTTTTACCGTTTTGCAATTACATACTTTGAAAAAAAATCTGTTTCACAATTACGTATTTTAGAAATTTTTCCGTGATGATTATTATCTCATTAATTACAAACTTCCGATCGGCGTTATAAATTTGTCATGATAAAGACAAATAAAATATTACTTTATCTTAGCTAATGGTATTGTATTCTCTTAATTACAGATTTGACGTGACAAGAAGTTATTTTTCGAGCGCCATGAACTCTTGACATTTGACATTTGTAAATGAAATCTGAGACTTCTAAGTCCTTTAACTAGTTTGAGTTATTTTTTTGCACGATGACTATTTGTTGTTTGTAAGGGGATGAAATGTGGGACTTCTACGTCCCTTAACAAGTGTTTAGGTGACTTGACAATGTATGTGTATGTGACATAATGTGAATTTTGTTTATGATAATTTAGTTATTTTGTGCATCTTAACGAATGTGTTTTTTAGATGGTAATTTGTTTAAATTTGGTGATATACAATACTCTATAAAATTCATTTTTCAAAATAAAAAAATATATATTGAAACACTACGTTACCAAAATAAATGTTTGCGTATTTAAATATGCGATTGATAAATAAAAATGTGGTTTAAGATTTTATAGTTTATTATTGAAAAATTAATGATTAAAAATCATTTTCCAACAATTAAATTTCGTACCCAATAGATCTTGAGGAAAGGTACAATTTCGTGGCTAAAAGCATCTAAAACACTAGTTTGTTGATAGAATTGGCAACAAAATGAAAACAGTTAGCAATGGAATGTTGAACAAATAGTTACAAAATAAATTGTAAATTTCGTAGCTAAAAGTTTGTAACACACAAGTTTATTAATAGAATTGGCAACGAAATGAACACATTTTGCAACGAAATGTTGAACAATTAGCTACAAAATAAATTGTAGAGTAAATATGACTATTTGCCACAAAAACAATTTCGTGGCAAATGACCTAAACAATTAGCAACGGAATTTAATTTCGTGGTCATATGCATTCAGCGACGAGGCCTTTGGCCACGAACTCTCTACGAAATAAATTTCGTTGCCAAAAACTATCAACAAGGAAATATACACTTTTGGCTACGAAAAATTTCGCAGTTAAATGTAAGAATTGTTGTAGTGATTATAAACTTCAAAATATTTTACAGTACAAAGTACCTTTTTGTCTTAGTTAAACCTTTGATACTTTAAATCAAGCTGATTATCGCGTGCAGATTTCAAGAACTTTTGTACTGGTGCAAATTTTAGGATTAGGTGGTACATGCATCATTATGTTAATTAATCAACTAATGGAAGATGGATTTGGGGGTAAGGTTTTCGAGGGGTGTGTGTATATGAAAAAATACGAGTGTCACACGCGTGTCCGTTGCCTTCGGTGCGGACCAATTACAACAATGAATTAAGGATTATTTTTTAATATCTTATTAGGTTCATTAAAAAGTTCATTACTTTGGTTCACTTAAGAACCTCTCTCTCTCTCTCTCTCTATATATATATATATATATATATATATATATATATATATATTTTGTGTGTGGGAGGGAGCTTATTTATTCTTCAACCTAACTGACACAACAGACCAGCCTAGCCTGCAAAGTGGATTGCTCGGATCGACTCAGATATTTAATATAGACCCACGTATTTAACACGTGTTTAAATGCATGACGAATAAACTAAAATCAGTTACCAACAATCTTGGGGAGATATTCAAGGACACCTACGATCTATCCACAAGCTTGTTGAGTTACTTGTACAATTCAGTCACTTAGAATCACAACTATAAATGTAAACCCTGATCTGGGGCCAAGGGGATGTAACTTCGAGTATTTGAGAAACACTAACGAAAAACAGTAATTTCTCCATGGACGTAGGCAAGTTTACGAACGTCGTAAATTTGGTGTTGTGTGCGTGATTATTTATTTTCTCCTTGATATTTCTTTCTAGATTTCTTATTGTGACAATTCTTGCGCTCACAATTGGCGCCGTCTGTGGGAAGCGATTATTTTTTCTATGTACGCAGTTATCGAAAGAAATCCCGTGATGTCTTACCACAACAACAATATTCTTCAAATTGGCAATTTGCAGGCTGATCAAGTTCCACCTAGGGTCAGGTATGAGATTCGCCAACCACCAAATCCTAGGTTTTGCAAGGAGAGGCAACCTTTTGAATAAGGTAATGGACCACCTAGGTCTACTAAGATCTTTAGGCTAGTCAACACTTATGAAGATCGACTTCAAGAGCAGGAGGAAGCAACACGCCTCTAAATGGAAGAAAATGCTCGCCTACAAAGGCAACCTGAAAAGATAGAGAGGGATCTCCATAGAGATAACATAAAACATCATGATAGATCTCTTAGTCCTCAGGCGAGCATGAGTCACAGCCAACGGAGGAATTCCAAACGCAAATAGGATCGATCCGAGTGCGGAAATTCAGAGCAGGATCGATCAGAGTGGGCCGCTCACAGAGGCGCCACATAGATAATGATAGTCAGGATGAAGACATCAAAATGTTGATTCGAAAAGAGATGGATCAATAACCAGACCATCAAGGGCTAGGTCGATTAAAGAGCTATCTAGGAGAGCTCTTGACACCCAAATGAAATCCCATTTCTCAAGGGTGATTAAAGAAGAGGAGCCTCGTAAGAAGCTCGTCGTTCCCAGATTCGAAATATATGATGGAAAGACGAATCTTGTAAACCATGTTAGATAGTATAGGAAGGTGATAACCCTGTAAAACCACACCGACGCTTTGATATGTCAAATATTTCCTTCTAGCCTACACGACGTGGCTTAGAAATGGTTCGAGAGGCTACCCCATAGGTCAATCAAGAAATCTAAGGCCCTCTCATAGGCCTTCACTACTCGCTTATAACCAGCAGTTCTTACCCCGAAAGGATGGATCCACTGCTCATGATGGAGAAGAAGTCGAAATAGAGTCTTCATGACTATGCCAAGAGGTATTAAGAGGTCTTCACCTAAATGGAGGATTGCTTGGAGAAGGTTGCCATAGCTTCCTTTAAGATTGGTCTGTCGACCACATCTATACTGTACCAGTCCCTCAATTAAAATGAGGCGAGCACCATCGATGATCTCATGGCGCGTATTGAAAAGTATGCCAAGGTTGAGGGCATACTTCACTCCATTCGAGGGGAAAACGGTCACACCAAAGCAGGTAAGGTAGGAGATAAAAATGATATTCCAAAGAAAGGGAATAAGAATAAGGGAAAGAGTGGCTCTAGGAATGGGATCAAGGTCGATCCTTCAAAGGCATTTCCAGGCTATTAACACAGTCTTCGAAGAACCAATCTATAAGATCTTAAGCAAGATCAATGATGAACCATTTGTCAAGTGGACCAAGAAGATGGGTGGTGATTTGATAAAGAGGTACAACACACTGATATGCGCGTTCAACAAGGAGGAAGGTCATAGGATAGAGAATTGAAAATCACTAAAGTCGTACTTGGAAGAGTTAGCCCAAGATGGCAATTTAATGGGAATTGCAAAGCATAACAATGCACTCGTGATCACTCTCAGGATCGCGAATTAGGATGTTGATAAATTGCTAGTAGACCGGGGAAGCTCATCGAAGGTGATATAGCTGCACCCCAAGTTAAAGCTTAACTTAGCCGACCTCAAGGAGGACACAGTTGTGACACCCCGCCTAATTAAATACCGAGCGATCACTCCTTTATTAAATTAAAATCAAGGTGAACAGTTGGTTCATTCTTAGCATCGCTGTCGTGAAAATACTTTTCCAATTTAAACACCCTAAATAATTAAGCTAAGTGTCAAAACCATTTAAAACCTTATTCTCATTTTATTAAATCCGGTTATAAAACCTTAAACCATTAACATCTAAAGAGTCACACATTAAGAATAAAAATAGAATTGAACATACACGAATTTAATCATCAATAATAAATCCCAACATTTACAACACTAAAGGAAAACATCCTGACAGTAATAAATCCCGAAATAAAGGTACTGAAAGTAAAAATTTCAATCTCTGACAATACCAACTAAATAATAGAAAGAGGGCGACACATGCCCCTGCTGGATAAAACTGAACTAGGAATAGAATCAAATGGATGAAGTCGTCTAAACAACAGGCCTGCAACTCCCACCTACGCTGCAACACGTTCCTTCCAAAGGATCCTAAGTAAGACGCCCCTGTGGCCGGGCACCTGTAATACATACATATATATACAAGAGAGAAAAGGAAATAGAAACGGGTCAGAGCCCGATAGTGTATATGATTTAAAAATTCGTTTAACAAGTATTTAAATTGATTACAGGCTAATGCAACAACATATTAGTGCGACACTCTCTTGAGAAATTCTCACCTCTCTTCTAATGTGCACACATATCGCACTAACCTTCCCAATGGTCTATCTCGTCATATACCACACTATCTTTCCCCAATGATTTAACTTATCTTAGGTTATTCGCAGGATTTACAACTGAACAACACAAGTATTTAAAACGTAAGATTTCAATTTGTAACCAAGGTTCTCCTTTTAACTTTATTAATCAATAAAGTTTTCCAGTGTCATATTATACTTTCTCAAAACAATTATTTATAATTTGAGTCATCAACCATGTCCTACATATCAAATCACAGTTGGCAGTTCCAGATTTCAGAATTTCATATATATATTAACTACTCGTATAATATATATATCATAACAGCACCCCACATAAAAACTATGGTGCGGGAACACTCTGCTATCCAATCCCCGTATCGATCGTACTAAAGGGAATACAAGTTCGGAATCACTCTCGAACTGTATAAATACATACACAAATAATATTGAGGCGAAGAATAGTTTCCAAGTCTAAGAGGTCAGTACATACCCTCACGTCTCTTAGGACCGTGACTACCGATTCGATAGCCTGTACCTAGGATTCCTATCTTGTAGGGTACGAGTCAATATCCCCCATAAGGCACACGAGATAAGATCGTCCCAGCGCGATAACCTCAGGGATAACAAGTAGCGCGGATTTTCACAAGTATATAATATATGCATACACAATCATATAAATATACCACTCTTATTATATCAATTTAGGTTTATCCAATAACCCACATTCACAACATTTATCCTTATTTTCCCATTATTATTTATCAAGTATAATGGTTCGTTTCTAACTTTAATTCGAAGGGTTTTTCCAACTTACTACGTAACCCTCATGGACTCTATTCTTCCAAATGTACAATTCAGTAGATATCTATTTATGTTCCAACGTAACTCTCTCTTATGTGTCTCTCCCCTTTAATATATACTTACATTATCCCTTATGCAAAATATCCCAAAAATATAGATTTCGCCTTACATTAAAGGATTTTGAATTTTATTTTCAAAGATGAGAATTTCAAACGGTTTCGAAATCGGAATTTAAAATGGAGTTTTAAATTGAATTTTTATTATCTCTAAGAGTCCTCAAAACATAAAACTGTCTAGCAAAAAAAAAATATTAAAAAATATTGAACGGTCCGATCGAGCTGAATTTTTTTCTGTAGCTTCCTCTTGTCTTCAGCTAATTATCTGTAAAATTTCATCCAATTCCAACGGTCCGATCGTCCGGAATAATTTTTTTTTTGTGTTTGTATCTGATTAGAACTCTTTTCTTAATCAAACTCTTAATCCTTTACATGACAAAGGGTTTCCAGAATATCATATAAATCATCACTACATGAAAATTTCCCATCTCAAATTGGGTTTTTCTTCCATAAATCTCATCCTTATAACTCCTAAACTAATATGGATGATGCATCAACGAAATAAGCAAGATAAACACTTGCCTGGGATTTTCAGAAATCTGGTTTGGTGTTGAATTTGGTGTGGTTGCGTTTCCCGTCTCGCGATCTACGCGTTGGCAGTGGCGGCGGTGTAAACGGATGAGTTTTGAGCCTTGGAATGCCTTGAGAGCTCTCTCCTCTCCTCTCCGATGGCCGTTCTAGTGTTTTGAGTTATCTAACCCTAGGAGATAACCTAAACATCTGATATAACCCCTTTAATTTTCGTGGGTTTAATTATCCAAAAATACAAAATGACTAAAATGCCCTCCCGGGGTTCTAATTAGTTCTAAAAACGCCCCGAGACCCAAATCAAACCCCCGGGTATAGTTTTCTGACTATCTCAACCCTTCCGGACGCGTTGGCGCACTCAAAACGACCATACGAACGACCTATAAAATATTCACTTTTATTAATCCACATTTAGTCCCGACACGACACAGGCGCGTCTCGACTTAAATTTCCACAATTGTCATTTTATTCACACTTAACAATATTATAAAAATAAATCTCATATATTACTATACTCATCCAGTAATATGCAACAAATAATATATTCCCAATAATTACTAACTCTTGTCACGCTAGTAAATATTTAAAACAACATTTCGGATTAAAATTAAATTAATTTATCTCAATTAAATTTAATAAATCCTTAAATTTAAAAGCCATGAAAATACAGGGTATTACAACAGTTACATTGGTGGGCTTCGCGGGGAAAATCACGATTCTGTTGGGAAAGATAGTCCTGCCAATAAGGGCGAGAAATATTTCAAATATGATCGAGTTCCTGATTATAGATATAGAGTCACTTTACCACACCATTCTGGCAGGGGGTGGCTCCATTATATGAAAGACGTACCGTCCACTTACCATCAGAAGCTCAAATGTGTTACTAATCGGGGAGTCGTGGAGATTTGTGGCGACCAAGACACAGCCATGAAGTGCTTCATCGTCGCCATTCGACCCTAAAAAGAGAATAAGAAGGAACCCGAGGTTCAGTCGAAGGATGCCCAAGAGGAGGGCACTTATTCAAAATTGCAGCTATGGTATGGTCGACTAGAGGTGGAGGAGACTAGGATCCACCCCGCTGATAGGGTCATTGAAAGCCTGTAGGAAGTTGGTGCTAATGACAACTTGCCGGATAAAAAGTTTCTAATCGGACGAGTTTTATTTATCACGAAAAAAATAATTGATTGCCTTTTCTAGATGTAATTTGGATACTTTTGCTAGGGAGCCATACAATCTGCCTATGATTGATACTGACGTATCCTGCCATCATCTCCACGTTGACCCAACCTTCAAGTCGATCATAAAGCGCGCCAAACACGCCCCGAGAAGGTTAAAGCGATAGAGAATGATGTAGGGAAGCTTCTGGAAGTGATTAGGCATAAATTCTTCATATGTATCCCCTTAATTTAGGTATTTTTATCATCTTATGCGGTGTAAATCAAGCTGATTTATCTCATATCATTGCTACTGATCTTTTCCATATAGTACATTGAGTTTTGTGTATTTCTCTTACATTTTGTAGGTATTTTACACAAGTGAAGAAAAGAGAAACCTCAAATTCAAGAAAGAAAGAAAAGAAGAAAATTCAAGGGTAAAATGGTACTTTTATACTAGGAATTTGGATGCAGAGACTAAAGGAAAGTTGAAGACCTTAGTCCATAAGCATGTAGGAAGAAACGACATCCAAATCTGAGTCCCGAGTGAAAAGTTATGAAGCTTTAAAGTTGAGAAGAAATCAAGAAAAATGGAAGAAAGAAGATCCAGCGAACCTAACCAATAGCATCAGCAGCCGGACCAGTCCTCCTTACTGGCATGAGCAAACCGAACCGGTTCGGCTGACGAAAATTTTAATTTTTTTATTTTTAAAAATAGAGTTGTGCATGATTCAAACACTTGAAAAAAATGTGAAAGTTATATGTTATTGTACCACCAGACATTAGAAGGAGGTTTTTTACAGAGTTTAGGGAGATTCTTGAAAGCAAGAACTCTAAGGATTCATTTTATGCAACAATTCTTCATCTTTTGGCATTAAAATTCGAGTCTCTCTTCAATACAAGTAATCTTCCTTTGGTGTTTTCAATTTCTCTCTTTATCTAGTTTGTAATTTTTTTTTTAGTTAAGGTTATCTTTTGCATGTTTGATTACAATTTTAACGTAGGAATGAATTCATGCATCATAGATTTCATGTTTATTCGTAGTTGTACCATGCTAGGCTAGATTTTTAGTGGGTTGGGATACATGAACCCAACCTAGGTAACACGGCTGAATTCAAAAGTAAATAAAAAATGATTTCTCATTCAAAGGTTTGAACTTTATCAAAACCAAAGTTGTAGGCCTTTTAATTTCGTTTTCCCCGGGTAATCGAAATGCTTAAGGGTGCAATTGACGTGTTGGTAACTTTTCATCCTCGTTGAATGCAATCTTTGATTTGATATTGTGCGACACTCAGTCCTCATATGCCAAATGCTTAGAGAGTATTTGATGTTTCTTTGAAAGAAAAATTATCTTTTTGAATTTTTTATGTTCTATGTGTGCACCGACGGTTCGGGGGAGTGTATCCTAACTCCATTTTCTCTCATACCATTACCAATCTAATTTAGTTTATTTTATTTGCGTAGTTATTTTTTTAGTTGAGTTCATATTGAATTAGTTGATAGTTGAAGTAACGATCCCAAAATCATCACCTTTTCCTTTATTTTTCTGAGTCATTTTAGGGTTAAGATTCTCTCCTATTTGTCATCACGATCCTTCATCCTATTACCTGTGTTCGATATCTGGTTTATCAGTTTATTAGTTGAGCAACCGGCTTGCACTTGCATTGTAAAAAGCACGCACAAGAAACACTTTAGAGTTTGCGTCAAGCTTTTTGGCACCGTTGCCGGAGACTAGGTAGACTTTTAGGTTAGGTAGATTTACTCCATAATTTGACTCTAATTCATAAAAAGCCAAAAAATTCATAAAATCAAAAATCCAAAAAAATTTAGAAAAGTAAAAAACCATTTTTTAAATATCTCTAAAAAAACTTTCGTGCAAAATCTGCAACAAACTCCTCAATCAACTCCTACCCACATTCATGGAAATCCCATAGGAGACTACGACCTCGATAGCCCTCACAGTCCTAACACACCTCAGTTTTGGGTTCCACCTCCTACATCGCCCAATTACATTACGAGTGATGCTTCTAGGAAACCGAGTGAGGATACTGAGTCATTTGGAGAGATATCCATGTCGAAGAATGCTAGTTATGGTATGGGAGAGGGAGAAATACCGTATCATCCCATGAGAGAGATCTTATATCCCCCCAGTGATTATGCATAAATTCTTCATATTTATCCCCTTAATTTAGAAGCTTTTATCATCTTATGTGATGTAAATCGAGTTGATTTATCTCATATCATTCCTACTGACATTTTCTATATAGTACATTGAGTTTCGTGTATTTCTCTTACATTTTGCAGGTATTTTACACAAGTGAAGAAATGAGAAAACCCAAATTCAAGAAAGAAAGGAAAAAAGAAAAGTCAATGGCGAAATGATAATTTTACACCAGAAATTCGGACACAGAACCTGAAGGGAAGTTGAAGACCACGAGTCCACAAACATGTAGGAAGAAATAGCATCCCAATCTGAGTCCCGGGTGAAAAGCAATGAAGCTTCAAAGTTGAGAAGAAATCAAGAGAAAAGGAAGAAAGAAAAGCCAGTGAACCGAACCGATAGTACCAGTAATCGGATCGGTCCCCATCACTGGCATGGGAAAACTGAACCGATGAAATAAAGTCGGACCAATTCAGCGAGCGAAAAAATTAAATTTTATTTTTAAAAATAAAGTTGTGTATGGTTCAAATACTTTGAAAAATGTGAAGGATATACGAGATGATATCACCAGACTTTAGAAGGAGTTTTTTTTACGTAGTTTAGAGAGTTTCTTGATGGCAAGAACCCTAGGGATTCATTTTATGCAACGTTCTTCATCTTTTGACATTAAATTCAACTCTCTCTTCAATACAAGTAATCTTTCTTTAGTGTTTTCAATTTATCTTTTCTTCAAGTTTGTGATTCTTTATTTTCTTAGTTAGAGTTATCTTTTGCATGTTGATTACAATTTCCATGTAGGAATGAATTCATGCATCGTAACTTTCTTGTTTGTTCATAGTTGCACTATGCTAGGCTAGATTTTTAGCGAGTTGGGGTATATGAACCCAACCTAGGTAACACAGCTGAATTTAAAAGTGAATAAAAAATGATTTACAATCCAAAGGTTTGAATTTTATCAAAACCAACGTTGTAGGCCTTTTAATTTTATTTTTCCCTACGTAACCGGAATGTTTAAGGGTGTAATTAAAGTGTTGGTAACTTCTCATCCTCGTTGAACAAAATCTATTAGTTGATATTGTGCGGTATTCAATCCTCATATGTCAAATGCTTAGAGAGTATTTGATGTTTCTTTTAATGAAAAATAATCTTTTTGAATCTTTTATATTCTATGTGTATACTGACGGTCCGAGGGAGTGTATCTAACTCCATTTTTATCTCATATAGTTACAAGTCTAATTTAGTTTATTTAATCTTCTTAGTTAGTTTTTATATTGCGTTCATATTGCATTAGTTGATAGTTGAAGTAACAATCCCAAATTCATCACCTTTTCCTTCTTTTTTTCTGAGTTATTTTAAGGTTAAGCGTCTTTCTTATCTGTCTTCACGATCCTTCGTCCTATTCCTTATTTTTGATACCTGGTTTACTAGTTTTTTACTTGAGTTACCGACTTTTACTTAAGTCATTAGAAGCACGAACTAGAAACACTTTTAAGCCGCGTCACCCAAGATGCATTCTAATTTCGTACAATACGGGACAGTTCCATTTTTGTAATGGGATGATGCAAATTCTTCCCACATTTCACGGTATGGATTCGAAAAAGTCTTACCTCTACATTCGTGAGTTCGAAGAGTCATGTGAAATGTTTAGTGATCAAGCTTGCACTCAGGATGTTGTTCGCCTATAGATTTTTCCTTTTTATGTTTTCCTTAAAGGATAAAGCTAAGACATGGCTTTGGTCTTTATCACCGAACTCAATCCGTTCATGGAGAGAGTTGCAAGCCAAGTTTCTCTTAAAATTATTTACCCAACATCGAATGAATTCCATCAAAGCTCAAATACAAACATTACAACAACAAGAAAATGAGACATTTGATCGATGTTGGGAGCACTTCCAAGAGTTTCTTAGCACATGACCACACCATGGGTTTAAGAAGTATTGCCTTATCTCTTTCTTTCACCAAGGGCTAAGTATAGCGTCTAAACAACTCGTTGAAACTATGTACGAAAGACCATTTTGGGAGTTAGTTGCGATCGACGTCGAGGCCCATCTCAAGTATGTTACCGAGACTACTCAAGCATGGGACACATCTAATCCAAACTCCTAAAATCGGGTTTGATAGACGTCCAATGCTCCTTCTACGTCTGGACTCTATCATTTGAACAAAGGAACTGCATTCCAACTTCAAATAAACATCTGGCTAAACAAATAAAAGATGTAGTCGAATTACGGGCAAGAAAAACACCTGGATCCACTCAATCAAGAGAGAAGGTGTGTTTCATTTGTGAGCTGGGTCATTTAACATAGGAATGTCCAATGATACCCGCCTGCAAAGTCATTCTCCACAAGTAAGTGGAAGTTGTAGGAGAATTTAAGGGAAATTTCAATGTCCCTCACGGGAATTATTACAACCCTTCTTGGAGGAACCATCATGGGTTTAGTTATAGGTTACAACATGAGGCGTTGAATCCCAATTCACACGTTTCCCCTCCTCCACAATCGCCTCCTCACTTTCAACAAGCTCCACACATGCAAGAACCACCTCCTACGCGGTATATTACCCCACTGCATTGACTATTTCGTGCATTATGGAGAAGAATCGAATTGAGAGAGCGCTAATAGATTTAGGGGCGAGTGTTAATATTCTCCCCTATTCCATCTATAAGTAATTAGACTTGGGGGATCGTAAGCCCACAACGATGACTCTCTAACTCGCAGATCGTTCAGTAAAGATACTTCGGGGGGTTGATGTGGACATGGTAATCCAAGTTGACACAATCTACTTCCCATTAGATTTTGTCATTTGGGATGAGGAGCCCTCAGCGATACCAAGTAATCATGTCCCTGTCATCCCTGGCTACCCATTATCATCTATGGCTAATGCGTTGATTAATACACATAATGGGCAAATGCAATTCATGTTCGAGAACATGAACCTTGAAACAAATATCTTCAACATCACCAAGCCCGAAGGTGATGAGGGCGAGTGGTGAGAGATGGATCTTATAGAAATGACAGTATATGAACCCGAGAGGAATCATGCGAGAGGTCCGATAGGGGTATGTTTTACCACATCAAATGAGAGTGACATTCCTAACATTGATCCGGAGGAGAGAGAGAGAGAACATAAATGTGGAGAGAGGGAGAGATCACATTGTTGAGTACGAGAGGGAGGACTTGGAGATTGAGCAAGTGAGAGGGGACATAGAAAGTAAGCAAGAGAAGCAGACATCAGACATAAACCTAGAAAATATTGAAAAAAAGTGGGCTAGTGGATGAGAGACTCACAATTGATGTCCAATCACTATTGGACTCATGTAGTCACGTCAAAGAGAGTGAAAGGAAAAAAGGATAAATGAGGTTCTTCTTCATGACCATCCACCTGTGCCACTTGAGTCCTCGGATGCGATAGAGGAGAGGATTCGAGTCTCATCTGATTTAGATCCCGACCCATGCATTCTCGAAGTTAAGATAGATCTTAGTTTAACGTGTCCCTCTAATTTCAATCGAGATGTCCCCTTCAAATCAGAACAAGTATGCTTCAATTCGATTGGTCCCTATGAGTATCCCATTCACTTAAGTCATCACAAGCCTCAAGGTGTCCCACTTATCTATGGGACCGGTCCTAATTTGTTTCAAATATATATCTACGATGTGAGGACATGCGAGATAAGGAGAGCATCGGACCCCGTACAGGGGGTCAAATGAGTTTAAGTGGAGAGATAGAGATTATCGCACCCCCGATGCATATGGGGTGATTCTTGTGTACATTAGTTAGTTTTAGGTTAGGGTCATTAAAGGTTGTAGGAAGCAAGTCTGGAGACAAAGGAACACCAAGGCATAACGTGAGAGATCATAGGTTATTTCGAGGGGAGTTATTGCATATTTTGGAGAAAAATAGTGTGTAGGGACATTGTTGGGAATGACTGGAAAATCAGGTAAGGGAGAAGCCAACACTTAGAATTTTTTGAATAAGAAAGTAAAATGGAGAAACAGTGTCCTGGACCGATACAGTCCCATGACCATCGGTTCGGTTCACTGCTACGAAGGAATAAAATAAAATAGGAACCAGACCGGTTCACATCAGAATCCGGACCGGTTCGAAAATCTAAAGAATTTGATCCTCCCTTATGTTCATCCCCCAATTTCCCTCCAACTCCTTTCCCTCCATCTCTTTTCCTCCAAATTCATCTTCCCTCAATTTTCCATCCATTTTCCCTCCCTCATTCATCCCCCATTTCCCTCCTTTTCAATTCCCTCCAAATTCCAACCGCCTAAACCACATCCTCACCTATAAATTCACCTCCCATCCTCCATGTTCCTCCACACCTCCAAATTCTTCTTCGTCCTCCCATACTCTATTTTTCCAGAATTCTCAAGACTCCTCCCATGGCCCCTAAAGCAGCTAGAGTACTTCCCACAAAATGTGACTTCACCAACATCCTTCTCGACGGCAACAATGAGTTCCGCTCCTGCCAAGAAAAAAGATGGTGCGAAGCTTTCTTTTCTCCATACCGCTCAATGAATATTGAGCACCAAGTCAATTGGGCTAAGCTTCCGCAATCGGTCATCACTCTGTTTCGCCCAAGGGGAGGGTGTCGATTTTTTTGGGAGTCGCATCCCGTCGTTTGGGAGGATGTGGTACGATATTTCTGTGGCATTCTCGTTTGCACGGGTGAGTTATAGGCCAAAGCATATGTAGATGAGAGGTGCCTTCAATTCTTGCTCGAAATCATAATCCAAAACTTGCGAGCCAAGGATGTTCCAAGCCCAAGCCAATACAACTACCCCACTAAAGTCGTGCCAATTTCGAAAGGTGGGTGCATCCTCCGCCTTGCTCCCGGGCATGAATGGAATCAAGAGACCTTCCTCGTGTGATCTCTTCCTGAAAACGCCTGCATCGCCTTCCATATCATCTCTGCCAATATTCTCCAAACCTCAAATGACTTGGCGATGCGCCCTCGTCAAGCCAACCTCTTGTTCCATCTTTTTAATCCCCGTCCGCTATCCATCTTGCACGCGTCTTCTACACTGACATAATGCATGCTACTATGGATTACAAAGGTCGAGCTCCCCTCCCATATCCCCGTCTCATCACTTCCATCCTCGCGGATGTCAGAATTCATCCCCCAAGACTTTGCCCACCTTCCAAAGGTCATTGGGCAAGAATCCCGCACATAAAGTGAACGACAAAGAGAGGTGATACAAGCTGCGGAAAACGTGGATGTTGAGATGGAAGAAAAGGAGCTTGAGTACAATGAGGAGGAGGATTCCGATTATGAGACGGTGGGTGAGGACCTCGCTCGTCGCATTGATAATTTAGAGATAAGCTTCCAAGAGTTTTTGAGGGATTATCGGGCGGACCAAGAAGCCTATCCTCGAGACACTAGCATGAGGGTTCACCTTCAAGCTGAGATGTACAAGTTGCATGTAAGTGAGGGTCTTCTAACCCCCATTTACTTCCATTTACTTTTATGATCCGTATGATCTCAATTCTCCCGGCGCCTCTCATCAACCCCCACAATAAGCCTTGCTTAGATGTTGTTGTTGTCTTGGTATTCCTTTTGTAGTTCGTTGTCTCTTTGGAGCATTATTGTCTTATCTTGTTACAACGAGCTATGTATTTCTCTCTTTACTTCTTGTAGTCCTTTGTTATTAATACAAAAATTGCATTTTGCCGTTTGTTTATTTTTACGCACTCTTCTTTTATTTTAGATTTTAGTCCTTTTGCATAGGGACTTTGCAAAAGTCTAGTTAGGGGGGTACGCATGCGCTTCAAAATTTCACAAAGTTCAAAATGCCCAAAATTTCAAAAAAATTAAAAAGATCAAAAATTACCAAAAAAATTGAAAAAATTTGAAAAAGCCAAAAATGTTTTTCTTCAAAATAAATAAAAATTGGAATTTAAATTTTTCAAAAATATCACTAAAATTTTGTTTAAAGTCTCAAACTGTAAAAATCAAAAGCACTGAGCTGCAATTGACCAAAGATGGAAATTGAGCGAAAATTAATGACTTTATGAATAAGTGTGGAGATTAATCAACCCGGTGATATTTTGAGCCTATCGATTTTTGTGTGTAATTAAATCAATCCGAGTTAATGGTTAACTCAAAGTTTGAATTCAGCGTTTTAAAAAGTCGTTGAGGATCTCAATTCATTTATTTTGATCGGTTACGGGAAACGTGTGAGGTGTTGTCTTAAGAGCCCGGTAAATTTTTTCTAAACCAAATTAATCTCGAGATGCATACGGTAAAATAATTTGTAATTCGGATAATGAAGTAGGCCTTTGTTTGTGTATCCAAAAATAGTAGCCATAAGAAGTTGTGAAAAATTATCCCTTTCAACCCAATTTGAGACTAATAAAGGTTTTCTTTTCGTTTGGTAACTCGAAAACCCAATTATCCCGGAGTTGTGAAAATTTAACATTCGTTAATAAAGTCCAAATGGTGCAGTAAAAAGGGGCAAGAGAGATAGCAAAACTCTCAATAAAAATAGCAAGAAAAGAAAAATGTGAAAAATAGAAAAAAAGTAGAAAAAGGAAAGAAAAATGAGCAAAAT